>CM059318.1:953148-1005403 GCA_030340685.1 Protosalanx chinensis | reverse complement strand
AGCTGTGTACAGTCTTCTACACCTGGTCCTATGTGTGTGTGTGTGTGTGTGTGTTATGTGGACGTATGTGACTCAGGCGGTTTTTGCTACGTCCAGGATCATTCTTCTGACCTGAGGAAGAGAGAGAGAGAAGAGAGAGAGAGAGAGAGAGACAGAGAGAGAGAGACAGAGAGAGAGAGAGAGAGAAAGAGAGAGAGAGAGAGACAGAGAGAGAGAGAGAGAGAGAGAGAGAGAGAGAGAGAGAGAAGTGTATGAGTGAATGAATGAATGAGATAAAGTAGATGAATGACACCTTGAGTTTGACATCAAACAGGAAATTGTCTAGCAATCATGAGATATCATGGAGCTAGTTGACTAAGACATGGTGTTCTGTGACAAAACCATCTCTGCTTTTTAACATTCCACAATTTTTAATATTTAACTACTCATCATGTCAATTATATTGCCATGTTGGAAATAAATCATCAAAATTTGTTCCAAGCAAACTGTTCACATTTGACCATTTTAAAAAGTCGTATTTTTAACTGTAATAACAATGTCTAACTGCTGCTCCGTCAAGTCAGCCCGATGATGCTTTTTCCTGCGATAGTCTCTCATGGCGTGAGTCTCCCTGCAGGGTCATCTGTTAATCTGGACGGTAATGCTTTAATCTTAGTCTCAGTCACCTGGTCACAGCCTGATTCCCCCACTGGGGCCTTACATACCTGTCCTATCCAGACAGGGGCTGTTTGCAAAGCGACCCCCCCTTCCCGCCCCCTTGCCTCTCTGGGGATCATGGGTCAACTGATACGATTGGATAAACTAAAGCGTCTAGTCAGCACCTCTGCTTATTCCTAATCCGTTATTTGTCTGAAGAAAGAGATGAAGAATAAAAATATATATAATTTACACCTGAGATATTTAACTGTAGCTATAGCTCTTACCCTAACTTCTTTTTTTCTTTCTTTTTTAATGTTTTCTTAAATGACATGTTGCGCACAACACATCTTAATAATCATGCAATAAAGCCTTATATTTGCTGAGGGAGTATTTTGTCCTAAACATTAACTGAATGTGTGCGTTAAGAAATAAATCATTTAAATTTGTACCTTTGGGGGGGGGGGGGGGTACAAAGAGTATCCACTTTTTGGCAGCCTAAATTGGTGAAACTACACTGTATGATCTACTACTGTATATTAGAGGGGAGTGATTTCCAATTGTTTCACCACTAGGCGGCAGTCAGTCTAGTATTTTCTACATTTATAAAAGTGTCACTGTCGATTGAGCTCAATAACGACACCATTTTTCTTCAACGTAATGATAATTGAAAAACAATATTTCTGTTTAAAAGATGTAAATAAAAGACTGCAAACATCCTTGTGTTTCTCTGTTGAATATTTATGAAGGATTACATCAAAGTACAAATGAGTACAAACAAACCCCCGAAACACATACACACACATACACAATCAGTATCAAGGAAATCCTACACCCAAGGCACACAATTCTTTGGTTTCCCCCCCCGCAATATATTAAGAACTATCTACATGGTAGTAAGAAAGCCGTAGAACAGTCATCAGATTGGCACTGCTGTTCAAACTAAACATGTTAAGGCGGTAAACATCTCTAATTAACCAGCTTCACATCACTCAGTAAGGCAACAGACAGAAGTGGTTTACAAAGAGTGAAAGTTCCAGTCATAAGATGCACCTGGGCTGAGGCAAAACATTTAACATTCACAACAAAGAACAGCTCGTCCCTAAGGGAGCGAGTGAAGTTAGACAAAGCAACATCATTCAACAGGGTGTAACAGTCTGACTGGCTTCAAACCGCTTTTTTCTTTTATTAATCCAGTAAACAACTTCAACAAAACAAACCATCTGGTTCATGTACAGAACGGGCTCCATGAGGTTGCTAGGATACCTGAGGGGCTGAACTGACTTCCTGGAGCCAGAAGGTCAGAGGTCCTTCACCAAGGAACTGGAAAACTAACGGAACACCTGGGCTGCTATCACTGGGCTCCTCCTCCTCCTCCTCCTTCTGTAACTCCTCCTCCTCCTTCTGTAACTCCTCCTCCTCATCCAGGGCTTGAGGGCGAAGGCAGTTGTTGGCTCATTAGTCCAGGAACTTGCGGTTGGGGGTTGACACCAAACAACTTCATCCGGATCTCTGGCATCATCTGTTCAAAAGAGAATGAGACTGAGCTCTGACATCATCATGACATCATCTGAGACTGGGCTCTGACATCATCATGACATCATCTGAGACTGAGCTCTGACATCATCATGACAGCATCTGAGACTGAGCTCTGACATCATCATGACATCATCTGAGACTGAGCTCTGACATCATCATGACATCATCTGAGACTGAGCTCTGACATCATCATGACATCATCTGAGACTGAGCTCTGACATCATCATGACATCATCATGACATCATAGCATCTGACGGCATGCTGGGTATAGAGGCTGGGTTCAGGATGGCAGGCAGCTTCAGGGTGGCAGGTTCAGGGTGGCAGGCAGGTTCAGCTGTTTCCTGTTACCTGGTGGCCGATGAGCTCCAGCCTGCTCTCCAGAGTGTTGGACACCTTGATCTTCCCATTGTCGTTGTATAACTCCACCCCTCCAGAGCTGTGGGGACGAACAGGAAGACGAATAGGAAGACGAACAGCAATGTATTATGGCTTAAGAGGGTTTTAATAGTGGTGCTGTAACATGGTGTCAGGTTTAAGGATGTTGCTGGTGCGGTTCTGTATGGTTACACTGTGTCTGGTTGTCATGGTGATTCTCACATGTTGGAAGAGAGGAAGCGCTGCTCGTCGACACGGACCACAATGTTGCTCTTCACCGTTTCTTTGTAGGCGGGGGATGATCTTGTCAACAGCAGCCTGGGAGGAAAAACAGGTTTGGAACAGGTGGTCAAACTTCAGAAACAGCCTGACTATTAACACTGTTAACACAGTTTACCATACAGAGATTAAACCCAATCCTAAAATAAGAGAAAAGGTTTTTTATCTGAGGACTAGGATTCATCCATAGTTTGGGAAACTCTAAACCCCAGTGTGTTGTTTAAGACAGCCGTGATGACATCATCCAGAGAGGGTGACCTCTGACCTGCACCATGGCAACGTCCTGCTGACGGCAGCGAATGGTCACTTTGGGCTCCAGCAGCTGGTAAAATCCCTGAGGAGGAGGAGGAGGAGGAGAGGGGGAGGGGGGAGGAGGAGGAGAGGGGGGAGGAGGAGGAGGAGGAGGAGGAGGGGGGAGGAGGAGGAGGAGAGGAGGGAGGAGGAGGAGGAGAGGGGGAGGGGGGAGGCGGAGGAGGAGGAGGAGGAGGAGGGAGGAGGGGGAGGGGAGGAGGAGGGAGGGGGAGGGGAGGGGAGGAGAGGGGAGAGGGGGGAGGAGGAGGAGAGGGGGAGGAGGAGGGGAGGAGGGGAGGAGGGGAGGAGAGGGGGAGGAGGAGGAGGCGGAGGAGAGGGGGGGAGGAGGAGGGAGAGGGGGGAAGGCGGAGGTGGAGAGGGGGAGGAGGGAGGAGTGAGCGAGGGGGGAGGAGGAGGGAGGAGAGGGGGAGGCGAGGTCAGACTGGGGCTCTGGATTCAGGTTCAGGGATGGGGCAGCCTGCTGTGACGGGAAGCTAGACAGACGACAGCTCCTGTTTTTGAAGTGATTGATTTTTCATGCTTTATTAGATAGATTATCGATAGAGGAGAGAGAGAGAGAAAGATGCATATAAAGGGCCATGACTGATCCAGGTCTGCAGTGGGCTCCTATATGGTGAGTTCCAGGTCCCCTGAACACTCCTGTTCTCTCTGGGTGAGCTCACCTGCATGATCAGCCCCTCCAGCAGGACACTGTATCTCTCTGGGTCCTTAGCGATCTCAGCCAGACGCACACGAGCCTCGCTCAGCAGATCCTGAACAGGACAAACATGATCAGTAACCTGCTCACCGCACAAAACAGAGTAAGGGAAGGTACAGAGAGAGAGAGAGAGAGTAAGGGGGGAGGTAGAGAGAGAGAGGAGGTAGAGAGAGAGAGAGAGAGAGATAGAGAGGGAGGGAGAGAGAGAGATAGAGAGAGATAGAGAGGGAGAGAGAGAGAGAGAGAGATAGAGAGAGATAGAGAGGGAGAGAGAGAGAGAGAGAGAGAGAGAGAGAGAGAGAGAGAGAGAGAGACTTACAGAGATCATGTCATCTCTACTCTTCAGCACCTTCAGCCTGGCCTGGTTCATCAGGTTGGACATCTGACTGAACATGGAAGAAGTGAATATGAGTAAATACACACATAAACCACAATATAAACTCAAATGTGCACAGGAGAGACAGTAGGAGTGTGTGCCTGTGTGTGCGTGTGTGAGTGTGCCTGTGTGTGGTGTGTGTGTGCAAAGGTGTGCTCACATTTTCTTATGCTGGTCGATCTGCTTGTCTTTTTTAGCATAATACTCCATGATTTTCAGCCTCTGGGTCTGAACCAGACGACCTTTCTCAATGTTGAACTCCTCCTCTGCCTGAATGACATCAGGGATTCCATACAGTACGAATCAGTACAACTATATTGGTCTGAACATATCCAGTCATCACAGTACAGTACCTGCACATTTTACATCATTACGTCATTTATCAGACGCTCTTATCCAGAGAGACTTACAGCAAGTACAGGGACATTCCCCCCTGAGGCAAGTAGGGTGAAGTGCCTTGGCCAAGGACACAACATCATGTTCGCACAGCCAGGAATCAAACCTGCAACCTTCTGTTACAAGCCTGATTCCCTAACCGCTCAGCCACCAGACTCCTACTATGATCATTCTTCTTACCTTGGCTTCAATCTCTTCAGCTTTCTCACTGGCCTCCTGTTCTATGAAGGCCATCATGTGCTTGATCTGTGTTGGAGAGCAGGGGGGGAGGGTCATTAGTCTGTTATCATTCACAGCAAAGACCTTCACAGTAGCATTTCAATGTAACACTGATGTGTGGAATGTTACACAGACACATAAGGCTGGTGAATGATCAGACAGACAGAACTGCACTAATGTGGGTGAAACTTACTAGCAGACATTTGCACAGTTGGAGGTGAACTAAATGTGCATCAGACTCTCTCACTGTTCTGTAAAATAGATTTGGTCTAAGTGCTTTTCGATCACTGCCAGAGGCTCCAACACTCTGGACACAGAATAAACTATAATGCTTCTACAGAACGACATCCACAACTTTATAAATGGCCACATCACTGTTGCCAAAGTTAGCTAACAACAGATTAGCTCGGGTTAAAGTCCCTTAAAGATCGATATCTGAGTAGTTTAATCTGGTCCTAATAACAAAGTTAACCAGCTGCTGTAACAAACTGACATCTATTACCTGCTTCTGAACCATCCGCATCGCTGAGCGCCATAGTTTCAGAGGAAAACTTTACAACTTTAGACTAGATAATGTTAGACTAGATTAATGTTAGACTAGATTAATGTTAGATATAACTGAGTAGTTTTCTAAATGTGATAGTTTAAAGATCTCCTCCAGAAACCGAACTTTCCTAATGACAGCGCAGCTACAACTATCTACTCATAACAGAGGGAGGAGTCAGCGGTACTGCGGCTGCGCAGTAGACAGGGAGGGGTCAGCGGTGTCGCGGCTGCGCAGTAGGCAGGGTGGGAGGAGTCAGCGGTATCTTGGCTGCGCAATAGGCAGGGAGGGAGGAGTCAGCGGTGTCGCGGCTGCGCAGTAGCTGTAACTTGCTATCACAAGTAAATACATTTTAAATTAGTAAGTAAATGGTTGGGGATAATATGAAATTAATTATATATCAGTGAAAATAAACTGTTATGTCGTAATTCTGTATCATTATAACACCAGCCTTTTCCCAGCAAAATATGGTTATGAAGACTAGGTCCATTTGGTCAAGTGATATTTTGTAATTATTGTTTGGCACAACCCAGTGTGCACGTGCCAGTTGACCACTTGATGGCTGTCTGATCAAGTTAAAGAGCAGCTGAGCTCCAGTCCAGCTGAGCTCCAGTCCAGAGGAGCTCCAGTCCAGAGGAGCTCCAGTCCAGAGGAGCTCCAGTCCAGAGGAGCGCCAGTCCAGAGGAGCTCCAGTCCAGAGGAGCTCCAGTCCAGAGGAGCTCCAGTCCAGAGGAGATCCAGTCCAGCGGAGCTCCAGTCCAGAGGAGCTCCAGTCCAGCTGAGCTCCAGTCCAGAGGAGCTCCAGTCCAGCAGAGCTCCAGTCCAGAGGAGCTCCAGTCCAGAGGAGATCCAGTCCAGCGGAGCTCCAGTCCAGAGGAGCTCCAGTCCAGCGGAGCTCCAGTCCAGAGGAGCTCCAGTCCAGAGGAGCTCCAGTCCAGCAGAGCTCCAGTCCAGAGGAGCTCCAGTCCAGCAGAGCTCCAGTCCAGAGGAGCTCCAGTCCAGCAGAGCTCCAGTCCAGAGGGAGCTCCAGTCCAGCAGAGCTCCAGTCCAGAGGAGCTCCAGTCCAGCAGAGCTCCAGTCCAGCAGAGCTCCAGTCCAGAGGAGCTCCAGTCCAGCATCGCTCTCTATCCACGTTCCGCCTGCGCCGTCTCTGATTCGCTGAGAGGAGCGAGGGGTGTGTGTCTCCCTGAGTGTGTCAGCCTGTGTGTGTCGCACGCTTTCCTTAACTATCTTTCCTTTGTCGCTCCGTGGACTGAACCAGCCTGACGCTGAAGGTGAGCTGAACTCGGCCAAGATCATATGAACTGTCAGTTATGGTTTCTGTGTATTGTAGTAACCTGGGAGGTGTGCACGCGCCCATGCACGGGTCCATGCACGCCCAGGGCAGGAGGTGTGGTCCCTAGCATGCTCGTAGTTAGCCGCTGTTTCAAGCTAGAATCGCGTGATCTCAGTAGTACATCGCGTGCGAAAATGAGTCCACGAGCTGAGTTGAACTGCACGAGCTGCTCTTCCATGGATGAATAACTCGAGTTAAAAGCTTCTCTTCTTTTCCTGCAGTGTCATTGAAATGCCACCATTAGATAACACCACACACTACAATATAGCTGGCCACATCTCCTTGTGTAGCTACTAATTATCTAATAGCAAAACTTGATAATGAAGGTGTGACAGAAGGTTATCATAATTTTGAATAACAATATCATCAGAGGGGCGGGAAGTAATTGATGGTATAAGTGTCATTATCTTTAATGAGATAATTGGCACAGAGCAACATTGGCCACCAGCAATGTATTATTCAACGTGGCAGTGAAAGACATTCGGGTCAAGACATTCTGGCCCTTTGTCATTTTGCTGCGGACCGACTGATCAGCTCAACCTCCATGATGTGACAGGATGAGCAGGCTCTTACAACCCATCAGACACGAGTCCCGGTTCACCACTGGCCTCTATTTCAGCCCTCCTGCACGTGTTCAGCCAGTCCTACGTGTAGCCATGCTTGTACTTCAGTTTACTAGGCTTCTAATTCAGGATATAGTCTGTCAGAAGGGAGGACTATACTGGCTGAATGTTATTAATCTCATATGATGGAGGACACACCTCCACGTGACCAGAGTCGAAGTCATTTTACACAAGTTCCCTGTCCACACCCTCCTCTGTGAACCACACGTGACTGAGTCCTCTTTCCTGTGTCCAGTCAGGTCAGAACCTCCCTGTGACATCACGTTCCTTTGCCTCTCGTTCCGCAGGAGATCTGAGGACTGTCGTCTGTGTTTGACTTGTAAGCCTGTGACAGCGACCTGATGGCTGCTTCAGGGTCTGATGTCACCGTGCCCTGTGGGCTTCCACTATGAGACCAAGTACGTCGTCCTCAACTACCTGGGTCTGCTCACCGGCCTCACGGACACACACACACGGTAAGCACGACAGGAGTGTGTGTGTGTGTGTGTGGCAGGAGGGGAATGTGTGTGTGCATAGTAGGTGGATGAGAGTGTGAGTGTGTATAGTAGGTGGAGAGAGAGTGTGTATAGTAGGTGGAGAGAGTGTAGTGTGTATAGTAGGTGGAGAGAGTGTGTGTATAGTAGGTGGAGAGATCGTGTGTGTGTGTATAGTAGGTGGAGAGCGTGTGTGTGTATAGTAGGTGGAGAGAGAGGTGTGTGTATAGTAGGTGGAGAGCGTGTGTGTGTATAGTAGGTGGAGAGCGTGTGTGTGTATGTAGGTGGGAGAGAGAGTGTGTGTATAGTAGGTGGAGAGAGTGTGTGTGTTATAGTGGGTGGATCGTGTGTATAGTAGGTGGAGAGAGAGAGTGTGTGTATAGTAGGTGGAGAGAGAGTGTGTGTCTAGTAGGTGGAGAGAGCGTGTGGTGTGTATAGTGGGTGGAGAGCGCGTGTGTGTATAGTAGGTGGATAGATCGTGTGTGTGTGTGTATAGTAGGTGGAGAGAGTGTGTGAGTATAGTAGGTGGAGAGAGAGTGTGTGTGTATAGTGGGTGGAGAGCGCGTGTTGTGTGTATAGTAGGTGGAGAGAGTGAGTGTGTGTGTGTAGTAGGTGGAGTGGGAGAGTGTGTTTGTTGGGGGGTGGGGTGGAAAGAGAAATGTGATGAGTCATGGTTGATGCATGGTGGTGAGTGAGATGACTGATCCCTCTGTATCATCACAAGACTTCAGACTGCAGCCCCTCTGCTGCCCACCAATCACCCACTCTTCATTAACATAGATCAGGGGTTTCCAACCCACTATCCCAGGGTGAGTGTGTTGGTGTACTCACCCCCAACTTCTGTGAGGATGAATTTCATTCAGGTGTGCCTGGAGGGTGTAGACAGGGGGGGGTCACCATACACCCCTCCTACCTGTCACCTCAGTACACATGATCGGTCGTAGCTGACTTATGATCTGAAATGTGATCCTGTTTTTGGAGGGCTGGGATATCCTAGTTGTGGTTATCTAATCGCACTCTGCCCTTTCACTTAAACAGCAGCGGCCATCTTTACCTCAAGTCACCTCTTTAAGCAACATCGAACGCTGCCACCTGTGCACCTGCCAAGATCAGAGCGTGATTAAGTGGGTGTAAACAGACGTGGTATTATGAGTGCCTAAGGGGTTAGAGGTCATGGGGTTGAGGCTGAGGCTGTAATGTATCGATACACTCAAGCCTGCCTAGTAACCATGTTCCTCTGCCTCTCCTCCTGTAGCAGATATGACCTCACTTCCTGGCACGCCTCAGGTGTCTGCCTGTTGCTGAGGGTGGCTGAGCTGGCCTCTGTGGACTGTGAGGACCGTGAGGGTCGAGCAGTGTAAGGGGGGTGTACGGGGGGTTCCTGGAGGGCGGCAGTGTCTGACAGCATCAGGTGTCGCTGTGGATCCTAATCATAGGACCTTCCCTCTGTGGAGCTTTTTATAGCCTGGGCTTTCCCGACTGGCCGGCACAGCCTGACCACAGAGAGAGCACAGCCTGAGCACAGCCTGACCACTGAGAGAGCACAGCCTGACCACAGAGAGAGCACAGCCTGACCACAGAGAGAGCACAGCCTGGCCACAGAGAGAGCACAGCCTGGCCCACAGAGAGAGCACAGCCTGGCCACAGAGAGAGCACAGCCTGGCCACAGAGAGAGCACAGCCTGACCACAGAGAAGAGCACAGCCTGACCACAGAGAGAGCACAGCCAGACCACAGAGAGAGCACAGCCTGAGCACAGCCTGACCACTGAGTGAGCACACCCCCAGCACAGCCTGACCACAGAGAGAGCACAGCCTGGCCACAGAGAGAGCACAGTCTGAGCACAGCCTGACCACAGAGAGAGCACAGTCTGAGCACAGCCTGACCACAGAGAGAGCACAGCCTGAGCGCAGAGAGAGCACAGCCTGACCACAGAGAGAGCACAGCCTGAGCGCAGAGAGAGAGCACAGCCTGAGCACAGAGAGAGAACAGCCTGAGCACAGAGAGAGCACAGCCTGAGCACAGAGAGAGCACAGCCTGAGCACAGAGAGAGCACAGCCTGAGCACAGCCAGAACACAGCCGGTTAGTGCCCAGCCTGACTCTGTGTCCTCAGAGGGCGAGCCTTCTCCTCCTCCCTTCAGCCTCTGGGCTGGGACAGGAAGAGAGGACTAAAGACAGAGAAAACAAGAGGATTATGCAGAAGCTTTCTCTATTTAATGTCTCTGTGTTTTCATTACGCAATGGTGATGTGGGAGAGAGAGAGATAGAGAGTTAGAAAGAGCCGGGTGTCTGATCCCTGTTTTCCGCTCGGCTGCTCCAGGCTCTGACAGCCTGTCATGCAGAATCACCGTCAGGTGGCTCACAGGCCTCCTGCCCAGGCCCAGCCCGGGACCCTGACCGCCTGACCGCCTGCCTGCCTGCCTGCCTGGCTGACTGGATGTTTCTGCTGGTGGAGTGTGAGTGGGGGAGGGGAAATGTGATGAGTCATGGTTGATGCATGGTGGTGAGTGAGATGACTGATCCTCTGTATCATCACCAGACTGCAGCCCCTCTGCTGCCCACCAATCACCCCTCTATATTAACCTAGTTTCCAACCCTGGTCCTCAGGGGCCACAGAGCTGGATAACAACCCATTCATTAGAGGCAGGAGTGCTGGAGCAGGGAAACATCTAAAACTGTCAGGACAGTAGGCCTCGAGTACCAGGGTTGGACACCCATGATAGCTTTGGGTCATTTCCTGTATTGATGCCTTAAATCCAACAAACTTCCTATTTTTCTGCTGCGTCTGCTTTCAAACAGGGCAGAGTGTCTGGTTTTGGGCTCAACAAAACACCTTGTGCACCAACTGCATCGTGGGAAGTAGCCACATAGTTCAATTGATAGACAAGAACCAATTACATTTCTCGACTCTTACAGTGTTTTACCCTCACTGGGTGAATGGCTTCCTCCTGAGAATGTTGCGTAATAAGGTGGGCGTGTTTTAAAGCACTGGAAGGCGTCCTGCTGTTTGTGTACAGTAGAGCTACTTTGTGCCCCCAGTGTGGTGAATTTAATGGTGACATGGTGAATGCGCTGGTCCATAGCTGCTCGCATGTAGCAAGGACAGAGACTTCAAGGTCCTCTGCTTAGAGACAAATGGGAGGGAGGAGGAGAGGCAGGGAGAGAGAGAGGAGGAGAAGAGACAGGGAGAGGAGAGGCAGGGAGAGGAGGAGAAGAGACAGGGAGAGGAGGAGTAGAGGAATAGGTTGCACAGAAGGCAGGCTGTACAGTACAGTACAGGCCCAGTTGTTTACAACCTTATAGACCTCAGGCTTGTTATAGACCCACCCAGATCACAACTTAACAACACAATTAAAATGAAACTGCCTGAAAGCTGCCACAAGAGATATGTTGTTGTTGATAGTTTGGTAAAAACGATGGTGTTTGTGCTGGGGTCGGCTAATCTCCCTGACAGACAGAAACCCAGATTCCTCTCTGACGGACAGACACACACGATTGATCGAGTTTTGACCGCTCTGGGTTGGATGTCTGTTTATCCTGTCACTCCCTCGCTAGATCAAAGCTCTCCGGAAGATTCCTGTCGGGTAAAAGACTTGACTGGAGGTCAGGCAGAGCGATAGAGATACAGAAAGACTCAGGAGAAGATGCTCTAACTTGTGTCCTTCATGCTCCTACTAACACTTATGCAATGTAATCTATCTGCTCGTAAACATATAGAATGTAATTAAAGTGATTGCTTTGTTATTACTGGATGGGTGATGCAACCTTAATGTAAAGTGTTGACCAGTGACATCATGGATTGTTTTTTTGTTTTCTTGTTGCAGATGACGCCTCGCTGGGGGATGGAGAGAGCAGGAGAGAGAGGAACAGAGTGATAAAGGGAGAGGTAGAGGACGAGCTGAGGAAACTAGAAGATGAGATCTTAGCCTGTAAGAGTACACACCACACACACACACACACACACCACACACAGACAGTCATACTAACAGTTGCCAGAGCTTAATCTGGATGTCTAGGTGCTTTCAGGGCCTTGTATGTCAACTGTGTGGTGTATTTGTCTCTGTGTGCGTGTCTCTCTGTGTGTGTGTGTGTGTGTCTGTCTGTCTTTGTGTGTCTCTGTGTGTGTGTCTCTCTGTGTGTGTGTCTCTGTGTGTGCGTGCACAGCCTTCCCCAGCACAGGGTTCGACTGCCACACCTCTCCTGTGTTCAGCCCCGGTCAACCCAGAGAGCTCAGTGGAAGACTGTCTGTCTGCCCTGGGGGGAGCGCGTGCTCAGAGAGCTGGACACACACCTGCACGCCGCCACACACACCCTGCTCAGCCTGGTAAGAACTTGCTGGACACACACCTGCACACCGCCACCCACACACCCACCACACCACCCACCCTGCTCAGCTGGTAAGAACCTGCTGGACAACCTCACACACTCCTGTGGGGGTCTGTCTGGAAATACCTTTTTGACAGGGTGTGTGTGTGTGTGTGTGTGTTTGGGGGTGTGTGTGTGTATAGTGTCTCATCTGTGTGGTGATTAAGAGTCAGGGGTAGTGACTGTGTGTTTTGTGTCACATGGACGTTATGAAAGGTCAGGTTTTCTTCCACTGAGGTTTATTTATAACCAGGAACTAGTTGTGAGGGAGAGAGCGTTTCCTTTAGGCTGTTTGATGTGTGAGGGGTGCTGTTGGGAAAGCTGAGACCAAACTCAGGATGTTGTCCTTTTACTGTAGTTGCCCTGAGGTCATTCAAGGTCAGTCTAGTCACTACTCTCTGTGTATGTGTGTGTGTGTCTCTGTGTGTCTGTCTGTGTATGTGTGTGTGTGTGTGTGTGTGTGTTTTGCAGCCCCCTGGACTACGAGCATTTCCGAGATGTCGTGTTTGAGATGTCCTGTCACACTCAGGGAGGCTGGAACAAGGTGAGGGAGGAGCACACCAAGGCCCCCTCTTACCTGGCTGTGTTACCTGACTGTGTTACCTGGCTGAGTTACCTGGCTGAGTTACCTGGCTGAGTTACCTGACTGTGTTACCTGACTGTGTTACCTGGCTGTGTTACCTGACTGTGTTACCTGACTGTGTTACCTGACTGTGTTACCTGGCTGAGTTACCTGGCTGAGTTACCTGACTGTGTTACCTGACAGTGTTACCTGGCTGTGTTACCTGGCTGAGTTACCTGACTGTGTTACCTGGCTGTGTTACCTGGCTGAGTTACCTGGCTGTGTTACCTGGCTGTGTTACCTGGCTGTGTTACCTGGCTGTGTTACCTGGCTGAGTTACCTGACTGTGTTACCTGACTGTGTTACCTGACTGTGTTACCTGGCTGTGTTACCTGGCTGAGTTACCTGGCTGTGTTACCTGACTGTGTTACCTGACTGTGTTACCTGACTGTGTTACCTGGCTGAGTTACCTGGCTGTGTTACCTGACTGTGTTACCTGACTGTGTTACCTGACTGTGTTACCTGGCTGAGTTACCTGACTGTGTTACCTGACTGTGTTACCTGACTGTGTTACCTGGCTGAGTTACCTGGCTGAGTTACCTGACTGTGTTACCTGGCTGTGTTACCTGACTGTGTTACCTGACTGTGTTACCTGGCTGAGTTACCTGACTGTGTTACCTGGCTGTGTTACCTGACTGTGTTACCTGACTGTGTTACCTGACTGTGTTACCTGACTGTGTTACCTGGCTGTGTTACCTGACTGTGTTACCTGGCTGAGTTACCTGGCTGAGTTACCTGACTGTGTTACCTAGCTGTGTTACCTGACTGTGTTACCTGGACTGTGTTACCTGGCTGAGTTACCTGACTGTGTTACCTGACTGTGTTACCTGGCTGTGTTACCTGACTGTGTTACCTGGCTGTGTTACCTGGCTGTGTTACCTGGCTGTGTTACCTGGCTGTGTTACCTGACTGTGTTACCTGGCTGTGTTACCTGGCTGAGTTACCTGACTGTCTTACCTGACTGTGTTACCTGGCTGTGTTACCTGGCTGAGTTACCTGACTGTGTTACCTGACTGTGTTACCTGACTGTGTTACCTGACTGTGTTACCTGGCTGTGTTACCTGGCTGAGTTACCTGACTGTGTTACCTGACTGTGTTACCCTGACTGTGTTACCTGGCTGTGTTACCTGACTGTGTTACCTGGCTGAGTTACCTGGCTGTGTTACCTGACTGTGTTACCTGGCTGAGTTACCTGGCTGTGTTACCTGACTGTGTTACCTGGCTGTGTTACCTGGCTGTGTTACCTGGCTGAGTTACCTGACTGTGTTACCTGACAGTGTTACCTGGCTGTGTTACCTGACTGTGTTACCTGGCTGAGTTACCTGGCTGTGTTACCTGACTGTGTTACCTGACTGTGTTACCTGGCTGTGTTACCTGGCTGTGTTACCTGGCTGTGTTACCTGGCTGTGTTACCTGGCTGAGTTACCTGACTGTGTTACCTGACTGTGTTACCTGGCTGTGTTACCTGACTGTGTTACCTGGCTGTGTTACCTGGCTGTGTTACCTGGCTGAAGGGCTGGAGGAGGCTGGTCGGAGGATGCTCATCAGGGTTCTCTGTCTCCTCCCCCCAGGTGCTGGTTCCCCTGGTGCTGCTCCAGGCCCTGCAGGCAGAGGGCCAGAGCCTGACCAGCCTGCTGCCTCTGGGGGTGCGATACCTGGAGGAGGCTGAGGCCTGCTACATCATCCAGCAGGGGGGGATGGGTGAGTGGACTAATACAGAGGAACGGGGGGGGGGGTAGAGGGTGAGAGGGTGAGGACAAGACTGAGGAGACATGGGATAGGTTGTTAGTTCCACAACACTCTGTTTTTGCCTGTCAGCATGACCTTTGAACCCTGGTATTGCCTTACCATGCTGGCTCTGGTATCTGTGTCCGCCAGAGGAGGAGTCTGCAGTTGCTATGCCGACCACCTCTGTCTTCTCCCTGCCTATTTGGTCATTACAAGAACGACCACCAGGGGGTGACAGAGAGCTAACTTAAACACAACTCACACAGTGTCACATTATAACAAAGTATAAAAACACGACATTGTGCCATCTTAAAATCATAAAAACTTGTTAATGTGAATATATTTGTGCTGAGCATGTGTGGATGGATGAGCTGGTATTACTGAGTTCAGTGACGTTACCACAGAGTACTGAGGAGTATTTACAGCTGCTTTGAGATCCTAGACATTCTCCACGACCAGAACCTGACAGCCAGGTTTGAAAGGGGGAGCTGCTGCAGACAGCTGTGGGGTTACGTCAGTGTGTGGGGGTTACGTCAGTGTGTGGGGTTACGTCAGTGTGTGGGGTTACGTCAGTGTGTGGGGTTACGTCAGTGTGTGGGGTTACGTCAGTGTGTGGGGTTACGTCAGTGTGTGGGGTTACGTCAGTGTGTGGGATTACGTCAGTGTGTGGGGTTACGTCAGTGTGTGGGGTTACGTCAGTGTGTGGGGGTTACGTCAGTGTGTGGGGTTACGTCAGTGTGTGGGGTTACGTCAGTGTGTGGGGTTACGTCAGTGTGTGGGGGTTACGTCAGTGTGTGGGGTTACGTCAGTGTGTGGGGTTACGTCAGTGTGTGGGGGTTACGTCAGTGTGTGGGGGTTACGTCAGTGTGTGGGGTTACGTCAGTGTGTGGAACTGGCCTATTTACTGGTGATTTCCAGTGTGTTATAGAAGCCTTAACTAGGTCAGCATCATTCGATCCTTCATGTATCTTTCTGTCTGTCTGCTGCCTGAGATGAACCTTCCCATCGTTACTTTCTCACCCTGTGACACCGGACACCTTCTCACCCAGCAGCAAAGCATCATTCAATCTGCCCAAAGACTCCTTCACCAACCTGGCAACCCTCCGCCCTCCCAGTTCAGACCACACTGAGTGATTGGAGAGGCACCACGACCGCACGCTTGCTGGATTAGTGTGACAGGTCAAAGTCACACACACACACACACACATTTTCAGATCATTTGGGGCTGTCAGATGGCTCAGCGGTTAAGGCGTTGGCCTCATCATCGGAAGGTGGTGAGATCGAACCCCGGCTGTGGCTATGTGATGTTGTGTCCTTGGGCAAGGCACTTCACCCTACTTACCTCAGGGAGATTGTCCCTGTACCTACTGTAAGTCGCTTTGGATAAAAGCGTCTGCTAAATGAATAAATGTAAATGTAAATTTGATGTGCTGTTGCCTCATCAAGGACAGGAAGGGTTCCCAGGATGTAAACAGGCATCATTTGGAGCTGTTAGGATTGTGACAGTGAGGCTGGTTACTATTTAGTCAGAAGCAGGAAGGATTCTGGGGGAATTTACCTCTGCTTTGCTTCAGTGAAAAAAAGCCCAAGTGGACTTAGTGCTTCATCTCTGGTGAGGAGAGGCACACACACACTCACACATACACACACACACACACACTCACACACACAGGTGTGGGTCCTCTGACAGTGAACGTTGGTCTGACCTGCATGTAAAGCAGATGAGATATCCCATCATGCCTTCAGTTAGTGACCTAACAGAGGAGCTGTTCTGGACCACGAGCAGAAGAGCAGCTACTTTACATGAGCTGCGTCTGTAATGTCTTATCTGCATGTCCTGCTGTATTACCAGGCAGCTCCTGGGTACAGCAGTAGACTGGACTAGCTAGTTGAGGGTGATGGCTGGTCAGTAGACTGGACTGGCTAGTTGAGGGTGATGGCTGGGCAGTAGGACTGGACTGGCTAGTTGAGGGGTGATGGCTGGGCAGTAGACCACTGGCAGTGGGTCGGCAGGCTGACTGGATGTGTGGCATTTAGGTTGAATATGCTTGCGTGTGTGGAATGGTCTGTGTGCGTGTTGTGTCACAGATGGCTCTGACGAAGGAGGTTTACAGCAGGGTGGGCAGGTCATGTGACCTGCAGAGGTGGGGGGGCCAGGTGGGTGGGCGATGTTGTCATGGGTTCATGCTGACTAGGACACTCTCACTCTGCATGATGTTATGTCACAAGATGGACAGAGTGCAAGGACAGTGACAGCTCAGAGAGGGAGAGAGGGGGGGGGGGGAGAGACATTGGGAGACAGAGAGGGAGGGAAGAGTGGGAGACCAAGTGAGACAGAGAGGGAGGAGAATAGGGAGAGGGGAAGAGCGTGGGCTGGAGGGAGGGAGGGGAGGGAGAGAGAGCGAGAGGGAGAGAGGGAGGGAGCGGGGAGGAGAGAGAGGAGAGCGAGAGAGGGAGGGATAGAGAGGGAGGGATAGAGAGGGAGGGATAGAGAGGGGAGGATAGAGAGGGAGGGATAGAGAGGGGAGGGAGGGATAGAGAGGGAGGGATAGAGAGGGAGGGATTAGAGGGGAGGGATAGAGAGGGAGGGATAGAGAGGGAGGGATAGAGAGGGAGGGAGGGACATACTTAGGGGGAGGGCTTGTCCAGCCTGAAAGTAGTGGTAAGCAGCGCTCTGCAGGATCCAGATCTGAGCAGTGCTTCTTTATCTCCTGCTGGCTCCACT
Organism: Protosalanx chinensis; assembly: GCA_030340685.1. NCBI lineage: Eukaryota > Metazoa > Chordata > Actinopteri > Osmeriformes > Salangidae > Protosalanx > Protosalanx chinensis. Next base: position 988,157 of record CM059318.1, on the reverse strand, counting down.
CTGCTCTTCCTCCTCCTCTTCCTCACCATCGCGCTGCTCTGGGTAGAGGAAGCAAACACTGTCTAGGTAGGACATCCTGGGGTTGGGTGGCTTGGTGTGTTTCAAGTGTAATGTTTGGACAGTGAGGTATTGAAAACCTTGATCTCTGCCCTTTGTGTGTGTGTGTGTGTGCGTGTTAGACTGCTTGTGGTTCAAACCTGGACTTTTGAGACAGAGATACTGTGGAGCAGATCCGGTTTCAGCTTGTTTGACTGTCTAGTGTACGGAGATGAGAGCTGACACTTGTGAACGCCGTGGTTTGTGATCATGGTTGTGTGGTCGACCAGAGAGCCAGGCGTGTTCCTCGCGACTCCAGCTGTCTGTGGTGTAATGAGGTCCCCCCCCCCCCCACTGTGACAGGGCTACAGCCTGGCCTCCATGCTGTTGTTTCTTTGTTGCATACTTCAGATTACACTGAGGATCAGGACATCATGTCACGTCAACGCCATTCGACAGCTACAAGATGGACGACCCATAACTGTGTGTGTGTGTGTGTGTGTGTCTGCAGTGTCTGTGTGCTGATGTTAACCCACTGAGGAGACTGTTAGAAAAGACAGTGAGAGATGAGGAGGGAGCAGGATGAGGGAGGAAGGAGATCTGCTCCATGTGCTCGAGCCTCTCTGTTGACATTGAAAGCTCTGGGCCGTTCTGCAGTCACTGGACTGTGGGAGAGTTATGAGTGTTCTTCCTACTTGTGTTACCTCTATCGGCCTCTCTGTTCCTCTCTCCCTCCTTCTCCCTCTCTCCCCTCCTTCTCCCTCTCTCCCTCCCCTTCTCCCTCCTCTCCCTCCTTCTCCCTCTCTCCCTCCTTCTCCTCTCTCCCCTCCTTCTCCCTCTCTCCCTCCTTCTCCCCTCTCTCCCTCCCCCTTCTCCCTCTCTCCCTCCCCTTCTCCCTCTCTCTCCCTCCTTCTCCCTCTCTCCCTCCTTCTCCCTCTCTCCCTCCTTCTCCCTCTCTCCCTCCTTCTCCCTCTCTCCCTCCCCTTCTTCCCTCTGTCACTCTCTCTCCCTCCCCTTCTCCCTCTCTCCCTCCCCTTCTTTCCCTCTGTTCTCCTCTCTCTCTCCCTCCCTTCTCCTCTCTCCCTCCCCTTCTTCCCTCTGTCACTCTCTCTCCCTCCCCTTCTCTCTCTCCCTCCCTCCTTCTCCCTCCTTCTCACTCTCCCTCCCTCCCTCTCTCTCTCTCCCCCCCCTCCTTCTCCCTCTCTCCCTCCTTCTCTCCCCCCCTCCCCTTCTCTCTCTGTCCTTCAGAGTTGCAGTTCTGTCCTTCAGGACAGAGGGGTGAACTGCTGTGTGTGTTCTGACGCAGCTCTTTGGCCATGTAGGATTACAGAGATCGTCATAGCTGATGTAACTCTTACTGGGGGTGAGGGAGGGAGGGGAGGAGGAGGGAGGGGGAGGGGGGGGTCTTCAGATGACCCCTGAAGGCTGCAGAGTTCAGTCTGCCACATCATAGTCCAGGCTGCCATGTTGTGTTTCTGCCTCAGAGCAGACAGCCTTGTTGTGTGTGTGTGTGTGTGTGAGTGAGAGTCTCCAGGAAGGTCACTTCTCACATGCATCTCACTGAGGTAAAAATACCTTTTAGTAGCTGAACAGTTTGGATATTTTGTTGCCTAGTGATTCATGTTGTTTGTCAGCGAGGTTTTCAGAGTGTCTGGTCTGGACTGTGTCAGGGCATGTCTGCATGGCCTCTGCTCAGCTTTCTGCTGCCTTGTTATATAAGAGATAGCTGCTCCTGTGGGTGTGGGTGTGTGTTTGTGGGTGGGTGTTGGAGTGGGTCTGTCAGCAGTGCAAAAATTAACTTCAGATTTAAATCCTGTCAAATCAGAGTCCAGACCGACCCACTTCTATCTGTCCTTCCCTCTGTGTACGTGCTAGCTCTGCTAACCCTGCTAGCTCTGCCAGCTAGCTGCTGAAACTGTATAAAACTGACCCAGATGTTGGTCCTTAACCACAGCATCAGCCCCAACAGCTGCTCCACATGAACCAGGCTGGCCCCTCGACGTACCTGAGGTAAAGTACATTCTGGATGTCCCACCTTCCTGCTCTCTCCATCTTGAAGAAGAACCAGCGATAGTTTGATGCAGATTGCAGCTCATGTGTCTTTAATCTGAATCCTGAAAGCTCGGTCAGAACAGAACCAGCTCTCTCTCTTGTCTCTTATGATGCTCTGTGTAGTCACAGATAATCTGGATGATGGAAGGTTAATGGGGTTAGGGATCGTTTATGATGGGAGTTTCTGATTCTGGGGAAATTAATTTCAGCCACTGTAGTCTTTCATCATGAAGCTCATGGAATATTCTCTCCCTCCGGACCGCTGAGATGGAAGGAGAGTTTGAATGGAATCAGAACCTCACTAACAGTGTCTCAGTGTACAGACACACACAGTGGGTGTTGTGTCATGCCTGAAAGATCATCGCTTGTTTAGAGTCAGTCCAGCGTGTTAATAGGGAGGAGTATTGTTTGAAGGGGCCCCGGAGCGATGGAGGAGCGGTGTAGCATTATAGGTCAACGACAGCTTCTCAGGGTGGAGCCTTCATTAGAGGCCTGGCCTCTCTAACGCTGGGGTATCTGAGGCAGGGGCAGCCTCCACTACAGGCCTGGCCTCTCTAACGCTGGGGTATCTGAGGCAGGGGCAGCCTCCACTACAGGCCTGGCCTCTCTAACGCTGGGGGATCTGAGGCAGGGGCAGCCTCCACTACAGGCCTGGCCTCTCTAACCCTGGACGATCTGAGGCTGGGGCAGCCTCATTCATTGACTTGTCTTAGCAGTTACTGAGTTCTAATCTTTCGCAACAGTCTAGTTCCATGTTATCTACAGAACACCATGTTCAGTCCAGTGTTTACAGCATGTTGGCCGACCTGTACACACACACACACACACACACACACACACCTAAAGCATAAATACAATATGGCCTTCTATCAATGTTTTACACCGTCTGAAGACAGGCGCTGTGTTGCCTCAGCAACCAGCCGAGCGGTTATCTGAGCCAGGCTGAGGAGAGGAGGGTTAGCAGGGAGATGTGATATGTGGGCCAGAAGTATGCTAACTTGGGGGTAGATGAAACGGACCTGTGACAGACAGTGGGGCTCGGAGGAAGGGGATTGGCCCGTTGTATGTTGGAGGGAAGAGGTTTAACCCCTCGACCAGGACCTCCCCCCACCCCCCTTTCTCTTTCTGTTGCAGAACTGGAGCAAAGTCTGTCCTAGATAGTTCATTAAAGAATCAGGTTCCTCCTCTCATGTTTTAGAAATAGCATCCTGTCCCTGAGGAGCTGGCACTGGAAAGACTTGGTGTGTTCCTGGTGTCTGTGTGAGAGAGGCATGTTAGTAGCATGTTTGCGGTGTCTGGATGCAATGTTAGTAGCATGTTTGCCGTGTTTGGATGTGATAGAGGCATGTTAGTAGCATGTTAGCAGTGTTTGGATGTGATAGAGGCATGTTAGTAGCATGTTAGCAGTGTTTGGATGTGATAGAGGCATGTTAGTAGCATGTTAGCAGTGTCTGGATGTAATAGAGGCATGTTAGTAGCATGTTCCTGGGGTCTGGAGGTATGTTAGGGCTGTAGCATGTAGTGTGTGAATTCAGTTTTCATTATAAGATGAGCTGCACTTCTACTTTGAATCTGAGCTGCTAATAACAATGTCACGATTACACTTAACATTAATTTGTTCTAACAACAATGGTTAATCACTGCACTGTAGAACCATGAGCTCTAGAACCCTGTGCTCTAGAACCCTAAGCTGTAGAACCCTAAGCTGTATGAAATGAACTGTAGAAAATACTTGCAGGAAATCGAAAAGTTGTGCAAGGTGTCCCACCCTCGTTTGTCAAGAGGCAGTCTACTTTCCTGTGCCTGGAATGTGTGTGTGTGTGCGTCTTGGTGGGAAGGGTGGAGACCTGTAGGATACGCCTGACAACAGGCCAGCCCCTCCCAGACTCTGTCCTACAGGCTCGGAGGGAGGGTAACCTCCCCACAGCTCAGCAGTTAGCAGAACTACTGATACACGCTTCTCACTGTGTCCTGGAAGCTACTGTAGATTACAGTTTCATCCACGAGGATCCGTCTCTGGTACTAGACTGTACTGCATCTGTACTGCATCTGTACTGCATCTGTACTGCATCTGTCCTGCATCGATCTATCCAGCTGTGTGAAGCTCGTCAGGTAGGCCTGTTGATGAATATTTTTTCCCATGAATACGATGATTCTCTTGATGGGAATTTAGCTGGTTGTAGCAGTTGAGTTTGGGCTCTGCCAACATTCTGCTGTTAGTAATCCAAGGTCAGCTTGACTTGTACCCAGCCAGTGTTTGTCTTCAGGCAGAAGCTGACGCTTTGTAAAGCTCATCGGCAGATAGCAGTAGCTTTTTATCTGTCCGTGTCTTCAGTCCGTGATAAGATAAGTTGATCGTTCTAAGTGGGTTCTGTTGAGGGTTCTAAGATGCGTTCTTGGGACTGGGTCTATGCAGAGGAAGAACTGACAGACTTGGGAACATATGTAGGCCCAAGGTGAGTCATACAGAATGTACACTGTAACACACGCTGTGAGGGGTTAAAGGTTATAATCTCTCCTGTTGGCTGGTTACTCCCTGGCCGGGATGCCGTAAAGGGATTTGGGAAATATTACTAACCTCTCTCTTATGCACACACACAGATGCAGATATACACACACACACACACACACACACTCTCCAATCAGCTTAAAAGCAGACGAGAGTGGATGCTGTGTTGGGACATTTGCTTTAATCCTCCTGAAACGTCCTTGTAAGGAGCCTAACCTTTCAGTCCATATAGAGTGAGGGTTTTACATAGCAGAGATAGGACAGTGGTCAGGGCTTTACCAAGCAATAAGAATGCAAAACGGAAAACATCTGGACTCATTTCAATTTCAAGAACAATGGGTCTCTACAGATCTGCTGTGCTTGACTCTGCAGGGACGAAGGCAGCGAGCTGGCTGATCAGGTGCTGTTCTCTTCTCTCCTCTAGAACTGTTCTCTTCAGAGCGCTCTCTCCTCTAGAACTGTTCTCTTCAGAGCGCTCTCTCCTCTAGAACTGTTCTCTCCAGAGCGCTCTCTCCTCTAGAACTGTTCTCTTCAGAGCGCTCTCTCCTCTAGAACTGTTCTCTTCAGAGCGCTCTCTCCTCTAGAACTGTTCTCTTCAGAGCGCTCTCTCCTCTAGAACTGTTCTCTCCAGAGCGCTCTCTCCTCTAGAACTGTTCTCTCCAGAGCGCTCTCTCCTCTAGAACTGTTCTCTCCAGAGCGCTCTCTCCTCTAGAACTGTTCTCTTCAGAGCGCTCTCTCCTCTAGAACTGTTCTCTTCAGAGCGCTCTCTCCTCTAGAACTGTTCTCTTCAGAGCGCTCTCTCCTCTAGAACTGTTCTCTTCAGAGCGCTCTCTCCTCTAGAACTGTTCTCTTCAGAGCGCTCTCTCCTCTAGAACTGTTCTCTCCAGAGCGCTCTCTCCTCTAGAACTGTTCTCTCCAGAGCGCTCTCTCCTCTAGAACTGTTCTCTTCAGAGCGCTCTCTCCTCTAGAACTGTTCTCTTCAGAGCGCTCTCTCCTCTAGAACTGTTCTCTCCAGAGCGGTGTCTCCTCTAGAACTGTTCTCTCCTGTCACAGCCATTGTATCCATGTTGCCCTGCTGTCTCTCAGCTTGTGAAGCTGCCCTGTTCCCAGAGTTTATCCCCTACAGGCCAGGGACACATTCAGAGCTGTTACAGGCGCACCACATCCCACCAGAAGGACCCAGGATAACCCCCATCTGTCTGGATCAATATCAGTCTAGACCAGCCAGGCCGGTCCCATTCCAGGGCCTCTGTCCAGCCTGGCTCTCTGCCATGGCTCCTGGCTGGTTCAGGGGTTCAGCAGGGGGTCCTCCCTAGAGAAAGCCCCACCTCGCCCACCCAGGCCAGGCCGGGAGGGCTGCTCTGAGTGACTGGTCGGCTGGTGCCCACACCTCCGCCTTGCACAAGCTAGCCGAGCCAAAGCCTCGGGCCTGTGCAGCAGCCCCTTCACGCCCTCAGAGCCATGAGGAGTCATAGCATATCTCTTAGTCACTGCGGCTCATTGTTAGCTCTCTATTCAAGCTCCCAGTCCTGTGTGTGTGCACATGTTCTGCTACAAGCACCTAGACCAGAAATAGCCCTACTCTCTCTCTCTGCTCCTCTGCATACAGTCTTGGTACTGCAGTGGGTGTACCTACTTAAAACATACCTTAAGGTATGCAGTGGGTGTACCTACTGCAGTGGTGTCAGAATAGTGCCATCAAGGGCTCAGATGGGTGCAGGTTTTCACTTCAACCAATCACTACTCCAGCTGATTTCATTAAGTAGAGAAACTCGTTAGTGAAATCAGCTGGTGTTAGTGCTTGGTTGACACGAAAACCTTCAACCATCTTGGCCCTCGATGGCACGAGTTTGACACCAGTGACCTACTGGAACTGAGTAAAGGCCTTGACAGAGCCAGGAGAGTTCCTGATCCTCAGTTCATAACTCAGACCACCAGGTGGCGTCCAAGCCTCTCTGAATCCCTCAGTGTGAGTTGATCTGGAGGCATGCTTGCCAGTCTAAACACCCTGTTAAAGTTGACTGTCATTATCTTACACCAGGCTGTTATTGGCCACTTTTCACAATGACCAATGTTTGGCTTGAGGCAGTGTGGCATGATGCTAGATTACGTTTATATGTTTTAACTCTACAACTAATAAACAGCCTTGATTTAACCTGGGAGGGAAGATTCCATCCGCAGCAGGTCATCAAAATCCTAATAATTGATAGACTTGTGAATTATTAAACAACATTGCCTCAAAGTAGCTTTAAAGCTGCTCTTAGTAGACTTTGTCATGTTGTGCATTATCATCCAGTTCACTGATGTCTGATAACGTTCTCAGACAAAGAGGACAGTGTGATGCTGATGTATTTAAAGTGGATCCCTGAGTCATTTCATTGTTTGTCTCCTGTTCATGTGGTTTATCAAACGTCCTTCAAGTTGGATGTCTTGTCTAACTGTAACCAAATCTTCCTGCTGTTGCAAATGAATGGAAGCGGTCCTTAGTGGTTAACTTGGAACTTATGGTTGAATACCTTTCTGAGGAAGTCTGTTTTGTGTGGTTTAGTTTTGAGGATTCACTTCAGTGTCTGCAGCAGTGTCAGAGACGGACTGTGGTTAAAACCTAGAGTTGCTGTCTCTGGCTAACTGGCTACTGTCTCTGGCTAACTAGCTGCTGTCTCTGGCTAACTAGCTACTGTCTCTGGCTAACTGGCTACTGTCTCTGGCTAACTGGCTACTGTCTCTGGCTAACTAGCTACTGTCTCTGGCTAACTAGCTACTGTCTCTGGTTAACTGGCTACTGTCTCTGGCTAACTAGCTACTGTCTCTGGCTAACTGGCTACTGTCTCTGGCTAACTAGCTACTGTCTCTGGCTAACTAGCTACTGTCTCTGGTTAACTGGCTACTGTCTCTGGCTAACTAGCTACTGTCTCTGGCTAACTAGCTACTGTCTCTGGCTAACTGGCTACTGTCTCTGGCTAACTAGCTACTGTCTCTGGCTAACTAGCTACTGTCTCTGGCTAACTGGCTACTGTCTCTGGCTAACTAGCTACTGTCTCTGGCTAACTAGCTACTGTCTCTGGTTAACTAGCTACTGTCTCTGACTAACTAGCTACTGTCTCTGGTTAACTGGCTACTGTCTCTAGCTAACTAGACTTGTTGGTCTGGTCTGGGCGTATTTAAGAAATTAAACTGAAAGTTTGGAATATAAAGGTGCCACACACCTGTCATGGTGGGATTTTTTTTTTTGTCCAGGGAAATTTACCAACAAAGTATTTTTTATTTGCATGTGTTCATGTTCCTCGTTTGAGCAGAAAGCCTTCATTTGAAAGGAGATGGTATCATGGTGAACCGAATTTTAACCTGACCCATCTGCTCCCCCCTCCCCCCCCCCCCCCTCCAGGGTACAGTGTTTAGCCTAGAGGACGAGGAGGAACAGGGCGTGATCATCGCTGAGGACAGCAACGACATCTACATCCTGTCTGGAGAGCAGCTTCCTGGCCAGCTGAGTCCGCCTGCATCGCTGCTGGCCACTGGAGACAGCAGTGAGCCTTGTTCCTGGCAGACAGAGAGCCTTCCAGTGTCCCTGGCTGGCCACGAGTCCTGGGCACAGGTACGCTCCCCTCTAGCAGGCCACGAGTGGAGATGATTTAAAAACTGTCATACATTCCAATCTATCCGATTCCCATCATTCTAATTCTGGTCATTCCAGTTCTAATCAGTTAATTCCACTTCCATCAGGTGGGTATGATGGAGCACCCTGAAGACGTCAAGAGCCTGGACAGCATCGAGGGCGTGGCCTTGGCAGAGGAACGCAGCGAGAACAACTCTTCCAACTCAGACATCGTCCACGTGGAGCGCGAGGAGGCGGAGCTCCTGGAAGGGGGCGGGGTTGAGGAGAGCATGATGAGCGTGTTGGGGACCGACAGCGAGCTGGCCGAGCTGAGGGCCGAGTTCAGAGACGTGTCGCCGCTGCCTCCGCACCTTCCGGAAACGGCGGAAACCGGCCCGTCGTCCCTGGTGTCCCTCGAGGAGCCTGTCGTCATAGAGACGCCCGTGAGTCTGGAGGACGCCGTGCCATCTGTCGCCGCCGTGCTGATACAGTCTCCGCCCCCCGCTGAGGAGGCCCAGATCGCCCCCCCGATTCTGGAGGCCCAACCTGAGGCTGTCCCAGCCCCAGTGGAGGCTGCGCCCCCCTCTCCAGTCAAGGCACCTCCTACCCCCCCTCCCTCAGCACCAGCAGAACCAGAACCAGACCTCTCAGCTCCACCGGAGGTCACTGCTGCCCCAGACCCGCCCCAGCCAGAAGCCCCGCCCCCAGAAGAAGAAACCGTACCCGAACCGGTGGCTGCTCCCCTCCTGGCCGCGCCCCCCTCCCAGGACCCCTCCGAGCCCCCTCCTGAGGAGCCCCCTGTGCAGTCAGAACCGGAGCCAGACTCTGGAGAGCTGCCTGTGCTGCTGTACGGCGGTGCTGCCCTGGTGGCCATCGCTGCTGTGGTCGCCTACACAGCCCTGACCTACCGGAGGAAGTAGGCAGGCTTCCCCTGGGTCCTAAAGCACACAAGTTCATGCCTCACAACAGGCTGGAGGCCTGTAGACACCTCTCAGACTAGGAGTGGTGAACTAGGATCAGCCATGCCTTTAGAAGAGGGTGTGGGACTAGGCTAGAAGCTGATCCTAGACCAGCGTTCCTCCTCTAAGATGCTCTGTCAGGGCCCAGGGCTGCTGTGTGCAGCAGGGCTCTCTCTGGTTCTCTGCTTCCTGTTCCTGTTGTTTTGCTCCAACCGGAAAGGACATTGTATCTGTATGGACTTGGACTTATGTATCTGAGTCATCATTTTCTCTCTCTCCCTCTCTCTCTCTCTCATCTGGCCTGTTTGTTGTTTGTGTGTGGGGGGGGGGGGGGGGGGGGTGATGGTCTGATGTAAGGTGAACCAGCACACAAGTGAGGTGTCATTTCCTGTGTTAAAGCCTCTCACAAAAAATCCTATTTCAGAGAAGGGAACCAACTCACACCACAGTATTCCTGTGTCTAAGAACCATTCATTTCCTGTATGATTTGACCTGAGAAGCAACAGTTTTTTCTTTATTAGAATTAGGAATCCTTTGAAAACCACATGTACTTATCCCTGATGTGCCTGCTAGTTAAATCAGTTGTTTTGTTAGTATTTCAGTGGAGCTGAGCCCCTTGTGGATAAACATATTGTTGACACGGCACGTAATGTCGCTATAAAATGTGAAGCGGATGTTTCAGTTCTGCTGGTTTTGCATCTTTAAATTGACATTAAACGTTTCTGTTAAAATCCGTGAGCATGAAAATACTGTCTGTACTACGAAGCGGTGCTTCAGAGGCTAACCCAAAAGAGAGACGCATTTTATTTGATCTTTAAAGTACCTCCATGTTCAGTAATCATAAGAAAACACTTAGTGGATGTATGATGGAGGGACTGGCTGGTCTGTCACACCTGAAGGGAAATTCACACTAACTGGTTTTAAGTTCATCCTCAGTCATGTTTATGGTTTCGTAATGACGATCATAAAATGAATGTACTTGTGAGTTTAATTCCCCAAACCTTAGAAACATGTATGTTCACAGAATCTTGTGTAGAGCTGTGTACGTGACTAGTCCTCAAGAGAAAACCATGTAAACCACACCAAACAAATAGCCAGTGTTAACACAGCATCGTGGTTAAGATTTGGCCAGCTATTGTCTCGCTCCTTCATCATCTCCCTTCTTTCTCCTCCTCCTCCCTCCATCTCCTCCGGAGAGAGACTATCTTGTGTTCTCCTAATCTAAAGAACCTCACGGTCATAAATGCATGACCATGTCTACCAGACCCAGGACAGAGAGGACCCATTAGTGTGGTCTTGAACCAGTATGTGCTTCCATTCCCATCCCATCCCCCCAGTTCATGTTTGCTGTGGCCAGGCTATGCAAGCACCTTCTCAGCCTCCTGCTGAGCCATGCTCCTTGTATGGACGTCTTCTCAGCCCGTCACCCCACCTAACACTGCCTTGCTAGCCCTCTCAACTGGTTTAACACTTACCACACAAGCACCCATGCCCAGTTAACTCTACTGATGGTGCCCTGGTCTTCAGTGGTGGCGAGTCTTATCCACCAAGACCACACTCAACTAGTCTGTTTATAGGCGAGTACATCTAAAATATTCAAATGTGTTTGATTCTCATAGCTGATGACTTGAGTTCTTTCACATTCAATCTCAGGTCTGTTTTGATTTTGCAATGTGGTGAAGTCTGGCTTGTTTGGGAGTGAAGCGTCTAACATCAGCCCTGATAATCAAACTGTCCAGATCATGATCTCTTTAAGCTCAGCTGTGTAAGTCCCAAAACATCTATTCACTAGGCCTCAGGTATGGAGAGAAGAATTCACTCTCTACAGTAATATTTGACCTGTAAAGCACAGGAATTATATCTTCAGACCATCTTTTGGTGCCAGGTTGGGGATGTCTTTGACCTTTGACGTTATAACTTTCATCTGAAAAGTATTTTGTCTCCTTTACTGAAACGATTCACGTTCATCATAGTTGCTGTTAAGCAGACCTGTATAAAGTATCTGCTAATATTTGAGGTACGCTTGATTTATTTTTGCACAGCGTAGCTTAAATGATGGAAGTCTGAGAAGTAGCTACAGACGAGACAAATCAAACAGACCTCAAATACTTGAACAGATAGGGCTCATTATTAATGCATTCGACTCAGGTTACCGCTTAGATGAACACATGCTTAAGAACTCTGAGCGAAATAAGATCTGTGGGTTAAAGAGAACGGATAGTTTGTGAGTCGTAATAGTTATAAACTGTTACATATCTCAAGTGTTGTAAATTAAAACACAATCTGAAATGTACATGGAAACGGTTGTTTTGCCGTTTCTGAATCTCTCAGTATCGATAAAATGGATTGACTTGGATTTGAACTGAAGCCCAACATGTCACTTTGTAAGACATTTCCTAAATGTACAGTTTGAGACCAGAATAAAAAATATATTAAACATTGGATGTTTGCGATTTGTAATGAACACAGATTTATTTACACACCGTACATGAAACAAATTGCAAACAAATCTCGCAGCAGCTAAGTTCACTCAAAACACCCTTTAAATCAGGGGTCTCAAACTGGGTGCAGGTTTTCACATCAACCAATCACGGTACACCAACTGATTTAAGTAGAGAAACTCATTAGTGAAATCAGCTGGTGTAGTGATTGGTTGACACGAAAACCTGCACCCCCATCAGCCCTCGATGACACAACTTTGAGACCCCTGATTTAAAAGTTGAAACGGGACGAACAGAATTCAAGTTCAGGTTCCGTGCTGATCCGACACATTCCAACGGGGTTCCTGCGAAGGTTCTAGAATCATGTTTTGCGATGCTAGAATTCTAGAATCGGAACAATTGTAGAGCGTTTTAGAATCCCTTGTACTCCCATTTCCAGATCCGTTTTGCGGAAATCACCTGGAGCCGATGTATTCCAGTGCGGTGGAGAACAGGCCTCGCAGCAGGCTGGGAGCCCTCTCACACACCCCCCTGACCAGCGTGAGGGCCAGGGCCATGACCACCCTCTCCCTGGGCAGGTGGTCCAGCAGGGAGTGCACACCCTGGCTTAGAACCCAGTCCACCTCCACAGCCATGTGGTTCTTCCAGGACTGGAGAGGAAGAACAGAGATGGAGAACAGAGAACCACAGCTGGTTGTTATGGTGACGTAGCAGAGAACCAGTTTGTTGATGTTAAACTGAGATTTAAACATTCTTAGGTTTAAAAGAAGTTGTGTCCTTCATGATGGTGACTTTATGGTTACAGATACAAAGTTATAAAATAAATGAATTCAAGACGGAATCTAATCTAACAGATATGGTATTTTGTCCAATCCAACTTTATTTATATTGCACTTTAAAACAACACGGTTGACCAAAGTGCAGTACATAGCAATATAAAAAATGCAATAAATAGACACACTGTACACAGTAAAAACAACACAAAAATAGGTACAAAAATCAACAAATAGAGAGAGAGACACACTGTACACGGTAAAAAGTCAACACATCACTCAAAAGCTAAGGTAAAAAGATAAGTCAAGTTTGTGATGCAGACTCACCCAGACTAAGGAGCTCTGGATCTTCTTAGTGAGGTTTTCTGTAGCCTTGGCAACCACTCTCTGCTCCAGCTGCTGAGCGATGAGGATTAGATCTGCTGCAACATCTCTCACCCCCTGAACCTCATAACCTTCAAAACAAAACACACTAAACACATCCATCCTCAAAGGTGCTCCTCAAACCCACTGCTCAGCACTTAGTAAGCTAAGATGTGTTTATATAAACGTAGTTACCTTGGTACCATCGGCAAGTTAGCAAATTTCCCATTACAACAAATAGGAGGGTCAAAATAATGTTAAACTAGATGTATGCAATCACACTGCACATTTGTATCTGTTGATTAACACCTTATCTTCATGTCAGTTCACAAAGTGCATCTACTAAGTTTAAAATTTAGTTATCAAGACAGACGAACCCACCATGTCCATTCAGATCAGCCTGTGGTTGAAGATCAGCTATCAGTCCTCTGATGTTGCTGCTTAAGTGACCATCTGTCTGGAGCTCCCCTTCATCCAGGGAGATGTTCCCCGGAGAGTTACAGTTTCTATCCGGGATGATGTTCAGATCTCTGGATAAAGAGTCCAGCTCTGTCTGGAGCTCCTGGTTGATGAAGCCCTGATGTTGCTGCAGGAAGGTGAGGATGATCAGGGGAGTGTGGTTAAGGAGTCTGTCTCCCATGTTGTCCTCCATCACGGTCTTTCTACTATACCTAGTATCACGGAAGAGCTGAAATACCCGAAAAGAATAATGCACCAAGTTAGATAAGTTCATCTAAAGCTGGGTCTGACATTATATAACTCTAATATCTCTATCTTAACTTAAGATCGGTAAAATGTTCAATAATCTAAATTCCAGGACGCGCCAAAACAATCAAGATAGCGGATTGGATGAATATCCATCCAAAGTATTTGTGAATAATAATAGACTAATATAACAACAAGAAAAGTTTTTCAAAGGTAATGTTTACTCACCTTGGTTTCTTAAACTATTTTTTGAACAGATACACTATCTTGGCTAGACCACAACTCACTGAAAGTGAAACGCATGAAAAGATCAAATTAAAGCCTCGCCGCCGGAGACAAGAAGGGGCGGAGCCTACATCATGTTCCAGAATTAGCCAATCAGGTCTATTCATTTTAATACAACTTTGAATATTCAATTTATTCACTCTCTAGAGATATTAGATAGATACACATTTATTTGGGTAAGGTACAGCACACAGAGTTGCAGGGTAATATAACAATAACAATAGGGGGGCACGATAAAGTACGGTATGTGACTGTTTAGCCCCATCCATCCATCCATTATCTTCCGCTTATCCGGGGCCGGGTCGCGGGGGCAGCAGTCTGAGCAGGGAAGCCCAGACTTCCCTCACCGCACACACCTCCTCCAGCTCCTCCGGGGGGATCCCGAGGCGTTCCCAGGCCAGCCGAGAGACATAGTCCATCCAGCGTGTCCTAGGTCTTCCCCGGGGCCGCCTCCCGGTGGGACATGCCTGGAACACCTCCCGGGGGAGGCGTCCAGGAGGCATCCTAAACAGATGCCCGAGCCACCTCAACTGGCTCCTCTCGACGTGGAGGAGTAGCGGTTCTACTCCGAGCTCCTCCCGTGTGACCGAGCTCCTCACCCTATCTCTAAGGGAGCGCCCAGCCACCCTGCGGAGGAAACTCATTTCGACCGCTTGTATCCGCGATCTTGTCCTTTCGGTCATGACCCAAAGCTCATGACCATAGGTGAGAGTAGGAATGTAGATTGACCGGTAAATCGAGAGCTTTGCCTTGCGGCTCAGCTCCTTCTTCACCACGACAGTCCGGTACAGAGACTGCATCACTGCAGACGCTGCACCGATCCGCCTGTCAATCTCACGTTCCGTCCTTCCGTCACTCGTGAACAAGACCCCGAGATACTTGAACTCCTCCACTTGAGGCAAACTGTTTAGCCCATATACATTATATAATCTCTATGGTTTAGCCTGTGTTCTGCTCCTCACTTTCACAAATCGTCCCTGGAGGGGATCACTGAATTACTCCTCCCAATATTTCTTCAATTTTTTTCTCCCTAGTGAGTTTTTCCTTGTCTTCCTTAAGGGTTTAGGTTGGTTGAGGGGCAGTTCTATGGCCCTCTGTGACATTGCTTGTAAAAAAGGGCTATACAAATAAATGTTGATTTGATTAATGAAACCACAGTTTGATATATATTCTACCTCTTACTGACTGCAGTTAATTCTGGTGTGGAACATTATTTGATGGTTCACTGTGCACAACAAATTAAGAAAAATATCTAAGCTGTACTATTCATATTTAGCATGTAAAAAAAAAGATAAAAGAAGCAGAGTTTTAACTTCTGTCACCATAGATAAGTGTGTGGAAACCCCCCTGTGCTGTTACGTGCTGTGGTAAACCACTGTAATGTGGCACAACATGAACTCCAGAAGTAAAGTTCATCCAAGTGAAAGATCTCAAACAACCAAGTAAATTTATACAGATATAACTGACTATAAAACATGTTAAAAGTTTATTTACATTAAAATAAAAACAATTAAAATTGAATTTACGCATCTGAAATTGTATTCACTGGTATATGTAACCAGTCTAAATTAAAAATACATCAGTCACAACTCAAGTGCGCTACAAAATTTCACATAAATTAGACCATGAATCTTGGAATTTCATAATCATGGCACATGACAAAATAACCCCATATGACCTTTAGTCAGTTATCATCCTTGAAAGTCAGTTTCCTTCTTTGAGATGTCGCATGTTGATGATGGCCGCTCAGAATCTACTGCTGGGACATCCAAAGCTGATGGATCGAGAAGTATTTCCCCCCACCAGCCTTCGTCCAGATCTGGGCAGGGAACCAGCCTTGCCCTGCTGCTCTAGCCCAGAAGGGAGAGCTGTCTTTGGGGAC
This sequence comes from Protosalanx chinensis, assembly GCA_030340685.1. Taxonomy (NCBI): domain Eukaryota; kingdom Metazoa; phylum Chordata; class Actinopteri; order Osmeriformes; family Salangidae; genus Protosalanx; species Protosalanx chinensis. Next base: position 972,557 of record CM059318.1, on the reverse strand, counting down.
CAGGCTGCCAAACGAGCCTCCTGGAGCTCCCTGTGGATGACAAGGAGATGGACAAACTAGTCAGTCAATAAAATATAGAAATATATATAGATTTATTTATAGATTTTACTACCGTTACAGGACATTTTACTGACTAACTTGGAAACACATGTGGGTCAGTTATCACTTTGCCATTGTTTATCAACTCAAAGAGATTACGATTTTTGTTAGGAAATTGCACCCTCTTGTGTACAATCAGCTAATATAGTCAAACCAAACAAGGTCTAACCCTCTATTCCCCCCCCCCCCCCCCCCCCCCCCCCCCCCTCAGGGTCACCACCTCTCCCCGCACCTTTCCAACATGGCCGTCCTGAACTTCTCCTCATTGAGCTTCAGACGCAGCTGTGCGGTCAGCTTGCTCGCCCTCTCCTTCCTCAGGACGGGGTGGCGGCACAGCGCCGAGGCAGACGGTCTCTTAGAGGGTTCTGGGTCCAGCAGGGTCTGGTGGGAGAGAGAGACACCAGGACCTGCTCAAAGACCTGCATCTATTCTGCATCACACTCAAGCTACACACCACACATGTGGAAACCGTACAAGTTGCAAATCATTTGTTTCATTTACTATCATCATTTCACAGAAGCTTTGAGCTGTTTAGAAATGGAAATCCGACGTGATTGATTCAAGTCTGATTTACAATACATTTGAAATCACAAACCTCACGAGACCCAAAGTGCACCATTTACACCTTTAGCACACCTTTCAGCATGGGTTCTAATCTCCATGGTTACACCTGTACCTGAACCAGGCCTCTGAAAGCTTCAGACAGCTCCTGGGTGAGGCAGGGCAGCTGAGCCTGCCTCAGGTGATGCCACTGCTCCCCATTCTGAGGCAGCGGGGGTGCGCCTGCAGCCAGCAGCACTGTGAGACCCAGGGAGAAGATGTCTGCCTTTGGGAGGTGGCTGTAGTCCTGGACAAACCCCACAAATATACTGTTAGTTTACATGGGAGTCAAGTGGCTGAGAGGTTAGGGAATCAGGCTAGTAATCAGAATGTTGCCGGTTTGATTCCCAGCCGTGCCAAATTACATTGTGACCTTGGACAGGGCACTTAAACCTACATGGTTTGGGGGAATGTCCCTGTACTTGCTGGATAAGGTCTGCTAAATAACTAAATGTCAATGTTAGTACATGATAAACTCTTATCAGTGTGGTTAGGACACACAACTTGTGTCAGCAGTTTTTTATTTTTTTTTATTCAAGGGCGTAGACTTCCTTTTTGAAAACAGCAAATGTCGTTATCCGTCACTTTTCACAAAATGATCGACTACATCCTGTTACAAACAGCTGTCCCAACCACATCTGAAAACAAACCTCTGCCCCTGATTGGTCACATAGTATAAAAAGGAAGTAAAGTAGAAAAGGAAGTTGTTGTTCACCTCATGAAGGACCTCACTGGCCATGAAGCGACTGTCTCCCTCCTCCACCTCCACACTCCTGATGGACGTCACATGACCCATGTCACCTACACACAAGAGATCAGCAACCAATCAGTCCTTTCTGTACATGTTCAGTCTCAGCTAAGCTCTTTCCTGATTGGTTTCCATCAACATCAGTCTCCAATCCAAACTTGTTGTCAGTAAGTTTGCCAGGTGGCAGCTATTGGATAACTAGCATGATCAAGTTAATAAGATATGGAAAACATAACCACATTTCCTACAATATACACTCCCAGGCAGTTGACCATGTCCAACAGTGACCTTAACCTTAGTTGCTAAGGTAAACCTGCATACACTTTTCAGGTCTGCAGCGTATATAGCGAGGTATAGCAGCGTTTACCAATCTTATAGACTACCCCAGTTGGTATGCCTTCATCCTCCCCCTCCTCCTCCTCGTCACTCTCAGCCTCTCTCCCTGCACTGGAGCTGGTGGGCAGGCAGATGAAGATGTTACCTGAAGAGAACCCCAGAGGAGGTAGGAGGTTTAACCTTTGCGATGGATAAATAAAACCATATGAACAACAAGTATAACATTCCCCTGGTTCTTCCCACCAAAACAAGCAGGACATACTGTTCAGAACAAACAAACAAACAAACAAACAAACAAAACAGCTCAACATAGTTACTGTGTTTGTGACTAACTGGGTTTGATGTCCAGGTGCACCAGCCCAGTGCTGTGGATGTACTTCAGACCCATGGCCACCTGGAGCAGCAGGTCTCTGAGCTCTGGCTCCATGAACGTCATCTCTCCCTGGCTCTGCTTCTGCACGATCACATCATGGAGACTCCCACCTGCAGGGGGGGCAAAGCAGGAAAACTACCTGAGGCAGGGTGGAGGCAGGTGTGGGTGAGACATGAAAGATCCACCCCTGACCTGTACATCATCATCCAGCCCACCTACCTGCCCTGACCTCTGTAAGTACAAACAGATTCTTGAACCACTGAAGGATTAAATCACTTGACTAAGCACTGTTCACCCAATGTTTGTTTTTTTTTTACTCGGTGAACTTTACCGAGGTCAACTCACCATCGCAGTACTCGTTCTGTATGATCATGTGATCGTCCTCCGCCCAGGCGGAATAGTAACGGACCACGTGTGGGTGGTGTCCGAGAACAGCGTGAGCATACACCTCCTTCAGAGCCAGCTGTCTGGGGGGACGAAACAAACAGCCCTCACTGAGCAGCCTACCACAGCCATGATGGTGTACAGCAGGGGGGGGGGGGGGCAATCCCTTGAGGGCCGCTGTCCTGAAGGTTATAGATGTTTCCCAGTCACCTGATTCAAACGAACAGGTTGTTATCAAGCTCTGTGGAAGCCTGATAATGATAATTCATTAGGATCAGGTGTGCTGGAGCAGGGAATCATCTAGAACCTTCAGGACAGCGGCCCTCGAGGACCAGGATTTCCCTCCCCTGATCTTGGCCCTCAATGGCGCATGGTTTGACGTGGGAAGTACATGCTCATTAATAGAAAAACGATTTTTACTTTAAATAAAGAAGTGACCATGCTTGATATATAAATTGGTTGTGTGCCTGTAAATAGCCTGAAATCATCTACCCAGTGGTGGGTGGAGTTATATTAGTTAGACTCACTCGCTGGCCGAGCCTGCAAGAGGCTGACGGGATCGTTTGATGGCGTATAAGCATCCATCCAGCCTCTTCACACACTTATACACCGTCCCAAACTCCCCCGCACCGATACAGCCCAGCTCCAGGAACTCGCTCTCATATCTGGACAGCATGAAGGCCTCCACAGCCCGTCTCTGTGGACAGACAGACGGACACAGACGCTCCTGAGAAATCACACATCGCCTGGACTGCTCTAGGTACAGAGCCCTGTGTAGGGACAGCCTGTGTGGGCATGCTTTCACTTGCGCAGTCATGATGATCCGAAAAAGAATATTTATAGAAGGACCGAGATAGATGGCAAGAATATAAGGCAGATGGGATGACTAGAATACAAAGACAGGAAGTGAGCTATAGTGAATCACTAAGTGCTAAAAAGATAAATAAGGCACCAGCTGGAGAGATAAGACAGTGAAGGAAGAGCAGCAGAGACAGTGACTCGTGCGTCATTCAATCACGAACAGAAGTCGTTCAGATGAGAAGTACCTTTGGAGGGACATGCGCCTCGTCATCGTCTTCAGATGACGCCAGACTGTTCTTTATTCTGACAGACAACAGTTATGACACACAGTCAGTTCGTCATGAGCCAATGAGCACGAAGCCACAATCACACAGGAACCTGATGCTGAGGAAAGTAGCGTAGCCTTGGCAACCACATTCCTCCAGCTCCCTTTAGGGGGCCTTATGCACCTGTCAGCAACACAGCATCAATAACGCCACATCCGTGTCCAATCATCTTGTTTTCAACATTCCAAATTGAGGTTTTAAAATGACTTTTCTAGTGACGTAAATTATTCAAGAAATGTTATCAAGGGATATCGTTTTGGCTTACTGCACTGGCAGCTACGTTCACTTGTTTTAAAACGCGCTCAAAAGTAACATGCATGATTAATATATCTGCTTTTTGTCAGTGCAGGACATCTATCCTGTCATCCTCCTCAAACCTGCATCACCTGTGCCTGTAGTCACAGCTGTTCTCCTCCTCTTCATCGTTCAGCCTGCTCTTCCTCTTGCTGCTGCAGTTCCTGTTCACTGTGTCAGGAGTGAACGGGTTGACGTTAACAGATGGGATGTGGGCGGAGTCAGTCAAGAAGAAGTGCAGAGTTCTGCTGCTGCGGATGGGCTTGGTGCTGGAGCAGGGGAGGACACTCTTGGTCAGCAGACTCTGGAGGGGGTGAGGGGGGGGGGGCAATATGGGGTTCAGGTACAGGTGTGGGGGGGTTAGGAATTCAATCAGAATGATGAGGGGTAGTGGAGTGGGTCTGTGTGATGGGACACTAAGTTCAGTTCATAATGAATGAAGTTGAGCAGGAATGAGTCATACCTTGGGAGTACTAGGAGAGTCACAGAGTCTGAGTTTCCTCCACGCAGCATAGGGTATGGGGGAGTTGGAGAGGGACGGAGAGACAGCGGTGCTCCTTCGATGACGCGAGGCCTTGGGGGTCATGCACGGGTCACGAGGACTCCGGATCTGAGGAGCTCGTGGGCACCAGTCATCTGAGCCGCTGTCGCTGCTCGCGTCCTCTCCACAGCTGGAGAAGTCCAGTTTCTGCACGGCTCTCTCACCCAACGCCATCCTCAGACTCACAACGACAACGTTTTAAAACATTTAAAATGAGACGTTTTAAGCGCTTACATTTTTTATATCATCCCAAGTTTCCTTCGTTACTCTGCACGAGCACATGGGTGCCAGATACAACATCTGCAGAACAAACGATCCACAAACAACCAAATGTGACATTCTCATTTAACTAACTAAAACTACATTTAAAGTAATTTACCTTCTCACGGTCTTTGGCTTTACAAATTAACCAACTAGAACCACGCTCAAATTTGGAGTCAGTTCTGAGTGTGTAAATGAGCAGTTTGAAGGTTTGCCTCTTTATCCTGTTGATCTGATTGGCTGTTTAATCCAGCCTGACACACCTGCTAAAGAAGCACTATCACTGTTTAGAAAGAGTTATAAAAGCAGGAAAACTGTCATGAATACAACACTCTACTAGCTGATTAGCATACTAAACACAACAACTTGCATGGTCTGAGTTAATAAAAAGTGTTTATTGAAAGAATGCGGTCATCAAGAACGCGCACAAACACGCGCTGCTTGACTGAACATGAAGCACGTGAGCGGAAGTGTTGACGTCATAAAAACACGGAGACGCTCGTGAAGCGGACAGGTTGCAGACCTGCTTCAAATACCTCCCTGGAAAGAAGGAACAGGGTGAAAGCTTTGCTCGGTAATTAAGTCAGTCGGTTAATTTAGTTTCGGAGGGCGGGGAAGATATTCGCTCGCGGACTTGTGTTTTGTTTTTTTCTGCGCTCGCGGCTCCGCAGCATCATGGTGGAGGGTTCAGACCGTGCTCCGCTTCTGGACTGGGAGGAGATCCATCCAGGAGAACCTCCCCAGGGGGCACCGTCTACTGCTCCAGTCAAGGATCATGCATCTGAGACCCCAGACATCCTGGCACCGGGCAGCATCGGACCGGGCATCCAGAGCACCGTCACTTCTGAGGATCTGGGCGGTGTGATGGTGAGCAGCGTGGAGCTGAGGATCCCGGAGCACAGTGTGAGGACCCCCCAGCACAGTGTGAGGACCCCCCAGCACAGTGTGAGGACCCCCCAGCACAGTGTGAGGACCCCCCAGCACAGTGTGAGGACCCCCCAGCACAGTGTGAGGACCCCCCAGCACAGTGTGAGGACCCCCCAGCACAGGGCACCAGGGGGGGATGATCCAGGTCCCATTGAGTCTTCTAACCAGATGTTCCCGGGAATATCAGTGAAACACCGTCTAACCGGATGGGAGGAGAAGGATCAGATCGTGGCTGTGTTTGTGGTGACCTTTGACACCAGATCAGGTGAGTTAAATAAAGAGCAACACTTCTGTAGGAGAGACACTGTAGATGACGGTGCAAGAACATAGTTGGTATTTGTTATGCAACTCCAGGTCCTTTTATCTCTCAGCACTATTCAAATAAGAGCCTGGCACATAGAAACAGGGAGAGTTATTCTACTACAAGGAGTCTGGGAAGATAGAAGTCTTATAAAAGGCGTTAGAAGGTGTTTCATGTTCAGTTAAATACACAAGCTAGACTGATGAAGTTCACGTTGAAGCCAAAACACAGACGGACATTTTCAAAAGGCTTACTTCTTGTTTGAAACTGTGAAAGGAGAAAGCAAGAGAGAAATGATTCACATGAACTTATTGTGTTGACTTTCACCTCTTCCTTTTCGCCTGACTGACAAATGAAAATAGAGAAGACACAGCACACGATAATTTTTTATTGTTATATATAGTTTTCTTTCTCTTTTATTGATAGAGAAAGGGAAGCAGGGGGGGAGGGGGGGTGGGCAGAGGAAGACTTGTAGGAAATGACCTGAGTCAGAATCTAACCCGGGTCAGAATCTAACCTGAGTCAGAATCTAACCCGGGTCAGAATCTAACCTGAGTCAGAATCTAACCCGGGTCAGAATCTAACCTGAGTCAGAATCTAACCTGGGTCCCTGTCACAGCCTCAGCATTAGTGGAAAACTCTTCCTCTTGTTGTTAAAGAGAACAGCACGGTGTGTGTGTGTGTGTGTGTGTGTGTGTGCTTTAGGGAACATGGTGGAATGGTGTCTGCCTCAAGACGTCAATCTGGACGGCGTGGAGTTCAAGTCGATGGCCAGCGGCTCACACCGCATCGCCAACGACTTCATGTAAGGTGCACACACACACACACACACACACACACACTGCAGAGAGATACACACAGAGATACACACAGAGATACACACAGAGATACACACAGAGATACACACAGAGATACACACAGAGATACACACAGAGATACACACAGAGATACACACAGAGATACACACAGAGATACACACTACAGAATCCAGCCACAATCAGCAGCATGTAGAATCTTCTTCTTCTTGTTTATACTCTCCAGATATTTCCGTAAAGGCTGCTACTTTGGCATGGCCTGTTTTGCCAACATGCCTGTGGAGAGTGAGCTGGAGAGAGGGGCAAGGATGAAGTCTGTGGGCATCCTGTCACCTTCTTACACCCTGCTGTACCGTTACATGCACTTCCTGGAGAACCAGGTGAAGTGAGTACCTGTCTGTCTGACTGCAAGGCTGCCTGTCTGTCTGACTGCAAGGCTGCCTGTCTGTCGGATGGTAAGGCTGCCTGTCTGTCTGACGGTCAGCTTGCCTGGCTGTCTCACAACCCCGCTGCTGTTATCTCTGTGACCTTAGTTTCCTGTGTCCATCCTAACTGTCTTCTCTGCAAGAAGGTCCCTGTGTGTTTAGTCACGTGGCTCAGCGGTTAAGATGTTGGGCTAGTAAAAATGCTCCAAACAGATTGATTAAAGCAATAGTCTGTCTTGTAGGCAGGGGTCTACATTACTGCCAAGAATTCTGTTTCCAGAGTTAAGCTGGCATGAAGCTCAGTCCTCAGGCGAAGTGTCTGAAAACACTCTGTTCCTGCTGGTGTTGCTCTTGGAATGACCCTCGCTACATCACAGAGATACCATCCATAGTTCCATCTGTTCCAGACTTGAATGTAGGATGTGATGGTATGATGATGTCACTCCAGCCCCCAGCTTGTCTCCCAGCCAGGCTTCTGCTGGGGCTGCCTGTTCCTCTCAGGTGTCACACATTCCTCCCTCCCCCCCCCCCCCCCGTGGAACAGATATTTAACAGTAGAACAGTACAATTAATGGTTCAATTTAAAAAGTTGTCTCACCCACACTTGAAAGTCACCTTAGACCCAGGCTGCTAGCTACAGAAAACAACTTTAGAAAACGTCTGTACAACAACTAAAGCTGCCTCTGCTAGTTTTTAAATCCGTACTTTGTGTGTGTGTGTGTGTTTGTCAGGCAGCAGCTGCAGTACCCAGGCCAGTACTTCCCTCTGGAGGCCTTCTACGAAGACAAGAAGGCTGTGCTGCTCCCTGCAGAGAATGGCCTGGTCACCGCCTGCCCCAGCAGTGTGTGGGCAGCAGCACCCATCAACCGCTGCATGCACCCAGAGATGAAGGTTAGGGGGGGGGAGGAAGAAGACTGAGGAGGGGGAGGGGGAGGAGGAGGAGGAGGGGGAGGAGGAGGAGGAGGAGGAGGAGGAGGAGGAGGAGGAGGAGGAGGAGGAGGAGGAGGAGGAGGAGGAGGAGGAGGGGGGAGGGGGAGGAAGAGGAGGAGGGGGAGGGGGAGGAGGAGGAGGAGGGGGAGGGGGAGGAAGAGGACTGAGGAGGGGGAAGGGGAGGAGGATGAGGAGGAGGGGGAGGAAGAGGGGGAGGAAGAGGACTGAGGAGGGGGAAGGGGAGGAGGATGAGGAGGAGGGGGAGGAAGAGGACTGAGGAGGGGGAAGGGGAGGAGGATGAGGAGGAGGGGGAGGAAGAGGACTGAGGAGGGGGATGGGGAGGATGAGGGGGATGGGGAGGATGAGGGGGATGGGGAGGATGAGGGGGATGGGGAGGATGAGGGGGATGGGGAGGATGAGGGGGAGGATAAGGGGTATGGGCTGCTGTTCAGGCTCAGGGTGTATCTGTGTTCAGCCTCCAGGCTGCGTCCTGTGTCTGACCTGGCTGTGCCTGCTCCCCCCTCCCCTCCCCTCCCTGCAGATCACCCACCCTGCAGGCTGCATGTCCCAGTTCATCCAGTTCTTTGGGGAGCAGATCATGGTGCTGTGGAAGCTGTCTCTGTTGCGGAAGCGGATCCTCATCTTCTCCCCCCCTCCTGTAGGGGTGGTCTGCTACAGGGGTGAGGCAGGCAGCTGCACACACACACACACACACACTCACACTCAATCACTCGTGTGTTTATAATTGCAGGTTTAATACATGTTTTTCTTCATGGAAAAACACACATTTTGTTTTGTGTTCTGGTTGTGTATCCTAACAGTTGTGTGTCTGTTGTTACTCTGCAGTGTACTGCTGCTGCTGCCTGGCTAACATGTCCATACCTGGGCTGGGCGGGGCCGTGCCGGAGCTCCGCCCCTTCTTCTACATCAACGTGGCAGACATCTCCACCCTGGAGACGGAGCTGTCGTATGTAGCCTGTGAGTGATGGCCCAGGGTGCTGCAGGAGGACAGGGTGTTACCAGGGTGTTACCAGGGAGGGGAAGATTAGGTTTACTACATGTTTTAACCTGCAGTGCGTCTGTGTGAGTCTGTGTGTGTGTGTGTCTCTGTGTCTCTGTGTGTCTGTGTGTGTGTGTCTCCGTGTGTGTGTGTGTCTCTGTCTGTCTGTGTGTGTCTCTGTGTGTGTGTCTCTGTGTCTCTGTGTGTGTGTGTGTGTGTGTGTGTCTCTGTGTGTCTGTGTGTCTGTGTGTCTGTGTGTGTGTGTGTCTCTGTGTCTCTGTGTGTCTGTGTGTGTGTGTCTCCGTGTGTGTGTGTGTCTCTGTCTGTCTGTGTGTGTCTCTGTGTGTGTGTCTCTGTGTCTCTGTGTGTGTGTGTGTGTCTCTGTGTGTCTCTGTGTGTCTGTGTGTCTGTGTGTCTGTGTGTGTGTGTGTCTCCGTGTGTGTGTCTGTCTGTCTGTGTCTGTCTCTGTGTGTCTGTGTGTGTGTCTCTGTCTGTCTCTGTGTGTGTGTCTGTGTGTGTGTCTCCGTGTGTGTGTGTTCAGGCACGACAGAGAAGATATTCGAGGAGAAGAAGGAGCTGTACGATGTGTATGTTGATAACCAGAACGTTAAGAGTCACAGAGACTCAGTGAAACCTCTGCTGAGGCTCAACGAGGCCGACAAGGACAAGTACAGGAAGCTGAGTGAGCAGAGGTACCAGAGGCATTTAGACTGGAGAGATGCCAGCAAACACACTAACACACCCTGTGTCTCACACATGGACTAAAGCCAGTCTGAAACTATTAACTATTTAAACTGATAAAGTATTTCAACTATAAACTATTTAAACTGATGAACTATTTAAACTGATAAAGTATTTCAACTATAAACTATTTAATTGTTTGGGCCTAAGTCTTATGAATAGGTTGTTTTCCGATTATATCTGCACTACAGTGTGTTCTTAAAGGAATGTTTATGATAAAAAAAAATTCCTCCAGGCAAATGCTTCTGTACTCCCAGGAAGTGAATGAGGACTGCACCTCTAATGAGGAGGACCTCTTTGTTCTGTGAGTTTGTAAAATTAATTTATTTGTAAAAATATGATGTATTTCTTTAGTTTTGTCAAACTGGGACTTGAAATGGTCCCTCTCCTCTCTCCAGGTTCTTCATGGAGCAAAACAACCGAATCTTCCAGATCTTGTCGGAGGTTGCGGGGAGCTTGGACCGGACTCTGACCGCCGAGCATGTGAGGGCGATGGGCCTGGACCCCCAGGGAGACCGCTCCTTCCTGGTGGAGCTGCTGGAGCTGTACGGCATCGACGCCATGCTGGTCATAGATAACTCATGCTGCCACTGAAAACTCTGGAGGACCTTTCTGAAGCTCTGTCGAATCTTACACCCCAGAACTGCCCCCCCTCTGGAAGGCCCTGTTACCCCAGAACTACCCCCCTCTGGAAGGCCCTGTTACCCCAGAACTACCCCCCTCTGGAAGGCCCTGTCACCACAGAACTACCCCCCTCTGGAAGGCCCTGTCACCACAGAACTACCCCCCTCTGGAAGGCCCTGTCACCACAGAACTACCCCCCCTCTGGAAGGCCCTGTCACCACAGAACTACCCCCCTCTGGAAGGCCCTGTCACCCCAGAACTACCCCCCCTCTGGAAGGCCCTGTCAGTTTAGAACTGCCCTTTTTTGAACGGTTCCCCAGAACAGGAAGTTTGTGAGTCCTTAGAATCTGACTTCTGGGAGAGGAGAAACGGTCTGAACACATCCTGAACACGGCCTGAACACGGCCTGAACACGGCCTGAACACATCCTGAACACGGCCTGAACACGGCCTGAACACGGCCTGAACACGGCCTGAACACGGCCTGAACACGGCCTGAACACATCCTGAACACGGCCTGAACACGGCCTGAACACGGCCTGAACACGGCCTGAACATGGCCTGAACACGGCCTGAACACATCCTGAACACGGCCTGAACACGTGTGTGGTGACTTGTGATTCTGCGCTGTGTAACATTTCATCCCAGTTCTTGTCCCATGTAACTGTAACCAAGGGAAACCTCCCAGAATGTGAATCACTTGGCCCTGATCGACTCCTGCTGCATCTCACAGACTTTATCCATGAACATGTTGACCGACTGCTTTTTATCAGTGTTCCTTTAAAAGGTGGATGTCTGTTCTGGTCCTGTGTTGGGGAGAGTCATGCTCAGATGGAGGCAGAGTGGAGGCAGTGTGAGATGTGTTGGGGAGAGTCGTGCTCAGATTGAGGCAGTGTGGAGGCAGTGTGAGATGTGTTGGGGAGAGTCGTGCTCAGATGGAGGCAGAGTGGAGGCAGTGTGAGATGTGTTAGGGAGAGTCGTGTTTAAACCACCTCCACTACAATCACTGTATTTAAGATGTACTGTGTGGTCAGTATAGATCTCCTTACTTTCATAACTAATTCCCCTCACAGGTCAGTTTTTAGCTGTGTGATTTTATTACATAAATGTGCTGTTCCTTATGGTCGCTGTTAACTGGTCTGACTGAACCCTCATGATCTGACGCACAGTGTCGCAGCACAGTGTCGCAGCACAGTGTCGCAGCACAGTGTCGCAGCACAGTGTCGCAGCACAGTGTCGCAGCACAGTGTCGCAGCACAGTGTCGCAGCACAGTGTCGCAGCACAGTGTCGCAGCACAGTGTCGCAGCACAGTGTCGCAGCACAGTGTCGCAGCACAGTGTCGCAGCACAGTGTCGCAGCACAGTGTCGCAGCACAGTGTCGCAGCACAGTGTCGCAGCACAGTGTCGCAGCACAGTGTCGCAGCACAGTGTCGCAGCACAGTGTCGCAGCACAGTGTCGCAGCACAGTGTCGCAGCACAGTGTCGCAGCAGGAGAGCGTCTTGTTGTCTGGGACAGTCCTGCAGAAAGGCTCCACTAGTCTGTCACAGTGACAGAGAGCTCTTTGTGCGTTCTGTGTCTGGGAGAGGTGGTTACTGGGGTGGAGGAGAGGGGGGGACCACTCTGTACCCCTCCCCTGTACCCCTCACCCCCCTCCCCTGTACCCCTCACCCCTCACCAGGCAGACAGACAGGCTCCATGTCTTCTGCATGAAGGGATTCTCTCTAACTCTCTCTCCCCTTCTCTGTTTCTCTTTTCTTTTGAACACCGCTCCATTCATTATGGGTTGAGTTCCTGTTTTCCCCTCGTCTTGTGGGAGCTGAGAGCTTGTTGAATGGAGGGACTGGGCCTCTTTTGTTTGGCCTCTAATGAACTGAGCTGTCAGCCTCAATGGACCTGCAGTCACTGATGTGAATGGGGACATCCTGAAAGGTCAGACTGGGACCAGAGTGTTCAGGAAGACACTTTCAGACGAGTCCTCTGTCCCCCCCAGGTGAGACCACAGGCCAAGGATGAGACTCCAGCTGGGGTAGAGGTTAGGAGAGGCCCAGGGGTCCAGAGTGAGGTTACACCAGAGTGAGGTTACACCAGAGTGAGGTTACACCAGAGTGAGGTTACACCAGAGTGAGGTAACACCTGTGATGGGTAACACCAATGTGAGGTAACACTTGTGTGAGGTAACACCTGTGTGAGGTAACACCTGAGTGAGGTAACACCTGAGTGAGGTAACACCTGAGTGAGGTAACATCTGTGTGAGGTAACACCTGTGTCTCCATCATCGCAGGGTAAACTAGACAGTTTGTCATGTCAATGTGTATGATGATCCTGTCCAGTCATGAGGTGTTTGTATTGTCGTCCTCTCCACACAGCGTGTTCATACTGTGTTAGCTCTTCTGTGTGTCCTGGAGGGTGTGTTCACTCAATGTACACGACACACACACACACACACACCTTCTGAAATGCCTTCTCTTTGAACTCTGTCACGTACTTCAACCAGCATTCGATCATCTGACTTTATTAGTATAGTGTGCCACCTCACTGAATGTCAATAGAGCTAATATGTCCTGCAAACACTCACCAGCATACAGCGATCTGCACACTCCCTGTACTGACTGTTCTCAGTGTGTTTTGTAACCGTCATCAACACTGCACTCACAGATATAGCTAACTGAACCCGGTCACCTGACCTAGTTCCACGGAAGGTGACATTAGCTGGGTTCACACCCTGAGGAACTCGATGACCTCAGTCTCTTTCCTGAGGAGGGTTAATGACAGGGACACAGTACTGCCAGTGTGAATCAATAAAGCTGTTATCGTCTGCGTTTGTCTGTTTGGTTATGATATGCAGACTTCTACTCCCAAGGCCAGGTGGTGTTCGGTACTGCAGAGTGACATGTGCTCAGCTTAACTCAAACACTGAACATTTAGTTATTTACCACAGTGATCCCCAACCCTGGTCCTCAGGGGCCTCACTGTCCTGCATGTTCTAGATGTTTCCCTGGTCCTCAGGGCCTCACTGTCCTGCATGTTTTAGATGTTTCCCTGGTCCTCAGGGCCTCACTGTCCTGCATGTTTTAGATGTTTCCCTGGTCCTCAGGGCCTCACTGTCCTGCATGTTCTAGATGTTTCCCTGGTCCTCAGGGCCCCCCACTGTCCTGCATGTTCTAGATGTTTCCCTGGTCCTCAGGGCCTCACTGTCCTGCATGTTCTAACATCTAGAACATGCAGGACAGTGGGAGGCCCTGAGGACCAGGGTTGAGGACCACTGCTATAGCAGACACTCCAGAAGGTTTCTTTAAGTTATTTTATTCTTAAGCTAAATATGAACATAAAGACAACCTGGGCATCAGACGTGAACTTTTATTATTCTAGATTTTGGTTTTGCCCATAAAGATCTACCAAAGTCTTCTGGTCCATACTGATGTACTGTACATACAGGGCAGAGGTAACAACACAACATGTGGTCCATCTACAGTCACCATCATCCTCCTGTCAGCCTCTGTCATTCAGGACACGTTGACCTGGGCTCCAGCAGAGCAGCTTAGTGTACTGTAGCAGGAGGACATGTGCTGTGTCTCTGTGGGGCTACCAGGGGGTGGGGCTACCAGGGGGTGGGGCTACCAGGGGGTGGGGACCTCCTCCTCTGGTCAGCCAGGTCTCCTCCTCCTCCTCCTCTGGTCAGCCAGGTCTCCTCCTCCTCCTCCTCCTTCTCCTCCTCCTCCTACTCCTCTGGTCAGCCAGGTCTCCTCCTCCTCCTCCTCCTCTGGTCAGCCAGGTCTCCTCCTCCTCAGGTCAGCCAGGTCTCCTCCTCCTCCTCCTCCTCCTCCTCCGGTCAGCCAGGTCTCCTCCTCCTCCTCCTCCTCCTCCTCCGGTCAGCCAGGTCTCCTCCTCCTCCTCCTCCTCCTCCGGTCAGCCAGGTCTCCTCCTCCTCCTCCCTCCTACATCTGGCTCAGCAGCTGCTCCCTGCGCTCGGCGTTGATGAAGAAACGCAGTTTCCGTGGCAACAGCTGCACCTCCACGGGCATGGCCTCGTACGCCTCGTTGTCGATGTTGTAGAAGCCCGCCCCTTCCTGTGGGAAGAAAGACCAGGGTCATCCTGAGGTCACACCAGGGTCATACTGAGGTCAGACCAGGGTCGTACTGAGGTCAGACCAGGGTCATCCTGAAGTCAGGGTCATCCTGAGGTCAGGGTCATCCTGAGGTCAGGGTCATCCTGAGGTCAGGGTCATCCTGAGGTCAGGGTCATCATGAGGTCAGGGTCATCGTGAGGTCAGGGTCATCCTGAAGTCAGGGTCATCCTGAGGTCAGGGTCATCGTGAGGTCAGGGTCATCCTAAGGTCAGGGTCATCGTGAGGTCAGGGTCATCCTGAAGTCAGGGTCATCGTGAGGTCAGGGTCATCCTGAGGTCAGGGTCATCCTGAGGTCAGGGTCATCGTGAGGTCAGGGTCATCCTGAGGTCAGGGTCATCGTGAGGTCAGGGTCATCCTGAGGTCAGGGTCATCGTGAGGTCAGGGTCATCGTGAGGTCAGGGTCATCGTGAGGTCAGGGTCATCCTCACCGAGGGCAGGTTAAGCTGGACAGCACTGGCCTCCACTGTCAGAGACTTCTTAGTGAACACAGTGGGATCCTCTTCTTTCTTAATCCTACAATCAAGGATGAAAGCATCGTTTGATTTTCCCAAATACATTTCTGGGGCATTTTTGTCCAAGTGAAGTGTGACAGGAGAGAGAAAGAAGCAGTAATGATGACAGTATGTCCCTTACTGACCCCGCAGTGATGAACTCTCCAAGAGTGAAGTTGTCTGGCTCAACACTCAACACCATGGAATCCTCCACACGCTGAAGAGAGAAGACGCTCAGGTGTTCAGGTGATGCTGCTGGACACAGTGAGGCTGGTGTAGCGTGCGTCAGCATGTGTAGCGTGCGTCAGCATGTGTAGCGTGCGTCAGCATGTGTAGCGTGCGTCAGCATGTGTAGCGTGCGTTAGCATGTGTAGCGTGTGTCAGCATGTGTAGCGTGCGTTAGCATGTGTAGCGTGCGTCAGCATGTGTAGCGTGCGTCAGCATGTGTAGCGTGCGTTAGCATGTGTAGTGTGTTAGCATGTGTTAGCATGTGTAGTGTGTGTTAGCATGTGTAGCGTGCGTTAGCATGTGTAGCGTGTGTTAGCATGTGTAGCGTGCGTTAGCATGTGTAGCGTGTGTTAGCATGTGTAGCGTGCGTCAGCATGTGTAGCGTGTGTCAGCATGTGTAGCGTGTGTCAGCATGTGTAGCGTGCGTTAGCATGTGTAGCGTGTGTTAGCATGTGTAGCGTGCGTTAGCATGTGTAGCGTGCGTTAGCATGTGTAGTGTGTTAGCATGTGTTAGCATGTGTAGTGTGTGTTAGCATGTGTAGCGTGCGTTAGCATGTGTAGCGTGTGTTAGCATGTGTAGCGTGCGTTAGCATGTGTAGCGTGTGTTAGCATGTGTAGCGTGCGTCAGCATGTGTAGCGTGTGTCAGCATGTGTAGCGTGTGTCAGCATGTGTAGCGTGCGTTAGCATGTGTAGCGTGTGTTAGCATGTGTAGCGTGCGTTAGCATGTGTAGCGTGTGTTAGCATGTGTAGCGTGCATTAGCATGTGTAGCGTGTGTTAGCATGTGTAGCGTGTGTTAGCATGTGTAGCGTGCGTTAGCATGTGTAGCGTGTGTTAGCATGTGTAGCGTGCATTAGCATGTGTAGCGTGTGTTAGCATGTGTACCGTTTCCACAGGGTTCTTGTTGTGAGTGTGTATGAACAGCTCCAACGTAGACAACTGCTTCTCCTCCCACTGGGGTGGCTCTTCTACCTTAGGAGGCTCTACACACACACACACACACACACACACACACACACACAGATCAGATTATGAACACACAGCATGGACAGACCACGACAATATCAACACATCAACATTCTTACACACACCCAAACACACACACACATCAGAGTTATGAACACAACATGGAGAGACCACAACAATCTCAACACATCAACACACACACACACACACACGAGTCCTTAGACCAGTAGAGGTGCTGGGTGGCTGTGTCACCTTCCACAGGGGGGGCTCCAGTAATTCTTCAGCCTGAGGATGATCCGGTGCAGCAGGCTGGGCCGGGGGGGCTTGTGGGTGGGGAGGTCAGAGGGGCGGAGGGTGGGGGCCAGGTAAGACACGGAGGCCTCACGGACCTGGGGCCACTCCTGGAGTGGGGGACAGGACAGGGAGACTGTGAGCACCAGCCTGGTCTGGGAAACCTGATCCAGCAGGGAAGCTACAGCTGTTCAACACTCCTTATATTAAGGATCTTACCCGTAAGGTGCTGAACCAATGAGCTGCTCTGGTTTTCAATGGACCCAGGTACCAATATCTAAGACAAGAGACACAGCAATAAGACACATGTTCAGAGTGGCAGGAACAAGACCTTCTCGTAACACATCGAGAAAGACCAACTTGTTTTTATAGTTTAGTTTCTGATACATAAGGTTATTCCTGGGCTTAAGTGTTCTTCAGTTCATACTTGCTGATGGTGGCTGCCACGTCCCTGAAAGCACCCCAGCGTAAGCCAATCAGAGCAAAGACTGGCTGCTCTTTCTCCCCCCTGCGTGGACCAATCACAACAACAACACACTCATGTAATTACAGGACCACACTAACGCACGCTCCTCTGCTGTACATGTACACAGCTAACTAGCTATATAAATCACATGTACAAGTCCTTGAATCCCGTCCTGCTATTTCTCTCACCTTGATCTGCAGCACATCCAGAGGTACGGTCTCTCCTCTCAGGATGGACAGGGTAGCGGAGGTGATAAATCTGGAGGTGAGTGATGAAAACAAGCACAGCTTACAGAGAGATCACTCAAGACACACGCACACACACACAAATCTGAGGTGTGGAAGTTCAGTGTGATCCACTGATACGGGGGGGGGTGAATCTCTTATATGTTTAGGTTTAGAGTCTGTAGCCAGACTGAACAGGGGTCAGACTCACTTGACCTTGTTGTCACTGAGGAGGTGAAGACTTGGACTCAGGGAGTTATGAGAGCCCAGGGGGATGAATCCTATGGGAGTCCTGCTGAAAGTCTCCTACAACACACCAACACAGGAAGTAACACAGGAAGTGAAGAGTCAGTGTTGACCTCGGAGTCATGCATCATGGGAACAGACACAGGACGGCGCTTTGTGACGTCATGCAGGCGCAGCGATGGCGCCCGCCCCCCTCGCCGTACCTCGTCAGCCCTCCGGAGGAGACCCGTGATCACTTCCTGTAAGGTGCCGTCTCCTCCTGCCACGATCAGCATGTCGGTCTGCTCCATCAGATCCAGGAGCTTCTTAGCCTGACCTTCATAGTCTGTCTGTAGGAGACAGTGGGGGGGGGGGGGGGGGGGGGGGGATACTGTCAGTAGACTGGAGGAGACAGGGGGGATACTGTCAGTAGACTGGAGGAGATGGGGGGGGGGGGGGGACTGTCAGTAGACTGGAGGACTAAGGGGGGGGGGGGGGGACTGTCAGTAGACTGGAGGACTAAGGGGGGGGGGGGGGATACTGTCAGTAGACTGGAGGAGATGGGGGGGGGGGGGGGACTGTCAGTAGACTGGAGGACTAAGGGGGGGGGGGGGATACTGTCAGTAGACTGGAGGAGACAGGGGGGAGGGGGGATACTGTCAGTAGACTGGAGGAGATGGGGGGGGGACTGTCAGTAGACTGGAGGACTAAGGGGGGGATACTGTCAGTAGACTGGAGGAGATGGGGGGGGGGACTGTCAGTAGACTGGAGGACTAAGGGGGGGGGGGGATACTGTCAGTAGACTGGAGGAGATGGGGGGGGGGACTGTCAGTAGACTGGAGGACTAAGGGGGGGGATACTGTCAGTAGACTGGAGGAGATGGGGGGGGGGACTGTCAGTAGACTGGAGGACTAAGGGGGGGGGGGATACTGTCAGTAGACTGGAGGAGATTGGGTGGGGGGGGGGGGACTGTTAGTAGACTAGAGGAGACAGAGGGGAGCTATTGTAGCTGAAAAGCATTTTTTTGTTTTTAAGAAACACGCAAAGGAGTTGCTTTCACAAACAGACAGGAAGTTAAAACACCTACCTTGACCACGGTCACCTCCACTCCAGCCAGGTGTAAAATAGGGGCGGCATTCTTCTCAAATAACTGGCTGGCTTTCCTGTGTACAGCAGGGTACAGTGGCAACATAAGCAAGGCTTATTTAATCGACAGACATACAGCAATAGCAGATATCCCCATGACAACAAGTACAGTCACACACAGGTGACCTGCCATGGTAACGTTTACAGGACTGAGGCTGTGTCTGTACCCGCTGCAGGCGGCTGGGTTGAGGATGACTGTGGCTTTTCTCAGTTGTTCCTGAGGAGAGATCTGTTGGCGGCCGAATTGCTGAAACATCACAGAGAGTTTAGACAACTAAAGATGGTGGACGACGGCCGATGTCAAATACTGAAGCAGGGTATGACAAGGTAAAGACGTAACACGGGGAAAATGATCGCACTCACCTTCGCTTCAAGACAAGCTTCTCTTCGCAACACATTATCACTGTAAAACAAACAACATGAATTGGAAACGTTAGAAACCTATTTATCATGTGTCTTCACTACTGATCTGACTATGTATGGACCATCTAAACCACAGGTTTGACTGTTATAAGGATGGTTTAGATTAGATTCAGCTTTAATGTCATTACACAGGTACAAGTGCAGGGTAAATTTAGTTAGGAGAAACACAAGTTAGTCTAAGAACGATAAACAAATATGATAATGTAATGTCAACACACCAGTGTTTCCCGTACAGCCAGTATCCACCGTATGACAGCACACACACTCCCACTGTGGACTTCTTCCAGTGATTTCTG
>CM059318.1:933148-943148 GCA_030340685.1 Protosalanx chinensis | reverse complement strand
TAATATTGTCATCATCATTATGATTATCTTTGTTATTATCCATCATTGTCAGTGTCATCCTCACTCATTATCCCCTGGTGCTGTGTGTCCCTGGCAGGTACCTGTACCACGGAAACACCAACCCTGATGCAGCCTACCAGAGCGCCAAGATCCTGCGGCACATCTCCCGCTACCCCAACATCCAGGCCAGGCTGGTGGGAGACTTCACCCACGACCAGGTAGGACCAGAGAGCATCACCCTGGGGAGGGACCTGTGAGGAACCAGAGGACCCTGGGGTGGGGAGGGGGGGGGGGGGGGGGGACCTGGAGGAACCAGAGGACCCTGGGGGTGGGGAGGGGGGGGGGACCTGGAGGAACCAGAGGACCCTGGGGAGGGACCTGGAGGAACCTGGGGAGGAACCTTCTGGAAGAGACAGCAGGCTGATACTGTGATCTGTGTCTCCTCAGGCGGTGAGTGAGAAGCTGATGGCTGGATTTTGTGGAGTGTCTGGACAACGAGGGAGCGGAGGAAGGGATCAACAAGGAGGAGGGTGAGCTGGCTGATCTGACACACACACACACACACACACACACACATACACACACACTCTAATGTCTCCATCCCTCTCCCAGACTCCCACCCTGACAAGAAGGTTGCTAGGATACGCCATGAGACCCAGATCCACATCCTGAACCTGCTCATCACCTCGCTGGAGCTCAAGAGCCCCAACCTGGGACTCTACCTGCTGGGCTACGAGATCAAGAAGCCAGCCTCCTCCACCAACCTCCAGGACCCTGGTCAGCTGCTCACACATCAACACGCACACACACACACACACACACACACAGGTCCAGAAAATCATGTTTCCAGATGCCTTAAACCTGGATATGTTGTGTATTGTGTGTGTGTGTATGGTGGTGTATGGTGTGTATGGTGTGTATGGTGTGTGTGTGTGTGTGTATGGTGTGTATGGTGTGTATGGTGTGTATGGTGTGTATGGTGTGTATGGTGTGTATGGTGTGTGTGTGTATGGTGTGTGTGTGTGTATGTGTGTGTGTGTGTGTGTATGGTGTGTATGGTGTGTGTGTGTGTATGGTGTGTGTGTGTGTATGGTGTGTGTGTGTGTGTGTGTGTGTGTGTATGGTGTGTGTGTGTGTGTGCAGGAGTGCTGGGCTGTCCTCGCAGCTGTCTCCATGCCATCCTCAGTCTCCTCCAGAGAGGAAGTGAGAAGCGCTCAGGTCCTGTCCTCACCTCCCAGGCCCCCCACCTAGCTGAGCTCTGCTACCAGGTACACACACACACACACACACACACACACAGGGATACACACAGATACACACACAGGGAATCACACAGGCTCACTGACTTGCCATGCTTATGACTGTGTGTGTGTGTGTGTGTGTGTGTGCAGGTCATATACCAGTTGTGTGCTTGTTCTGACACCTCTGGTCCCACCATGCGTTACCTGAGGACCAGCCAGGACTTCCTGTTCTCTCACCTGCAGCACCTCCCCTTCATACTGCCTGGTAGGACCAGCTCTCTATCTATCTCTCTCTATCTATCTCTATATCTCTGTATCTCTATCTATCTATCTGTATCTCTATCTATCTCTATCTATCTCGGTATCTGTATCTCGGTATCTGTATCTCTATCTGTATCTCTCTGTATCTCTATCTATATCTATCTATCTTTATCTATCTGTATCTTTATCTATCTGTATCTCTATCTATCGCTCTGTCTCTATCTCTCTCTCTGTCTCTATCTATCTCTCTGTCTCTCTATCTCTCTCTCTGTATCTCTGTCTCTCCTCCTCTCTCTGTCTCTCATTCTCTCATCCTCTCTCTCTGTCTCTCTCTCTGTCTCTCTCTCTCTCTCCATCTTTCACCTTCTCTTTTTCTCGCCCTCACTCTCTCCTCTCTGTCTCCCTCTCCCTCCCTCCCTCCCCCTCTCTCCCCCAGGGGACCAGATAGCCAGCCTGTCTCAGATGTCCTGGCTGATGAAGACAGCTGCCATCGAGCTCAGAGTGACGTCACTGAACCGTCAGCGATCACACACTCAGCGCCTGGTGAACCTGCTGCTGGATGACCAGCCACACACACAGCACGCAGGTAACACACACACGCAGCCTGCAGGTAACACACACACACACAGGTAACACACACACACACAGGTAACACCCCCCTTGTGTTGTTGTGTTTGTGTAGCTGATGGGGAGGTGGGGATGGAGGAGGAGACCAGATCAGTGAGCGGCTTTCTGCACTTTGACACCGTGTCTAAAGGTCAGTGACACACACACACATGCTCGTACACACACACACACGCACACACACACACATGCTCGTACACACACACACACACACACACTCTCTCCACTTCCTGTTGTTGTGTGACATCATCACAGTGCGCAGGAAGTTGCTGGGTGTTCTGGACGCCATCGACTTCAGCCAGGACGCCCCGGAGCTGCTGCAGCTGGACTTCTTTGAGCGCGCTCAGATCGAGCAGGTGATCGCCAACTGTGAGCACATCAACGAGCATGGACACACCGTCTGCAACGTCAAGGTGGGCCCTCCTCCTGACCCTGACCTCCTCCTGACCCCTGACCTCCTCCTGACCCCTGACCTCCTCCTGACCCCTGACCTCCTTCCTGCTCGACCTCTGGCCTCCAGCCAGATCTCTGACCTGCCTCTTTCTAACCTGCCTCTTTCCCAACTTCTGACCACGACCGGTGCCCGGGTTCGATTCCAGCCTGGTCACCTTTCTGCCTGTCGTTCTCTCTGCTTCTCTCTCTCTCTCTCTCTCTGTCTCTCCCTCTCTCTCTCTCTCTCTCTCTGTCTCTCTCCCTGTCTCTCTCTCTCTCTCTCTCCTTCTGTCTCTCTCCCAGTAAAGCAGCAGTGCTAAACATAGTGTCCTGGATGTTATTGGTCAGTCTGTGTCATGTGATCAGCGTGTCACTCTCCTCATCTCCACAGCTGCTTCACCGCGTGCTGGTTGCCGAGGTCAACGCCCTGCAGGGAATGGCTGCCATTGGCCAGCGCCCCCTGCTGATGGAGGTTAGTCCACGAACCTTGACCTTGAACAGTGTCTCAGAGCGCATCCTGCATGGAGGGTTCCGGAAGATTTGAACCCGTCACCTCTGATGCTATGCAGTGTAAAGCCCTAACCGCTAAGCTCCACCCCCCCCTCCCCCCCCCCCGGACAGGAAGTGAACTCCATCCTGCAGCAGGTGGTGGAGCGTAACCGTGTGCGCCGCAGTCTGAGCGCTAAGCGGCAGGCGCTGCAGTCGTGGCGCAGCCTGGTGGAGACGCTGCTGACAGCATGCCCAGCTGACCTGCTGCCTGCTGAGGACAGACAGCTGATCATCAGAGACCTGCTGCTGGATCTGCATGACAAGGTGAGGGGGAAGAGGGGGGAGAGGGGGGGGGGAGAGGGGGGGGAGACCTGCTGCTGGACCTGCATGACAAGGTGAGGGGGAGAGGGGGAGAGGGGGGGGGGAGAGGGGGGGGGAGACCTGCTGCTGGATCTGCATGACAAGTTGAGGGGGGGGGGGGGGACCTGCTGCTGGACCTGCATGACAAGGTGAGGGGGAGAGGGGGAGAGGGGGGGGGAGACCTGCTGCTGGACCTGCATGACAAGGTGAGGGGGGGGGGGGGGGGGGGAGAGGGGGGGGGGGGAGGGAGGGAGGGAGGGGGAGACCTGCTGCTGGACCTGCATGACAAGGTGAGGGGGAGAGGGGGGTGCAACAAGATGGCAACAGGAAGTGTGTGTCAAAGTCCCGCCCCCTTCTCTCCAGGTCCTATCAGAAGACGCTGCCACAGAGCTGATGCCCATCGTTGCCGGGGCAGTCTTCACCCTGACAGCCCACCTCAGCCAAATCAGTGCTTTCTGAGCAGCAGCAGGGGGCGGGGCTTGAGGGCGGGTCTTCGTCAGGATTCGCCTCCATAGCAAACTCCGCCCTCCACCTCATCCTGCGCAAGCTGCTCAGCTTCATCCTCTGTACTGGTGAGGGGAACACACACCATACACACCTCATACACACACACACACACACCATACACACCTCATACAACACACACACACACCATACACAACCTCATACACACACACACACACACCATACACACCTCATACACACACACACACACCATACACACCTCATACACACACACCATACACACATCATACACACCACACACCACATACACACACCACATAAACACACACACGCACCATACCATGCACTGTTTGAATATGAATGTAGGGTGTGTGTATCTCTGTCTGTGTCTGTGTGTGTGTGTGTGTGTGTGTATGTATTGATGTGTGTGTGTGTGTGTGTGTGTGTGTATTGATGTGTGTGTGTGTGTGTGTGTATTGATGTGTGCGTGTGTGTGTGTGTATTGATGTGTGTGTGTGTGTGTGTATTGATGTGTGTGTGTGTGTATTGATGTGTGTGTGTGTGTGTGTGTGTGTGTATTGATGTGTGTGTGTGTGTGTGTATTGATGTGTGTGTGTGTGTGTGTATTGATGTGTGTGTGGGTTCCAGGAGGAGGGTTCCAGCGTCTTCGTGCTCACCTGTACGGCTCCCTGCTCTACTACCTGCAGATCGCCCAGAACCTGAGGAGCCAGACACACTGCAGACTGGTACACACACACACACTGCAGACTGGTACACACACACACACTGCAGACTGGTACACACACACACACACTGCAGACTGGTACACACACACACACACACTGCAGACTGGTACACACACACACACTGCAGACTGGTACACACACACACACACTGCAGACTGGTACACACACACACACTGCAGACTGGTACACACACACACACTGCAGACTGGTACACACACACACACTGCAGACTGGTACACACACACACTGCAGACTGGTACACACACACACACACACACTGCAGACTGGTACACACACACACACACACACTGCAGACTGGTACACACACACACACACACACACTGCAGACTGGTACCACACACACACACACACACTGCAGACTGGTACACACACACACACACACACTGCAGACTGGTACACACACACACACACACACACACACACACTGCAGACTGGTACACACACACACACACACACACACACACACTGCAGACTGGTACACACACACACACACACTGCAGACTGGTACACACACACACACACACACACTGCAGACTGGTACACACACACACACACACACTGCAGACTGGTACACACACACACACACACACACTGCAGACTGGTACACACACACACACTGCAGACTGGTACACACACACACACACTGCAGACTGGTACACACACACACATCAATACACACACTCACACCACACATACATACACACAACACTCTGCTGACCCTGTGTGTGTGTGTATTTGTGCCTTTGTGTGTGTGTGTATTTGTGCCTTTGTGTGTGTGTGTGCCTGTGTCTGTGTGTGTGTGTGTGTGTGTGTGTGCCTGTGTCTGTGTGTGTGTGTGCCTGTGTCTGTGTGTGTGTGTGTATTTGTGCCTGTGTGTGTGTATTTGTGTCTGTCTGTGTGTGTGTGTGTGTGTGTGTGTGCCTGTGTCTGTGTGTGTGTGTGTGTGCCTGTGTGTGTGTGTGTGTGTGCAGCAGGCAGCTCCATGTGGGAGCGTCTCACCGCTCCAGAGGACAGCTTCTCCAGGCTGCAGAGGGAGAGTCTGGCCATCATTCACAGCTATGGAACCACCCTGATGGAGGTGGTGTGTAGGGACGCCTGTGATGGACACCAGATCGGCAGGGTGGGGGAACACACACACATGCTGTACACACACACACACATGCTGTACACACACACACACACACATGCTGTACACACACACACACATGCTGTACACACACACACACATGATGTACACACACACATGCTGTACACACACACATGCTGTACACACACACATGCTCTACACACACACGCGCTGTAAACACACACACACATTCTGTACACACACACACATGCTGTACACACACACACACACATGCTGTACACACACACACACATGCTGTACACACACACACACATGATGTACACACACACATGATGTACACACACACATGCTGTACACACACACGCGCTGTAAACACACACACACATTCTGTACACACACACACACACACGATGTACACACACACATGATGTACACAAACACACACACACGGGTCAGAGAGAATTGGTTTATTTTGAACAGATTGTGCATGATAGTAATCATCCCTGTTTCCTGTGTGTGTGTGTGTTTCCTGTGTGTGTGTGTGTTTCCTGTGTGTGTGTGTGTGTGTGTGTGTGTGTCCAGATGCTGGCCCTGGCTGTGTTGGACCGTGTCCTCTCTGTGGAGCGTCAGGGGGATTGGCTGCTCTTCCTGTGTAACAGTGGCTACCTGCGTGTTCTGGTGGAGAGCCTTCGCCATGACGACCAGGCCCTGCAGACCCTGCTGTGCCCCCAGCCCCCCCTGCTCAAACCCCTGTACATCTACGAGAGCAAGATGGTGAGCACACAGGAAACACACACACACACTCACTCATATACACACACACACGCTCATACACACTCACACACACTCATATACACACTCATATACACACACACACACTCATACACACACTCACACACACTCTGCTGGTGCCAGTAACATGTGCTGTGTGTTCCCATGGTAACCTGTGTGATACAGTAACATGTGCTGTGTGTTTCCATGGTAACCTGTGGGAGTGTGTTCCCACGGTACCTGTGTGATACAGTAACATGTGCTGTGTGTTTCCATAGGTAACCTGTGTGATACAGTAACATGTGCTGTGTGTTTCCATGGTAACCTGTGTGATACAGTAACATGTGCTGTGTGTTCCCACGGTAACTTGTGTGACACAGTAACATGTGCTGTGTTTCCATGGTAACCTGTGTGATACAGTAACATGTGCTGTGTGTTTCCATGGTAACTTGTGTGACACAGTAACATGTGCTGTGTGTTCCCACGGTAACCTGTGTGATACAGTAACATGTGCTGTGTGTTTCCATGGTAACCTGTGTCTACAGTAACATGTGTGTCCCCTGTCCCAGGCCCTGCTGACCAGGGTAGCCAGGACGGGCCCCGGGGCCTGGAGCTGCTCCGCTGTGGCCTGGTCACTCAGCTCATGGAGTGTCAGGTGTTTGACATGGTGCCAGACAGTGACACCCAGAGGTGAGGAGGGGGAGGGAGGGAGGGAGGGGACGAGGGGAGGGGAGGAGGGAGGGAGGGGAGGAAGGAGAGGAGGGGACGAGGGGGAGGGAGGAGGGAGAGAGCGTTGCTGATGCCCTGCTGCGTCTCCAGGATGTTCGTCCAGAGGGACTCCTCAGGCTTCATCCCCAGCCCTGCTCACCGCTACAGACAGATCCTGCTGCCGTCCTGAGGCTGTTCCAGGTCATCCTCACCTCCACCACCACCCACCACCAGCAGGGGGCAGCACAGGTACACAAATGTGTTTCTATACTAGAAAACCTCTTTCAATGAATGACGTAAGTAATGATGTATGTAATAATGTGTGTTTGTGTGTGATGTGACGTGTGTGTGTTTATGTGTGGTGTGGTGTGTGTGTGTGTGTGATATATATGTGTGTTTGTGTGTGTGGTGCAGGTGCTCCAGTGATGATCGTCCATGCTGACACCATCCAGTCCCTGCTGAGGCGTGTCAGTATGGGGAGCCTGCAGGAGCTGGCCCTGCTCACTGGGATCATCAGCAAGACGGCTCTGCCGGTACACACACACTAACACACACACACTAACACACACACACACTAACCACACACACACACACTCTCTAACACACACACTCACACTACACACACACACACACACACTAACACACACACACACACTCACACTAACACACACACACACACACTCTCTAACACACCACACACACTAACACACACACACACTAACACACACACACGCACTCAACACACACACACACACACTAACACACACACACACTAACACACACACACACTACACACACACACTAACACACACACACCTACCACACACTAACACACACACCACTAACACACACACACACTAACACACACACACACACTAACACACACACACACACTAACACACACACACACACACACTAACACACACTAACACACACACACACTAACACACCACACACACTAACACACACACACCACACACTAACACACACACACACACTCTCTAACACACACACACTCACACTAACACACACACACTCTCTAACACACACACTCACACTAACAAACACACACACACTCTCACTCTCTAACACACACACACACACACACTCTCTAACACACACACACACACACACTAACACACACACACACACACTCACACACACACACTCACACAACACACACTAACACACACACACACTAACACACACACACTCTCTAACACACACACACACACTAACACACACACTCACACCCCCTGTCACCAGAGCCAGTGTGTGGTGGTGTTGGGTAGCAGCAGTGTGTGGTGGTGTTGGGTAGCAGCAGTGTGTGGTGGTGTTCAGTAGCAGCAGTGTGTGGTGGTGTTCAGTAGCAGCAGCAGTGTGTGGTGGTGTTCAGTAGCAGCAGTGTGTGGTGGTGTGGGTAGCAGCAGTGTGTGGTGGTGTTCAGTAGCAGCAGTGTGTGGTGGTGTTCAGTAGCAGCAGTGTGTGGTGGTGTTCAGTAGCAGCAGCAGTGTGTGGTGGTGTTCAGTAGCAGCAGTGTGTGGTGGTGTTGGGTAGCAGCAGCAGTGGTGTGGGTGGTGTTCAGTAGCAGCAGTGTGTGGTGGTGTTCAGTAGCAGCAGTGTGTGTGGTGTTCAGTAGCAGCAGCAGTGTGTGGTGGTGTTCAGCAGCAGCAGTGTGTGGTGGTGTTCAGTAGCAGCAGTGTGTGGTGGTGTTCAGTAGCAGCAGTGTGTGGTGGTGTTCAGTAGCGCAGTGTGGGTGGTGTTCAGTAGCAGCAGTGTGTGGTGGTGTTGGTAGCAGCAGTGTGTGGTGGTGTTGGGTAGCAGCAGTGTGTGGTGTGTTCAGTAGCAGCAGTGTGTGGTGGTGTTCAGTAGCAGCAGCAGTGTGTGGTGGTGTTGGGTAGCAGCAGTGTGTGGTGTGTTCAGTAGCAGCAGTGTGTGGTGGTGTTCAGTAGCAGCAGCAGTGTGTGGTGGTGTTCAGTGGCAGCAGTGTGTGTGGTGTTCAGTAGCAGCAGCAGTGTGTGTGTGTTCAGTAGCAGCAGTGTGTGGTGGTGTTGGGTAGCCAGCAGTGTGTGGTGGTGTTCAGTAGCAGCAGTGTGTGGTGGTGTTCAGTAGCAGCAGCAGTGTGTGGTGGTGTTCAGTAGCAGCAGTGTGTGGTGGTGTTCAGTAGCAGCAGCAGTGTGTGGTGTTCAGTAGCAGCAGCAGTGTGTGGTGGTGTTCAGTAGCAGCAGCAGTGTGTGTGGTCCCTGTTGCAGGGGTGCTGGAGGTGGGCGGGAGGGGAACAGCGCCGCCTCCTGGAGGCCCAGGGTCACGTCAGCCGCTTCCAGAGGCAGAGCCTGGCCCTGCTGGCCCGCCTGGCCGGGAGTGAGAGGGAGCTGCTGCTGAAGCAGGCGGAGACCACCCCCCCTGGAGGCTGCGCTCCTGGAGACCCCGCAGAGCGCAGGAGGACATGGAGGTCGCATGCAACAGGTGAGGGGGGGGGAGGGGGAATGATCTGAGGGTTGGAGATGTCAGAGGAAGGGAGGAGGTCAGGTGATGCTACGTGTGTGTGTGTGTGTGTGTGTGTGTGTGCAGGTGTGTGCTAACATCATGGAGTACTGTCACAGCCCTGCTGCTGCAGAGTTCTGCTCAGGCTCAGTACAGCATCTGTCTGTTCAGCCCATCTGTGACTGAGCCCAGCAGCAGAGACCCAGCTAGACAGGTGGGTACACACACACACACACACACACACAGAGCCATGTTATCCACACCTGTCCTGCTCACCCCCCTGTCCTTCCCCCCAGAGCTGTGTGTGGCCC
>CM059318.1:883898-932648 GCA_030340685.1 Protosalanx chinensis | reverse complement strand
CCAGAGCAGGGCCTTCCAGGGGGGCAGAGACACAGAGCAGGAGCCTTCCAGGGGGACAGAGACCCAGAGCAGGAGCCTTCCAGGGGAGCAGAGACCCAGAGCAGGAGCCTTCCAGGGGAGCAGAGACCCAGAGCAGGAGCCTTCCAGGGGAGCAGAGACCCAGAGCAGGGCCTTCCAGGGGGACAGAGACGCAGAGCAGGGCCTTCCAGGGGGGCAGAGACACAGAGCAGGAGCCTTCCAGGGGGACAGAGACCCAGAGCAGGGCCTTCCAGGGGGACAGAGACCCAGAGCAGGTCCTTCCAGGGGGACAGAGACCCAGAGCAGGGCCTTCCAGGGGGGCAGAGACACAGAGCAGGAGCCTTCCAGGAGGACAGAGACCCAGAGCAGGGCCTTCCAGGGGGACAGAGACCCAGAGCAGGGCCTTCAGGGGACAGAGACCCAGAGCAGGTCCTTCCAGGGGGACAGAGACCCAGAGCAGGTCCTTCCAGGGGGGCAGAGACCCAGAGCAGGTCCTTCCAGGGGGACAGAGACCCAGAGCAGGTCCTTCCAGGGGGACAGAGACCCAGAGCAGGTCCTTCCAGGGGGACAGAGACCCAGAGCAGGGCCTTCCAGGGGGACAGAGACCCAGAGCAGGTCCTTCCAGGGGGGCAGAGACCCAGAGCAGGTCCTTCCAGGGGGACAGAGACCAGAGCAGGTCCTTCCAGGGGGACAGAGACCCAGAGCAGGGCCTTCCAGGGGGACAGAGACCCAGAGCAGGGAGGTAGAATAGGAGGTGGAGGAGGACAGATTAAAAAGCTTCCTGCTCTTAGGTCAACAAACACATTAGTGTCTGCTGTGTTCCACTGGGTCAGGAAGTTACATAACAAACTGAGAAGAGCTGGAACTCATTTGAGAGCATTTCACATTCAGCAGATGCTCTTATCCAGAGCCATTTACAGTACAGGGACATAGTAGGGTGAAGTGCCTTGCCCAAGGGGGCACAACATCAGGTTGGCACAACCAGGGTTTGAACCAAGTACCTTCTGATTATTATCCCAACTCCCTAACCGCTCAGCCACATGATTCCCAGCTGAAGGAACTACTGTGACTCTGTGGTAACAACCCAGAAAGAAGCATTTGTTTCATCTGAATAAGGTTAAAAGGAGCTAAAGTTCATGTTCCCACAGCTATCAACTCCTTCCAGGATAAAAATGCATTTTTGACTTAAAAACACAAAAAAACTGAAACACATGTGAGGCTGTTTCATGGACTAAAGTGCTTGATGACAGAGGGAGGTCAGGTACCAGGACGTCCTTACTGAGTCACACATCCCCCAACACAGGACTGTGTGTGACACTAGCTTAGCAGTGGAATGCAGCCAAAGCATTATGTGTGTGTGTGTGTGTGTGTGTGTGTAGGACATGGGTATGTGGAAGGTGACAAGGCCAGGGAGACCTGTGTGACTCACAGCACAGAGAACAGGCTCACAGCACAGGGAACAGCCTCACAGTACAGAGAACAGCCTCACAGCACAGGGAACAGGCTCACAGTACAGAGAACAGCCTCACAGCACAGAGAACAGCCTCACAGCACAGAGAACAGCCTCACAGTACAGAGAACAGCCTCACAGCACAGAGAACAGCCTCACAGTACAGAGAACAGCCTCACAGCACAGAGAACAGCCTCACAGTACAGAGAACAGCCTCACAGTACAGAGAACAGCCTCACAGCACAGAGAACAGCCTCACAGCACAGAGAACAGGCTCACAGCACAGGGAACAGGCTCACAGTACAGAGAACAGCCTCACAGCACAGAGAACAGCCTCACAGCACAGAGAACAGCCTCACAGCACAGGGAACAGCCTCACAGCACAGGGAACAGCCTCACAGCACAGAGAACAGCCTCACAGCACAGAGAACAGCCTCACAGCACAGGGAACAGCCTCACAGCACAGGGAACAGCCTCACAGCACAGGGAACAGCCTCACAGCACAGAGAACAGCCTCACAGCACAGAGAACAGGCTCACAGCACAGAGAACAGGCTCACAGCACAGAGAACAGGCTCACAGCACAGAGAACAGGCTCACAGCACAGAGAACAGCCTCACAGCACAGAGAACAGCCTCACAGCACAGAGAACAGGCTCACAGCACAGGGAACAGCCTCACAGCACAGAGAACAGGCTCACAGCACAGAGAACAGCCTCACAGCACAGAGAACAGGCTCACAGCACAGAGAACAGCCTCACAGCACAGGGAACAGCCTCACAGCACAGAGAACAGGCTCACAGCACAGAGAACAGGCTCACAGCACAGAGAACAGCCTCACAGCACAGAGAACAGGCTCACAGCACAGAGAACAGGCTCACAGCACAGGGAACAGCCTCACAGCACAGAGAACAGGCTCACAGCACAGAGAACAGCCTCACAGCACAGAGAACAGCCTCACAGCACAGAGAACAGGCTCACAGCACAGAGAACAGGCTCACAGCACAGAGAACAGGCTCACAGCACAGAGAACAGGCTCACAGCACAGAGAACAGGCTCACAGCACAGAGAACAGGCTCACAGCACAGAGAACAGCCTCACAGCACAGAGAACAGGCTCACAGCACAGGGAACAGGCTCACAGCACAGAGAACAGCCTCACAGCACAGAGAACAGCCTCACAGCACAGAGAACAGGCTCACAGCACAGAGAACAGCCTCACAGCACAGAGAACAGGCTCACAGCACAGAGAACAGGCTCACAGCACAGAGAACAGGCTCACAGCACAGAGAACAGGCTCACAGCACAGAGAACAGCCTCACAGCACAGGGAACAGCCTCACAGCACAGAGAACAGCCTCACAGCACAGAGAACAGGCTCACAGCACAGAGAACAGGCTCACAGCACAGAGAACAGCCTCACAGCACAGAGAACAGCCTCACAGCACAGAGAACAGCCTCACAGCACAGAGAACAGGCTCACAGCACAGAGAACAGCCTCACAGCACAGAGAACAGGCTCACAGCACAGAGAACAGGCCTCACAGCACAGGGAACAGCCTCACAGCACAGAGAACAGGCTCACAGCACAGAGAACAGGCTCACAGCACAGAGAACAGGCTCACAGCACAGGGACAGACCGCTGCATATTTCAACACTACAGCCATGACTCCCAATGACGGCATCACTAAAAGGCTCTTCCTATAGAACATGCAGCATAGGGCTCCTTTATGGACCCACTGCAGAAATGTCCTGTCATACATAATTTATATTATGAGCTTGATTGTGCCTAAAACAAGTACATTTAGTTTCTGAAGGAATGTTCATGTTACACTATAGTCAGGTATCCCCTCCATCAGCGTACCTGAACTCAGAAACCAAACCTGCTTCAGACAACATGGCGGCCGATCCTGACGTGTCCACTGCAGCGATCTGACACAACAAAGAAGGAAGGTCTCTCTGCTATCAGACTCCATCATCCATCAGGATCAAAAACAAGCCTGAGACCCCTCCACCAATCAAGACAGAGCAGAGGCCCGTTCTGATTTCTGATTGGATGTTTCCCTCTCTGGGGTGCAGACTGAAGAGAGGGCGGTTACTGTGTGGAAACGGCTCTGCACAACAAAGTGTCTCTGACTAACAGTTATAGAGACAGGAGAGAGAGAGAGAGAGAGAGGAGAGAGAGAGAGAGAGAGAGAGGAGAGAGAGAGAGAGAGAGAGAGAGAGAGAGAGAGAGAGAGAGAGAGAGAGAGAGAGAGAGAGAGAGAGAGAGAGAGAGAGAGAGAGAGAGAGTGAGAGAGAGAGAGAGAGTCAGAGAGACAGAGAGAGAGAGAGAGAGAGAGACAGAGAGACAGAGAGAGAGAGAGCCAGAAAGAGAGAGAGAGAGAGAGAGACAGAGAGACAGAGAGACAGAGAGAGAGAGAGAGTGAGAGAGAGAGAGAGAGACAGAGAGACAGAGAGACAGAGAGACAGAGAGACAGAGAGCCAGAGAGAGAGAGAGAGAGAGACAGAGAGACAGAGAGACAGAGAGACAGAAAGACAGAGAGACAGAGAGACAGAGAGAGAGAGAGAGACAGAGAGACAGAAAGACAGAGAGACAGAGAGAGAGTGAGAGAGTGAGAAACATCACCACTGGTGTTTGTGTCTTCTGATAAACGGACGGATGGACAGGAAGACAAGGAGGCAGAGAGACAGGCACACAGGCAGACAGGCAGACAGACAGGCAGACAGGCAGACAGGCAGACAGACAGACAGACAGGCAGGCAGACAGACAGGCAGGCAGACAGGCATGCAGACAGGCAGACAGGCATGCAGACAGGCAGACAGGCAGACAGGCAGACAGACAGGCAGGCAGGCAGGCAGGCAGACAGGCATGCAGACAGGCAGACAGGCATGCAGACAGGCAGACAGACAGACAGGCAGACAGACAGGCAGACAGACAGGCATGCAGACAGGCAGGCAGGCAGACAGGCAGACAGGCATGCAGACAGGCAGGCAGGCAGGCAGGCAGACAGGCATGCAGACAGGCAGACAGGCATGCAGACAGGCAGACAGACAGACAGACAGGCAGACAGACAGGCAGACAGACAGGCATGCAGACAGACAGACAGACAGGCAGGCAGGCAGACAGACAGGCATGCAGACAGGCAGACAGACAGGCATGCAGACAGGCAGGCAGGCAGACAGGCAGACAGGCATGCAGACATATGCACTTATAAAGCCACAAAGCAGTAAGTGGCCAGAATGGGTGGTACTTAGTTTATACACACCACAAAATGCTGGTCAAGTGCAGAATATTCCTTGGTCAATTAGTTCTGAGGCCACTGGGATCTTAATATTCATTCACTTCTTAATGTGGCCTTAATTAGTCCATCATCCCCTTTCTGTGTTTCTCTGTATGAAAGTGATTCAATATCAGACTATTTTATATGAATGAAAAGATGCAAAGATACTGAGTTTAGAGCAGGAGGGGGATGACTCAGACAAAACAACACAGAAGAGGAACACACACACACTCACACACACACTCACACACTTACACACACAAACAATTTGACCCTGGACACTAGACACTCAAATGGAAATGCTCTGTCACTATGTGATAACTCACTTGTTCTCTTTATGTTATTGTATATATTATCTTTCTCCCTCTCTCTCTAACTTTTTCAACTCTCTTTCCCTATTTCCTCTCTCCTCTCTCCTCTCTCCTCTCTCCATCTCCCATATCATCACTCAACAATCGATCATAAGCATCTTCTGCTGCTGAGTCTCTCCTATTCTCCCTCCTCCTCCTCTCTCTCTCCTCCTCTCTCTCTCCTCTACCTCCTTTCCTTCCTCCTCTCCCAGTAGATCCAAATTACATGACAAGCCACATTCAAGCAGATGTGATTCTCAATGCAAGACGGACTAATGATCACAGATGATCCATTCATTATTCAGCAGGTGGTCTGATAGAAGCTGTTTGGGAAATCAAGACCACTCTGGAGGCATCTGACCAAACAGGAGGGGAGGCTGGGTGAGGGAGGAGGGAGGCTGGGTGAGGGAGGAGGGGAGGCTGGGTGAGGGACGAGGGAGGCTGGGTGAGGGAGGAGGGGAGGCTGGGTGAGGGAGGAGGGGAGGCTGGGTGAGGGAGGAGGGGAGGCTGGGTGAGGGAGGAGGGGAGGCTGGGTGAAGGAGGAGGGGAGGCTGGGTGAGGGAGGGAGGCTGGGTGAGGGAGGAGGGGAGGCTGGGTGAGGGAGGAGGGAGGCTGGGTGAGGGAGGAAGGGAGGCTGGGTGAGGGAGGAGGGGAGGCTGGGTGAGGGAGGAGGGGAGGCTGGGTGAAGGAGGAGGGAGGCTGGGTGAGGGAGGAGGGAGGCTGGGTGAGGGAGGAAGGGAGGCTGGGTGAGGGAGGAGGGGAGGCTGGGTGAGGGAGGAGGTTTGCTGGGTGCAAATGTAACCATGTGTGTCCTAATGTGACGTGGCGTTAGCTCTTTAGCCTGTAGCTACATGGCTACGCTACCATGATGCAGTCTTCTGTCCAGAGTGAGTTCAGTTCAACCCTGGCCTACTGAGCACAGTCTGCTGGCTCTCAGAGAACAGACACACACACACCCACACACACACACCACACACACACACCTATCTATCTCTAACCAGAACTCTATTCCCTCATACTGCCAAGGGATTGACCTTGCTTGCATTACCTTTCATTTCCCCACAATGTCAAACTATGTCAGTGCAAACTGAGGAAGCCCAGGAATGAAAACAGGAAGTCAGGAGAGACACTACAGCACATCCTGATCATGAAGAAACACTACAGCACATCCTGATCATGAAGAAACACTACAGCACATCCTGATCATAAAGAGAAACACTACATCACATCCTGATCATGAAGAAACACTACAGCACATCCTGATCATGAAGAAACACTACAGCACATCCTGATCATGAAGAAACACTACAGCACATCCTGATCATGAAGAAACACTACAGCACATCCTGATCATGAAGAAACACTACAGCACATCCTGATCATAAAGAGAAACACTACATCACATCCTGATCATGAAGAAACGCTACAGCACATCCTGATCATAAAGAGAAACACTACATCACACCCTGATCATAAAGAAACACTACAGCACATCCTGATCATGAAGAAACACTACAGCACATCCTGATCATGAAGAAACACTACAGCACATCCTGATCATGAAGAAACACTACATCACATCCTGATCATGAAGAGAAACACTACAGCACATCCTGATCATGAAGAAACACTACATCACATCCTGATCATGAAGAAACACTACATCACATCCTGATCATGAAGAAACACTACAGCACATCCTGATCATGAAGAAACACTACATTACATCCTGATCATGAAGAAACACTACATCACATCCTGATCATAAAGAAACACTACAGCACATCCTGATCATGAAAAAACACTACAGCACATCCTGATCATGAAGAGAAACACTACAGCACATCCTGATCATGAAGAGAAACACTACAGCACATCCTGATCATGAAGAAACACTACAGCACATCCTGATCATGAAGAAACACTACAGCACATCCTGATCATGAAGAGAAACACTACATCACATCCTGATCATGAAGAAACACTACAGCACATCCTGATCATAAAGAAACACTACAGCACACCCTGATCATGAAGAAACACTACATCACATCCTGATCATAAAGAGAAACACTACAGCACATCCTGATCATGAAGAGAAACACTACAGCACATCCTGATCATGAAGAGAAACACTACATCACATCCTGATCATGAAGAAACACTACAGCACATCCTGATCATAAAGAAACACTACAGCACACCCTGATCATGAAGAAACACTACATCACATCCTGATCATAAAGAGAAACACTACAGCACATCCTGATCATGAAGAGAAACACTACAGCACATCCTGATCATGAAGAAACACTACAGCACATCCTGATCATAAAGAAACACTACAGCACACCCTGATCATGAAGAAACACTACAGCACATCCTGATCATAAAGAGAAACACTACATCACATCCACACAGACGCAAGTAAGTATTACATAAGATCTCTGCAATAAAAAAGTACCTAATTCTGTCCTCTGCAATGCCTGACCAGATGGGGCTGGGTCACACAACACAATAGAAGCACAATAGAAGAACAATAGAAGCATATCAGAACTGGAACACTCTAGATTTCAGAACCCTCTACTTCTCACCGGCTGATCACTGTTTCACGTGTAACCCTAACCCTTACACACACACACACACACCCACACACACACACACACACACACACACACAGGTGTACAGGCAAGGTTCGCCACCTTGAACTTAAAGACAGTGAGTCACGGTGTTGACGTCCCTGTGTGTGAAAGAAAGATGGCCGTACATTAAACTGACACAGGCCTGGCCTTTAAAGAAGACCCATCTCCATATCAGACAGTCATTATCCCTCACCTCACACACACACACACCTCCTCTATGGTGCCATAGCCTTCAGCCTCATCTCTGATACACTCTCTCTCTTTTCTCTGACTCTCCTTGTCTTCCAGTGTCTCTCACTCTTCCTCTCTGTCTCTCTCTCTCACCTTCTCTCTCTCTTTCTGTATCTCTCTCTCTCTCTCTTTTGCCGTGATTCTATGACTCCTGCATCTCCATGACGCCCTTGAAGGTCTGGTCTCCTCTCTGTATTTATGCATGTATGCAGTAATGACCCGTGGAGTCAGCTCTCATCCATTATTCAAACTTCAGCACACAAAGCAAACTTAGTTTCAGTGTGTTTACACTACGTACATCTTCCGCACTGTAGTTTCAATCATAAATAACCAATGAGCATCACAAGGTTATGCTACACATGGACTGAACTACCGTCAGAACATAGTGTGGACCAGCCATGTCAGTCAAGCATCTTATTGACTCTACTACACACATGCTCCTGTCGATGAACCAGTGTTAGATACATATTAGGACAGCTGGATCCTCCCCCCTGTGTTTCTGCATTCATCCACACAGACCCTCTCACTCCTGTCCCACAGCCCCAGGGGAAGATGAGGGGCGTGGGGGTAAGAGAGGCAACAACAAAGACCCAAAGATGGATCTGGGCACTAATCACCAGGTTCTTCATGAAGAGGCTGAACGAGAGTCTTGGATCGATGGGTAACTTAGCCCTCCACACACAACATGAGCCTGGTGATTCCCCTGAGGAAACCCTCCCATCTGTCCCAGGAAGACACACAGGTCTCTGGTCTCCTCCACATCTGCCAGATGGGCTGGGATTCACTTTAAGCAACCAAAAGACCCAGGAGTTTTACTGTGGTGAGCGGTATTGACTGGTATCACAGTGGCTGTATAGAAACAAAGACCTCTGTGAGTTTCTGATTGTCCAGTGGAAAAGGAACCGAAATTATGAGGGTGTTCCGTTAAACACCCCCAGTCTCAATAATGTTCAAAAATGTCACGAATGCACGATTCATATTACAGACGGGACAGCAGGATGGGTGAGCTTCATTTCTATGGTGGGAATGACAGTTAAATACTTCTCTCTTTTTTTAGTATAGAATGAATACAGATAAATACCTCCTGTAACTGCTCCAACTCCTGCTTTAAGGTCTCCTGTTCTGATTCCAGATCGGCATATTGCTGTTTCAGAGTCTGATTCTCCTCTAGAACCACCAGACCGCACTCTGCAGCCCGGATCTTCTCCCTGTTAGCCTCCGCCAGTTCCCGGGTAAGCCGCTCCACCTCCTCCCGGTACTGGTCCACCTCCTCCCGGTACTGATCCACGGTCTCCCCGCTGCCTCCTCCGGCTGCCATCGCCTCTGTGTCCCTGCCTCTATGTCCCTGCCTCCAGCTCGGCAGTTTTCGGTCTGCTGCGAACAGTCAGCAGGCGGGGATGGAGGGGATGGAGGCTGCTGCTGTGAGCCCACCCCTCTACACTGTGGGGATGGAGGCTGCTGCAGAGCTCCCCACTGTGAGCCCACCCCTTCAACACTGCTGCGTGGGAGGGGGTCTGTGTGCGCCTGTGGGGGGGGGGGGGGGGGGGGGGGGGGGGGGGTGAGAGGAGGCGACACTGCCTATTGCGGATAACAGACCGAAACAAAAAACAATTGGGATTTTAAATAAAAGACGTAAGACGTAGGTACACCTGTGACGAGTTATTATGATTGGGGGGAGGGGGAAGGGGGGGGGGGGGGGGGGGGGGGGAGGGGGGAGGGGGAGGGGGAGGGGGGGGGAGGCGGGGGGAGGGGGGAGGGGGAGGGGGGGACAGCCTTGTCAGATAAGCGAATGAGAACATCGTATCGATTAATATCAGAGTGAGTCAAAGTATGTTAAAGTGTTTATCAAAGTCATGACGAAACAGCAACTCGGCACATTTCACATGGACTGCTGATCCTCGCATGCATGTTATTAATACGTTTTACATGCATGTAAATGTGACCATGCTGTGCAGTTTATATCAAGATATGAGCTCGAGCTGAAC
This sequence comes from Protosalanx chinensis, assembly GCA_030340685.1. Taxonomy (NCBI): domain Eukaryota; kingdom Metazoa; phylum Chordata; class Actinopteri; order Osmeriformes; family Salangidae; genus Protosalanx; species Protosalanx chinensis. Next base: position 922,693 of record CM059318.1, on the reverse strand, counting down.
GACCCCTGGTAAATCTTTGTCAGTTATCAAGGTTATCAAGGTGGGCCCGATGTCAGCGTTATCGGACATGCTGTCAGATCAGAGACAGGAAGGTTCTTTTATGGGAACTGTAGGGGAGACCGGGGAGTGTTGTAACACGGGGTTAGTTGTAACACGGGATTAGTTGTAACACGGGGTTAGTTGTAAAACGGGGCTAGTTGTAAGACGGGGTTAGTTGTAAGACGGGGTTAGTTGTAACACGGGGTTAGTTGTAACACGGAGTTAGTTGTAACACGGGGTTAGTTGTAACACGGGGTTAGTTGTAAGACTGTCAGTTTGGCCAATTAGATAATAGCTACAGTGACGTCATCAATATCGTAGACTCCCATTTCCATTTCAAAAGTGGCATGTCTCTGTTAGCAACACTGAATTTTATTTAAAAAAAACTGATTTTCAGGTAAGAAAGTATTTTTTCAATCCACATTGTTTTTTGTCTAGTGATAATTCTACTGTAGATGCAAAGTTGCAATTTATATCCCCTAAAGTAACCGTTTCTCTAGTTTAATTTGATGCTCAGTATTCATGCTAACTTCAAACCCACATACCTTAAACAGTTAGCTATGTAATGGCTGGTTGTTGTGGGGATAGTTGTAACAGGAGGAACTCTTGACAGAGTATTTAAAAGAAGCAGCTGATCTGTTCTATGGGTTAACCCCTCGAGATGTAACAATTAGATAGGCATAATTTAAAAAGTACAACATTTTCTCCATAATTACTATACCTATTATTAAGAGGTAGAGAATGTATTTACAGCTATCCAAAACAATTGTTGTAGCTTACTTGTTGCCCCAAGGTGTCATACATCATTCATGGAGATCACTTGCTTTTAAGTCAGGAACTTTGCATACCAGTTGGCACATGACAATAACTGTACATTTTAAAGTGTGGATCTTATTTTAGCAAATTACCTCTCATTGTTACATCCATCCCCAGCTGGTGTTACATCTCACCCCAGTTGTGGGTTAGATTGTAAAAACGGACCTCTTTGAATTTGACACTAACTCACATAATCTGTGATTGTTTAAAATATGTCAAAGTGAGTTATATTTGTAGAAAACAGTTATGGGTAGTATGTGTCAAAGTTTGAGAGACCCAGCACAAACAACCACGAGTTACAGACGCCCAAACAAAATGTGTAACAACACTCCCCGGTCTCCCCTACTGTTCGTTATCTCCTGAAGAGAGCGGGTTATCAAGGCAAGGGTTCTAGTGGGAACACACGCAACTGTGATCTATGTTCTGAAGGCCCTTCACTAAACAAGCTAATGTTCCCTGCAGGGTTGGTTAACCTATAGACGTGTGTTTTACAGCACAGATAACCTGATTTGACCTGACATAAAGGCAGATTACAGTATAGGTGAGAAGTTTACACTCCTCAATCAAATCAAGACAATTATACGAATTATCACATTTACATTTATTCATTTAGCTTTTATCCAAAGCGACTTCTGCAAAACTGAGAGCAGAGATTTGTACATTCTTTGGTAAAACATTGTCACTTAAGCATGCGCCATGGAGCTAAGTAAACATTGTTTGTTCCTGTTTAAAATACAGGAAAAAGATATGTTAATATTATAACTTTTTACTTCAAACCTTTGAAAGGAAGACACATATTGTGGTTGCTTTTTGGGGGCTTTTTTTGTTGCTTTTGAACTGGGGTCAAGTTGAGTTGTGTGACCTGTGGTTACCCTGCACTGACAAACCCAAATTATGATAAGAAAAGCTGCATGGCCAGCCATGAAGCAACAATAAGAACCGTCAGAAAGAGAAATCTCTGTTAGGGAGACTATCTAATCTCTCAGGAGGAGGATGTTATGGTCGAGCCTGTTGGTTAAGGAAGCGACTAGAGCAACAAAAATGAATCAATGTATCTCCTAAAATGAAAAACAGACTTTTTTGGAAATTGCACTTTGTGTCAGCAAAGACATTTATATTTGACTTATGTTTCGATATGTAAAACAACTAACATAAGAGGAGAAAATGTGTTTAGACAACGAAAAGCTGTAGGATTCCACCTCCTTGTCAATAAACTGTTAAGAATCTGAGAGTGTTAAGAACTGGGCTGAGCCTAACAGCTCCAGAGGAGACATTCACAGAGGCTGCTGTTACAGAGGCTGCTGCTACAGAGGCTGCTGCTACAGAGGCTGCTGCTGTTACAGAGGCTGCTGCTGTTACAGAGGCTGCTGTTACAGAGGCTGCTGCTGTTACAGAGGCTGCTGTTACAGAGGCTGCTGCTACAGAGGCTGCTGCTGTTACAGAGGCTGCTGCTGTTACAGAGGCTGCTGCTGTTACAGAGGCTGCTGCTGTTACAGAGGCTGCTGCTACAGAGGCTGCTGCTGTTACAGAGGCTGCTGCTGTTACAGAGGCTGCTGCTACAGAGGCTGCTGCTGTTACAGAGGCTGCTGCTGCTACAGAGGCTGCTGCTGTTACAGAGGCTGCTGCTACAGAGGCTGCTGCTGTTACAGAGGCTGCTGCTGTTACAGAGGCTGCTGCTACAGAGGCTGCTGCTGTTACAGAGGCTGCTGCTGCTACAGAGGCTGCTGCTGTTACAGAGGCTGCTGCTACAGAGGCTGCTGCTGTTACAGAGGCTGCTGCTGTTACAGAGGCTGCTGCTGTTACAGAGGCTGCTGCTGTTACAGAGGCTGCTGCTACAGAGGCTGCTGCTAGAGAGGCTGCTGCTGCAGAGGCTGCTGCTGCAGAGGCTGCTGCTGCAGAGGCTGCTGTTACAGAGGCTGCTGCTGTTACAGAGGCTGCTGCTACAGAGGCTGCTGCTACAGAGGCTGCTGCTGCAGAGGCTGCTGCTGCAGAGGCTGCTGTTACAGAGGCTGCTGCTACAGAGGCTGCTGCTGCAGAGGCTGCTGTTGCAGAGGCTGCTGCTGCAGAGGCTGCTGCTGCAGAGGCTGCTGCTGCAGAGGCTGCTGCTGCAGAGGCTGCTGTTACAGAGGCTGCTGCTGCAGAGGCTGCTGTTACAGAGGCTGCTGTTACAGAGGCTGCTGCTACAGAGGCTGCTGCTGCAGAGGCTGCTGCTGCAGAGGCTGCTGCTGCAGAGGCTGCTGTTACAGAGGCTGCTGCTACAGAGGCTGCTGCTGCAGAGGCTGCTGCTGCAGAGGCTGCTGTTACAGAGGCTGCTGTTACAGAGGCTGCTGCTACAGAGGCTGCTGCTACAGAGGCTGCTGCTACAGAGGCTGCTGCTACAGAGGCTGCTGCTACAGAGGCTGCTGCTGCAGAGGCTGCTGCTGCAGAGGCTGCTGCTGTTACAGAGGCTGCTGCTGTTACAGAGGCTGCTGCTGTTACAGAGGCTGCTGCTACAGAGGCTGCTGCTACAGAGGCTGCTGCTGCAGAGGCTGCTGCTGCAGAGGCTGCTGCTACAGAGGCTGCTGCTGCAGTCTTTACAGTGTTCTTTGTGGTTCAGAGGTAAGTTTCCTGTCAGCTGAGGGCGTACCTAGGGAAGGGGTGAAAGGTCAAAGCATTTCAGAGGTGAACTCAGGGAGGGGGCAGGTGCGAGGCTATTGTCTGGAAGGTTTTAGGTAAGCAGACTGGGGTCCATTCAGCTGTCTGGAAGCTCTTGTCATTGGGGCAGAATGCTAACAGACGAGCTTGGTGGATGAACCCAGTGGAGGAAACAGCTGATGATGTTGACTCCTCCCCCTGCCACGGATCAAAGACAGCACCCAGAACAGATCAGAAACAGAACCATTACATATCCACATCTGGGAAACGTCTTAAGTAGACTAAGTTGTCTTTAAGAGACCCATATGAGTGTTCTCATTACAGGAAACTAGCAGATAAGAAATGAGGATGATTATACGACCTCATCCACCGGTTTCTAAACACCTTAACACAACAGAGGTCTGTCTGTACCTGTAGAGGAGGAAGTCTCAGTTTGGATGTGAGGATCTGGTCTCTGCTCATCGTCTCCAGACCTTCCTGAGCTTCTGCTTTCCTCCATTTGGCTCTGCGGTTCTGAAACCAAATCTGGAAAAGACAAAAAGATCCTGAAATCTTAACGTGTCCTCTCTGCTTTATCTTAACGTGTCCTCTCTGCTTTACAATACAAATCTGTAATGAGGAAATATACAAGGACTTTGTTTGGGTTGGAAAGTGCATAACAATATGGTTATGATGGTGATAATAATGTAATAATCTCCAATTACTGTCTGATATGGTCTGACGGCCATGTTATCTCAATTAAATAAAGATACAGTTTCACATTATGAACTGAGAGCCTATGACATGGAAAGAAGAATTTCTAATGATACATTTCAAAATCACTCATAATTACTTGTATACAGTCTGTTTAAGGAGTATGTGTTTATGAGTGACGTCCATCATAAGCATATCAGTACGAGTTTAAGTAAACTTTCAATATGTTTTTAGGTGTGTTTTGAATCCTAAACAAGTAACAAGTAAATAAGTAAAACTTGTTCGGCTGAATGCTCTTATGGTTCTTCCCTTTGGCATTTGTCTGGTTTCCAGGTGTATTGGGGGTGTGTCCAGGTGTATTGGGGTGTGTCCAGGTGTGTCCAGGTGTATTGGGGGTGTGTCCAGGTATATTGGGGTGTGTCCAGGTGTATTGGGGTGTGTCCAGGTATATTGGGGTGTGTCCAGGTGTATTGGGGTGTGTCCAGGTATATTGGGGGTGTGTCCAGGTGTATTGGGGTGTGTCCAGGTGTATTGGGGTGTGTCCAGGTGTGTCCAGGTGTATTGGGGTGTGTCCAGGTGTGTCCAGGTGTATTGGGGTGTGTCCAGGTGTGTCCAGGTGTATTGGGGTGTGTCCAGGTGTGTCCAGGTGTATTGGGGTGTGTCCAGGTGTGTCCAGGTGTATTGGGGTGTGTCCAGGTGTGTCCAGGTGTATTGGGGTGTGTCCAGGTATATTGGGGGTGTGTCCAGGTGTATTGGGGTGTGTCCAGGTGTATTGGGGTGTGTCCAGGTGTATTGGGGTGTGTCCAGGTGTATTGGGGTGTGTCCAGGTGTATTGGGGGTGTGTCCAGGTATATTGGGGGTGTGTCCAGGTGTATTGGGGTGTGTCCAGGTGTATTGGGGGTGTGTCCAGGTGTATTGGGGTGTGTCCAGGTGTATTGGGGGTGTGTCCAGGTATATTGGGGTGTGTCCAGGTGTATTGGGGTGTGTCCAGGTATATTGGGGTGTGTCCAGGTGTATTGGGGTGTGTCCAGGTATATTGGGGGTGTGTCCAGGTGTATTGGGGTGTGTCCAGGTGTATTGGGGTGTGTCCAGGTGTGTCCAGGTGTATTGGGGTGTGTCCAGGTGTATTGGGGTGTGTCCAGGTGTATTGGGGTGTGTCCAGGTGTGTCCAGGTGTATTGGGGTGTGTCCAGGTGTATTGGGGTGTGTCCAGGTGTATTGGGGTGTGTCCAGGTGTGTCCAGGTGTATTGGGGTGTGTCCAGGTGTATTGGGGTGTGTCCAGGTGTATTGGGGTGTGTCCAGGTGTATTGGGGTGTGTCCAGGTGTATTGGGGTGTGTCCAGGTGTATTGGGGTGTGTCCAGGTGTGTCCTACCTGTACTCTCCCCTCAGTGAGCTGCAGGTGAGAGGCTAGCTGCTTTCTGCTGTTGATATCTGGGTAGTGGTTTTCCTGGAACAGCTTCTCCAGCTCCTTCAGCTGCGGAGCAGAGAAGATCACCCTGGTCTGTCTCCTTCTCCTGTGCACTGTGTGGATGGAACCCAGGTGGATGGATTAAACACACTCCTCACTATGAACACTGCCTGAGGGTGGTCATTATCAGCATCACTTCTCACCATGACTGAGACCAGGGTAGTTTGTCCCCCAAAAACCCAGCCCCGCACCCCTGTCCCCCCCTGGGTGACGAGCAGTCGGCCCTCGGCTGTGGTCAGGGGGAGTGAGGTAATGGACCCAGGAAGAGGCCGGAGTTACAGACTGCTGTATGGTCCATTCTGTTCACAGTGAAGAAAGACACTAACCATTCAGCCACTTGACTCCCCTCCTAACAAACCTCCCAGTTATTAAGATGATAGGTAGGCTAAATGGAGATAGACCAGACACTGTGTTCACTATTCTGAATGTGTACAGTAAGCATCTGTTACGTGATCAAAAAAACTATAAATAGAAATATCTGTAACATTTTTGTAGACTTGATCGCCAACTTTATAAATCTCTAATGCCAAAACCTACTCATACGTACCAGTGCTGGATAACGAGACAGGACACAGCCTGTTCTCTCTGATAACAGACAACCTGTGGTGCCTCTCCTCTCTAGCTCCTGTGGGAGTCCTCAGGATCTCCTCGATGGAATGGGACAGCTTCCTGGGAGGGAGAAGTGGGGGTTTCAGCACCCCTGGGCCCTCCCCGCCCTCCCCTCCTTCCCCTCCTTCCCCTCCCTTCCCTCCCAGCCAGTCTGGGCTCTCATCCTGACACACTCTCCTCAGCCTTTGCAGGGTCACTGTGGCCGAAGCCATGTTGGAGTCAAGGCTGAGTCCTGTTCTCCTGTCTTCCTGTTCTCCTGTTGTCTGGTTCTCCTGCTGTTTTACACAAGGATTTTAAAAATGTCTGTTTTCTTCCAGTTTTTTCAGTTAGAACTCATTTCTTCTCTATCTTCATTTGATTCCAGCTCCACTCGATCCCTCTAGTCACTTCATTTCACTGTTTTTCTCTCTGTCTCTTTCTCTCACTCTGTCACTGTTTCTCTTTCTCCCCCACCTGAGGTAACTGTCCTACCTGTATTCACATGGCTGTTTTCATCTGCATCAGGAGATGATTAGGAGGAGGAGCTAGGTCTACTGAGTAACTACAACATGTTTTTTTACAAAGTCACATTGATCCTTGATAATACAGTATCTTTCCTAATCTCTGTTCCTTTCTGTCTGCACTTGATGCCTGTCTGATGTCTAGCTGCAATATCTTCAGCTAGTGACCTGACGCTGAAAACTTGGATTCAGAACTTTTATTCACAATTTTACCAGGTTTTGTTCTCTCACAATTGCTAAAACACTACACCCCATTCTCTGAACCAAAGAGAGAATCTAACAAACTTTGTGAGGATCAGTTCAGACAGGGATCCCCTCCTCCAGACACAGCTGGTGAAAGAACACAGACACAAGGCCAGGCAGTGTCAATGGGAAAATCCAGTGTCTATTTATTGCTAAATGCCTTACACCATGTATACATATTTCTATGTCTTTACATGTGACCAAATGTCCAGAATGCTGTGTTCTCCATTTTGTAGTGTTTTGTCTTATTCCACGGTGGAATATATACTGATTTGCTGTGTTTATGATAAAACAGAACTGTTTGATTTTGAGCACAGCTAAGATGGTTTTGGTGCAAGTCTTTGATTTTGTCAGAGGAGGTTTTGAAGTTGAAGATACGATATTGTGCTTACAGCTTTGAGAACATGGAGGCCTGTTCCAAGTTTTTGCAATAAAATAAATTGTAACACGGAAACCGTGTTGAAACCTGGATAAGAGCTTTTATTTATACTTAAACTTATCTCTTATTTGAACTTATCTCATTGCTGCTTCTTCCTTATCATCGGAATTTATTGGCTAAAAATATTTTATTATTCTGAACCCGGTGAACTCTCTCTCTCTTTGGTGAACTCTTAGATTACTGTTCATGAGGAACTGTGTCCTGCTGTAAATAAGGTTCATCTGGTCTTTCCCCCCCGTTCAGTTAGACCTCTTGCAGCTCTGAAAGAGTCTCCTGTATGTTTAAATCATGTGACCTGAAGACATTAATATCCACAACCCTTCATGATCATGTGGAGTTGAAGACTTCAGATCAGCCAAAATGGTAACTTCAGTTACAATTATAACGAGTTACAACCATAGACTGTATATGAAGACATATAAATAAAATATTTTATCCTGTAGATGGTTATAACATATTTACAATCATTGAAGGTCTTGTTATTTACAAGGAAGATTATACACTGACATCATTCATATGATGGTTTGTTTTGTACAAACAGTAAATAGGCCACAGTATGTGACTTAATATTCAATGACTGACTATAAAATGTCTATTCTCTAACATAAAAAAAAAGAGTAAAGTATTTTTCACTTACAGCCTCCAGGTTTGGGGAACTGGAGAACAGCCTTATCATCCAGGATCCTGGGGAAGATGTGAGACAGACGCCCTCTGCTGGTGAAGTAACGTTGAAAAGCATGGCTCTAAGACAGGGGTGTCCAGTCCTGGTGTCCACACTGTCCTGAAGGTTCAAGATGTTTCCCTGCTCTAGCACACCTGATTCTAATGAATGGTCTTTATCAAGCACTGTGGAGGAGAGGACAGTGGTCCTCGAGGACCAGGATCGGACACCCCTGCTCTAAGGAATAGTTAGACACACACTCATTTGGATCATAGTCACTGTATAAAGGAACAGTGACAGACTTAAAAGGCTACTAAGGGCCACTGAAATTGCAAATAAGAATACACCGGGCAGCAGTTTACACTTAGGTTTGGCTCCTATTCACTTAATTACAGTAACAGTAAAATTCACAAAGAAAACATTGAATACAAATTTTTATTAAATTTTAAAATAGTACACAACAGTATGAGTGAAATATGTACATATGTACTTAAACAATTTCCTTTGGAAACAAAGTACAGAAAATATAGAATGATCTCTTTCAAACATGGGCCATCTCTTTCAAACATGGGCCATCTCTTTCAAACATGGGCCATCTCTTTCAAACATAGTCCATCTCTTTCAAACCTTGTTCATCTCTTTCAAACCTGGTTTATCTCTTTCAAACATGGTTGATCTCTTTCAAACATGGTTGATCTCTTTCAAACATGGTTGATCTCTTTCAAAAATGGTTGATCTCTTTCAAACATGGTTGATCTCTTTCAAACATGGTTGATCTCTTTCAAACATGGTTGATCTCTTTCAAACATGGTTGATCTCTTTCAAACATGGTTGATCTCTTTCAAACATGGTTGATCTCTTTCAAACATGGTTGATCTCTTTCAAACATGGTTGATCTGAGATCCTGTCAGCTGAGAAACCGTCTCTGATCTGAATATGGGATGTTACAGCGCGCAAGACTCTCAAGACTGACATGAAGACTGACAGCAATGTGAAGACTGAGTCCAGGTCTGCACAGTCCAGGTCTACACAGTCCAGGTCTACACAGTCCAGGTCTACACAGTCCAGGTCTACAGTCCAGGTCTACACAGTCCAGGTCTACACAGTCCAGGTCTACACAGTCCAGGTCTACAGTCCAGGTCTACACAGTCCAGGTCTACACAGTCCAGGTCTACAGTCCAGGTCTACACAGTCCAGGTCTACACAGTCCAGGTCTACACAGTCCAGGTCTACAGTCCAGGTCTACACAGTCCAGGTCTACACAGTCCAGGTCTACACAGTCCAGGTCTACAGTCCAGGTCTACAGTCCAGGTCTACACAGTCCAGGTCTACAGTCCAGGTCTACACAGTCCAGGTCTACACAGTCCAGGTCTACACAGTCCAGGTCTACACAGTCCAGGTCTACACAGTCCAGGTCTGCACAGTCCAGGTCTACACAGTCCAGGTCTACACAGTCCAGGTCTGCACAGTCCAGGTCTACACAGTCCAGGTCTACACAGTCCAGGTCTGCACAGTCCAGGTCTGCACAGTCCAGGTCTACACAGTCCAGGTCTACACAGTCCAGGTCTACACAGTCCAGGTCTACACAGTCCAGGTCTACACAGTCCAGGTCTACAGTCCAGGTCTACACAGTCCAGGTCTACACAGTCCAGGTCTACACAGTCCAGGTCTGCACAGTCTAAGATTGTTTATAGTTGCCTAGCGACAGCAGCTGGATATATCTGTGTCACATGTTGTTGAGTGCATGATGAGCTTGTAAACATTTAAGACAGTGGCACATCTGTACAGGCACTCCAGTTACCTGGCAACAGCAGATGACAGTAACCATGACGACCCAAATCATAACATCTCTGTTCTGTCGTGCTCTCTGTCTCCGGTGACAGGATGAGACTTCAACAAATTAATATCAGTAATAAAAACAAAAAAATGACTTTAACTCAAACACTGGATGAATGCTGGTTTGTTTGTGTGTTCCTCCTACTTCCTGTTTCTTCCTTACTGTCACTCCCACTTGTATATCTTGAGCATCTTCTCGGTGAGGGAAGCCAGGTAGCTGTCCTGGTTCACCTCAAAGGGACAGATGTCCAGCACTGCCTGGTCTGCTGGAAGCTTCTGCACCAGGGCACCGCTGCTGGCATCCCACACCTGGGGGAGGGAAGGGGCGGGACAGGAAGAGGCGGGACAGGAAGGGGTGGGGCAGGAAGGGGCGGGACAGGAAGGGGTGGGGCAGGAAGGGGCGGGACCGGAAGGAGCGGGGCAGGAAGGGGTGGGACAGAAAGGGGTGGGAAAGGAAGGGGCGGGACAGGAAGGGGCGGGACAGGAAGGGGTGGGGCAGGAAGGGGCGGGGCAGGACCGGAAGGGGCGGGGCAGGAAGGGGCAGGGCAGAACAGGAAGGGGCGGGGCAGGAAGGGGTGCATGTTTCATTATACATGGGTGGAGGCATGGCTTAGAAACGTTCTTAAAACTCCCTCCCCCTCAAACACACAAACGTTTGATAAATGATCACATATATGTGATCTCAATGCTGTGAGTGTATTGTGTTTATAGGTGCACTCCTCCCCAGGCCCTTCAGCCCTTGTTGATCAGAACATGTTCTCCTACCATGGTGGAGCTGGAGGCCTCGTCTCCTGCACACACCAGGGAGGATCCGTCCCCCGCTGGGCTCCTGAACACTGCGTTCTTGGTCAGCAGCTTGCAGGAGGTGCCAGCGTTGAAGGTCTGGACGGGGTAACAGGAGCAGCTGGGCACCTGGGCAGAGTCCAGCTGGGGGGTCCGGGTCAGCTCCATCAGAACACAGCGCAGGAAAGCACTGGAGCGCCCTGCGGACACCAGCACACAGGTGAGGTCACAGGTGAGGACACAGGTGAGGACACAGCACACACTCTAACCCCTAAGCTGCCCCCTCCCCATGCTCCACACCCTGGTCCTGCCTCACCTGGCCTGTAGGTCACCAGACAGTGCCTGCTCTCCGCCTCCACCTGGATGTCTGTGCAGCCGCACGTCTCCAGGGGCAGCAGGTGAGGTCGGTAGGTGTTCCCCTCCACCTGCTCCCAGAAGCAGCCTCCCTCCAGGGAGCCGGCGATCAGGCCTCCACAGGGGAAGGAGCTGGAGGCAGCACGAGGCACGTAGGATAGGGAGGCTACAGGACACCTGGGGGGGAGGGAGAGAGGAGAGGAAGGGCAGAGGAAGGGCAGATGAAGGGCAGAGGAAGGGAGGAAAGGGAGGGAGGGAGGAGAAGGAGGGAGGGGAGAGGGAGGGAGGGAGGAAGGGAGGAGAGGAAGGGCAGAGGGAGGGAGGAGAGGGAGGGCAGAGGAAGGGATGAGAGGAAGAGGTAAGGGAGGGGAGAGGAAGGGAAGGAGGAGGAGAAAAAGGGCAGAGGGAGGGGGGAGAGGGAGGGGTTGGGGGAGGTACATTGGGGCGATGAGGGGGAGGGAGGGAGGGGTTGGTGAGAGTCAAAAGACCTCCATCAGGGTTCTGTTGAATGCTGCATAACCTGGTGAGGCTTCATGAAGACATTTTAGACAAACCCACTAGTGTGTGTGTCTATTCTCTGATGTGTGTATATCCAGTTCATGATGTGTGTGTGTGTGAGTGTGAGTCTGACCTGGAGCGTAGAGGCTGCAGCTCCTGCACATGTGTGCTGGTGTCCCTGGTGTCGTACACCAACACAGAGCCGTTACTCAGCCCTGCGTACACGTAGTTACTATTGTCCAGACACCAGCAGCAGCTCCACACTGGCTTGCCAGTGTTGTAAGTCTGCACCACTGTGTTGGTGACCAGGCTAAGGGGGGGGGGGGGGTAGCATTAGCACGTTAGCCAACACACATAGAACACCACTGACCAGTTCATTAAGTGGCTGTGTTCACTAAGACCCCATCTGATTCTTGGAAAGTGTGCTGCCACAAAATGCATCCCATGTAAATAAAAAAAAAGCCACCCACTTTACAGAGCTAACTGGTTACTTTAAGTGTTGTTGTCCAGAAAAAGGTTAGCTTGATGGTGTCCTGAGCTAGGCTAGCTACCTGGTTAGCTTGGTGGCCTGAGCTAGGCTAGCTACCTGGTTAGCTTGGTGGCCTGAGCTAGGCTAGCTACCTGGTTAGCTTGGTGTCCTGAGCTAGGCTAGTTACCTGGTTAGCTTGATGGTGTCCTGAGCTAGGCTGGCTACCTGGTTAGCTTGGTGGCCTGAGCTAGGCTAGCTACCTGGTTAGCTTGATGTCCTGAGCTAGGCTAGCTACCTGGTTAGCTTGGTGTCCTGAGCTAGGCTAGCTACCTGGTTAGCTTGATGGTTTCCTAAGCTAGGCTAGCTACCTGGTTAGCTTGATGGTGTTGTCCAGGGCAGCAGAGAGCAGTAGGCTGTCGGCCTGGCGGTTGAAGGCCAGGCCTCGGATCTGCTTGGTGTGGATGGGTACATACTGACAAGCCTTCATGGTCACTGTGCTCACCTTCTTAACCCCACACCCTGAGGGGGGGAGGGAGTTGGAGAGGGAGGGGGAGGGGGAGGGGAGGGAGAGAGGGAGGAGAGAGGGAGGGATATGGAGTAGGGAGGGAGTTGGAGAGGGAGGGGAAAGGAGGGGGAGGGAGGGACGGAGTTGGAGAGTGAGGGAGTTGGAAAGGGAGGGAGGGAGAGGGAGAGAGGGAGTTGGAGAGGGAGGGAGGGAGTTGGAGAGGGAGGGGAAAGGAGGGGGAGGGAGGGACGGAGTTGGAGAGTGAGGGAGTTGGAAAGGGAGGAAGGGAGAGGGAAAGAGGGAGTTGGAGAGGGAGGGAGGGAGTTGGAGAGGGAGGGGAAAGGAGGGGGAGGGAGGGACGGAGTTGGAGAGTGAGGGAGTTGGAAAGGGAGGGAGGGAGAGGGAAAGAGGGAGTTGGAGAGGGAGGGAGGGAGTTGGAGAGGGAGGGGAAAGGAGGGGGAGGGAGGGACGGAGTTGGAGAGTGAGGGAGTTGGAAAGGGAGGGAGGGAGAGGGAGAGAGGGAGTTGGAGAGGGAGGGAGGGAGTTGGAGAGGGAGGGGAAAGGAGGGGGAGGGAGGGACGGAGTTGGAGAGTGAGGGAGTTGGAAAGGGAGGAAGGGAGAGGGAAAGAGGGAGTTGGAGAGGGAGGGAGGGAGTTGGAGAGGGAGGGGAAAGGAGGGGGAGGGAGGGACGGAGTTGGAGAGTGAGGGAGTTGGAAAGGGAGGGAGGGAGAGGGAAAGAGGGAGTTGGAGAGGGAGGGAGGGAGTTGGAGAGGGAGGGGAAAGGAGGGGGAGGGAGGGACGGAGTTGGAGAGTGAGGGAGTTGGAAAGGGAGGGAGGGAGAGGGAGAGAGGGAGTTGGAGAGGGAGGGAGATTATCAATAAGTGTTTTTTCAATTCTGAAAATCTCTCATGTCCTTGAGTGAACTTCAGATCATTCACAACCAGTTCCTCCAGACAGAGTTTCCTATCCATGAAACATAACAATGCTTTCTAAAAGAATTAGAAGTTAGATATGGTTTAACATGATGCAGCTTTAACTACTGAAGCAAAAGTGTTTCTATGTGACAGATTACACTCCCATTTTCCAACATCTAGACGCATCATCAGTGTGGTGGATGGGCTGGAGGTCCAGGCTGGAGGTCCAGGCTCCTTACCAGGGACCAGGGTGGCCTGAGGGGAGGGCTGGGAGGCCAGCAGGCAGCTGAGTGGCTCACAGTAGGACAGGACCCTGCAGCCCCCCGCCTGGGACACCAGCACAGCCTTGGAGAACACGTAGTGGTGGCCTCCCTGGCTGCCCTCCTGCCTCTGGGACAGACCCTGGAGGGAGGCTCCGGAGGGCTGGGAGCACCGGCCTCCTGTCTGGGCCATCAGGGTCCTCAGCTCCTACAGGAGAGAGGAGGCAGGAGAGAGGACCTTAAGGGGGGACCTTAGGGAGGTGAGGGGAACCAGGGGGGTCTGGTGAGGTGAAGCAGGGGGTCAGGAGAGGTGAAGCAGGGGGTGAGGTGAGGTGAAGCAGGGGGTCAGGTGAGGGGAACCAGAGGTGGTCAGGTGAGGTGAACCAGAGGGGGGTCAGGTTAGGTGAAGCAGGGTGTCAGGTGAAGCAGGGGGGTGAGGTGAAGCAGAGGGGGGTGAGGTGAGGTGAAGCAGAGGGGGGTCAGGTGAGGTGAAGCAGAGGGGGGTCAGGTTAGGTGAAGCAGGGTGTCAGGTGAAGCAGGGGGGTGAGGTGAAGCAGAGGGGGGTGAGGTGAGGTGAAGCAGAGGGGGGTCAGGTGAGGTGAAGCAGAGGGGGTCAGGTGAGGTGAACCAGAGGGGGGGGTCAGGTGAGGTGAACCAGAGGGGGGGTCAGGTGAGGTGAACCAGAGGGGGGGGTCAGGTGAGGTGAACCAGAGGGGGGTCAGGTGAGGTGAAGCAGAGGGGGGTCAGGTGAGGTGAACCAGAGGGGGGTCAGGTCAGGTGAACCAGAGGGGGGGGGTCAGGTGAGGTGAACCAGAGGGGGGGGGTCAGGTGAAGTGAACCAGAGGAGGGTCAGGTGAGGTGAACCAGAGGGGGGGGTCAGGTGAGGTGAAGCAGAGGGGGGTCAGGTGAGGTGAAGCAGAGGGGGGTCAGGTGAGGTGAACCAGAGGGGGGGGGGTCAGGTGAGGTGAACCAGAGGGGGGGTCAGGTGAGGTGAACCAGAGGGGGGGTCAGGTGAGGTGAAGCAGAGGGGGGGTCAGGTGAGGTGAACCAGAGGGGGGGGTCAGGTGAGGTGAACCAGAGGGGGGTCAGGTGAGGTGAACCAGAGGGGGGGGGTCAGGTGAGGTGAACCAGAGGGGGGGGTCAGGTGAGGTGAACCAGAGGGGGGGGTCAGGTGAGGTGAACCAGAGGGGGGGGTCAGGTGAGGTGAAGCAGAGGGGGGGGTCAGGTGAGGTGAACCAGAGGGGGGGGTCAGGTGAGGTGAAGCAGGGTGTCAGGTGAAGCAGGGGGGTGAGGTGAAGCAGAGGGGGGTGAGGTGAGGTGAAGCAGAGGGGGGTCAGGTGAGGTGAAGCAGAGGGGGTCAGGTGAGGTGAAGCAGAGGGGGGGGTCAGGTGAGGTGAAGCAGAGGGGGGGTCAGGTGAGGTGAAGCAGAGGGGGGGTCAGGTGAGGTGAAGCAGAGGGGGGGTCAGGTGAGGTGAACCAGAGGGGGGGGTCAGGTGAGGTGAACCAGAGGGGGGTCAGGTGAGGTGAACCAGAGGGGGGGGGTCAGGTGAGGTGAAGCAGAGGGGGGGTCAGGTGAGGTGAAGCAGAGGGGGGGTCAGGTGAGGTGAAGCAGAGGGGGGGTCAGGTGAGGTGAACCAGAGGGGGGGGTCAGGTGAGGTGAACCAGAGGGGGGTCAGGTGAGGTGAACCAGAGGGGGGGGGTCAGGTGAGGTGAACCAGAGGGGGGTCAGGTGAGGTGAAGCAGAGGGGGGGTCAGGTGAGGTGAACCAGAGGGGGGTCAGGTGAGGTGAACCAGAGGGGGGGGGTCAGGTGAGGTGAACCAGAGGGGGGGTCAGGTGAGGTGAAGCAGGTGACCTACCTGCAGCTGCCTGCGTAGTTTCCCATTCTCGTCCGTCACCACCTGCAGCTGGAGACGATACTGAGCTGATTCCAGCTCTGCCTTCCTCCTCCTGGACTGCTCCTGTTCCAGAGACCTGCACCCAGGCACACAACACAGCTGGACACCACTTCATACAGTCTGGCATCAGCAGGGTAGGAATACACATTATATTCATGAAGGGATAATAAAGTCTGAATATATGAACACATGACAAACTGATTGTGAGTGAAGACGAGGAACGTTTCCATGATGTCTGGCTTCTTAATCACGTTGTTATGATCAGTGATGCCCTTTTGTAAATCTCTCTCTTAGAAGATAGATAGGTAAGTCCTTTATTGTCATTACCCTCATGCAACAACATTTTGTGGGTATTCCCAAAAGCAGCAGCATTTAAATAGAATGTACATGTACATAATAAATATAAAAAATTAAAAAAGGTCACTGTGGATAAAAGCTTCATGCTGAATGAATGTAACTGTAACGTACTTCTTCATCCCCTCTTGCTCTGTGTTGTCCACAGCCCTCAGCTTGCGTGCGTACAGCAGCACGATGTCTGAACGCTTGGCCTTCTTGTTGCACTGCAGAAACACAGCAGTCCTGTCATTTAGTTCCAGTAAACACAGGTCAAACATGTTCATTTCATCTGCTTTTAGTAACAGACTTGGGTTTGACACTGAGGAGGTGATTGTATTTCAGTGTGTAGTTTAAGGTCGTATGGAATATATTTTTCGGGATATTTTTGGGGCTGTTTTCATTTACTGGAATTGGATTAGTGTTAGAATCATTTTTAGTAATCCCATATTTGCTGTTACAGCTTTCATAGAATTAATAAAATTGTTAGCTTGTGTATGTGCTTTTCAAGATTGTCTTGCAGAGAGAATGTGCTTTGAAGAGAGGACGTGCTTTGAGGTGGAGATAACCATTTGGTTGACCATCTGCAGGATGGGGGTTGTGTCCTGAGATCCAGGCCCAACTCATTAAGCCATAAAACAGGCTTCCACAAGAACATTCCTGAATGACATTTGTTGTCATTGATGTACTGTGACTGTGTGAAGACTGACAATACTGATGTAATAAACGAGGGTACCAGAGAGAGGTGGGCCAGATTTGGGACTGCCATAAACACATCTCTGCTGGTCTCCTCATGAGTAGATTAGACCTTTTTAGATTGAATCTAACAATTAGCCAGGTAACCATCCTCAAGACCTCCACTCATCTGCAGAGCTGCATCTCTCTGCTAGCTCCGCTCCTCCTCCCTCCCTCTCAGAGCTCCTCCCTCCTCCCAGCTCCTCCTCCCTCCTACTTCCCTTCTCCTCCCAGCCCCTCCTCCCTTCCCCCTCTCAGCTCCTTCTCCCAGCTCCTCCCTCCTCCTCCCAGCCCCTCCTCCCTCCCCCCTCTCAGCACCTTCTCCCAGCTCCTCCCTCCTCCCAGCTCCTCCCTCCTCCTCCCTCCCCCCTTTCAGCTCCTCCTTCCAGCTCCTCCCTCCTCCTCACAGCCCCTCCCTCCTCCCCCTCTCAGCTCCTCCTCCCAGCCCCTCCTCACCTGAGGACACTTGGCCTCCTGGCCTTGACTCTTCACCCAGCGCTCGATGCAGGTTTTGCCGAACAGATGTCCGCAGCGCAGCGTAGCCAGGCGATGACCCCCGGCCGTGGTCCAGGCCTCGAAGCAGATGGAGCAGGTCTCCCCCTCCCCCTCCTCCTCCGGCCTGGGAGGAGCCCCCACACCAGCCAGCGGAGCGAGCACGGCCTGGACACCAGACACTGACACGTCATACTAAACCAAGACACGTTCAACTTGATGTACTGTACTCTGATGTTTGTCCTGTAGTGGCAGATGTTAGATCTTCATGGATAAGACAGATGGTCTCACCTCTGCAGACACCTGCCCTTCAGCCTCTCTCCTCTCTGTCTCTGCAGCTGTGGGGACAGGATGAACACACACTCAACACATTTCTACACACTGGGAGTCAGCAGGTCAGGCCAACATGACGTTGTGTCCCTGGGCAAGGCACTTCACCCTACTTGTCTTACGTCCCTGTACTTGCTGTACGTCGCTCTGGATAGGTAAATTTACATTCATTTAGTAGACGCTTTGTAAGTCAGGTCTGAATACCTGTGTGGGCGGAGTCCGGTGGAGGGGTGGCAGCGACGGGGGGCTGTAAGCGGGGGCTTGTGGGTAACGTAGGATCTGGAAGGTCAGCCGGTGCCGGAGGCTCCGCCTCCTCGTCTGATTCGCTGATCTCTGTTGTGCTTCCTGAGTCATGGTCTGCCGCACTGGCTGCTGGGACTCGTAGTAGGAAGTCTCTGAAGCGGCTGGAAGGAGCAGTGGTCTGGCTGGGGTAGTGAACTCTGAGACCAGGCCTGCAGAACACAGACAAGGAGCAGGAAGAGACACAGCATTACTCTGGAGGTTTACTCAATCAGAAGAAGCTTGTGATTTGTAAAACATTTAACATTTAGTCATTTTAGCAGCGGATCTTATCCAGAGAGACTTACAGTAAGTACAGGGACATTCCCCCCCTGAAGCAAGTAGGGTGAAGTGCCTTGCCCAAGGACACAATGGCATGTTGGCACGACCGGGTTTCGAACCGGGTACCTTCTGATTACCGGCCCGACTCCCTAACCGCTCAGCCACACAACTCCCATCTTAGACATGTGTGGAGTTACAGTCGGTCTGAGGTCCAGTGATCCAGTACCTTGTCCTCCTGTGTCTCCTCACTCCTCCCTGGCTGGCTGGTGCAGTGCTCCGGACAGCCGGGGCCCCTTCTGCCCTCCTGCTGAAGGCCCAGGTGGTGAGCAGCCCAGGTGGCTCACGCACAGCAACGTATCTGTCATCCTCATCCTCCACCTCCGAGCTGCTGCCAGAGTCAGGGATGATGATGGGAACTGGGTCCTCTGAGGCTGCAGAAGGTAACTGATCCTGGGGGAGGACGGCTGCATCGGACGGCCTGCTGGAGCCCTGCAGCTGGAGGTCAACCTCCATGAACTCCATAAGCTCCATAGTCCGGTTTGGTGGATCCTGAATCATCCGAAACACACATTCATGCTGTTACTGTGCACAGCTCGGAGGAACATTAACACAGACTGCTTACTGACCACCATAAAGTTGGAACATTGTTAACTTTGAGCCTTTGATCTTAAGCTGTATTTTCTATTCATGATTTGTATGTCGCTTTGGGGAAAAGAGGAGGTTATATTAATAAAATATTGTTTTGTTTTGGAGAAACGCTGAGCTGTGTTGCTATGTTACCTGGTGCCATGATACAATTAGCTAACGAGCTCATTAGCTTGTTTCCACATGACACACAGTGACAGAAACAGCAGGTTTGATGACTAACAGAACGTGATCACACAAAAAACAACCAACAGTACTAGCTAGATAACGTTTACATATTGTCAAAGAAGGGCAGTTTACTAAGCTACAGAGCTAGTGCTAACTGTGCTGTGCTGGCTAAAGAGTTAGTGCTAACAGAGCTAGTGGCAGCTGTAATCATGATCCTAGCATCTGCTAGCCTTTAATTCATGCTGAATGTTTTTGACTAGCTAGGCTAGTTTAACTCTATAAAACTTGTTTATACACTCAGTCAAATACTGACTGCTGATACTGCCACACTACCTGTTAACCCAGACAGCTATATTAGACTAGTACAGTCAGTTAGTTAGTTAGTCTACATGTTAACCCAGACAGCTATATTAGACTAGTACAGTCAGTTAGTCTACATGTTAACCCAGACAGCTATATTAGACTAGTACAGTCAGTTAGTTAGTTAGTCTACATGTTAACCCAGACAGCTATATTAGACTAGTACAGTCAGTTAGTCTACATGTTAACCCAGACAGCTATATTAGACTAGTACAGTCAGTTAGTTAGTTAGTCTACATGTTAACCCAGACAGCTATATTAGACCAGTCAGTTAGTTAGCTTGCTGGACTATGCTTGCTAGCACCGCTAGCGTAGTTAATGAGGCTTCTTACAGAGAAGATTAGCAGACAAGCTAACAGATGCTTACTTAAAAATAGGCGTTTCAGCAGTCAAATTCCATAGAATACCATGAATCACTACATGGTTTTAGCCAACGCGTTAAATGAACTGACAAACTGGTTTATTGTGCTGGCTGGTTTATCGCTGGTTCATCTCTTTCTCAGTGTCTCGAGCTTTGCTGGTTCAGATCATCCGGAAACAGCTCGAGGTCCCGCGCTGCAGTGACCCCTGCCCGCCTCGTGTTCATCCATGCTCGTGTTGCACGAGAGTTATTGCTGCAGGAGCCAAACTTTCAAACTCCAGTTGCAACCTGACCCCATTCACTTTACCTTTCACTGATGACAGTAATACTAAAACTAAATCCATTTGAATATATATTTTCAGTGAATCCTATTGTAGTTTTTGTTATGGGCTGCAGGATCATTAAATACATTTGGTTATGTTGATAGACAAGGCGAACACGTGCTTTAAAATAACATGTTTTTCCATGGACTGTATGACATTACACCTCTGTAAGATGAACAAAATCCTCTTTGAATACAGATCGGTAAGAGGCAGTAGGGATCCTATGTGTAAAATGTGAACGTGTGTGTGTGTAATACTCAGATAAGACAACATTTATCTTTCTTGAAATTGATTTAATGCCATTCATTTTCATTTAATGGGGAGTCATGTGGCACAGTTAGTTAGGGAGTCAGGCTACTAATTAGAAGGTACCTGGTTCGAATCCTGGCTGTGTCAACGTGACGTTGTGTCTTTGGCTAAGGTACTTCACCCTACTTGCCTCAGGGGGGAATGTCCCTGTACTTGCTGTAGGTCACTCTGGATAAGAGCGTCTGATAAATGACTGAATGTAATGTGATGTTCCTGCTCTTCCTTGTCCAGGTGATTGAGAGATGATGATCCTCTGCATCAATCTTCAAGATCCTCCAACACTTTAAGAAGTGTGTCTGTAAGCACTGTGGAACACAACAGCAAGATTTAAAACGTTTACAATTAAAATAGCACTCCTACATTCCAAGACCAAAAAGCATTTTTTTTTTTACATATAAGAAAAAACTCATGTTTTAAGAGCCTCATATCCTGTGTCACCTCCAGCTGTAGGTCTGAGGAAGCTGTCGTAGGAACGACAGGCGTTGATCAGCTGTTTCAGATCGTTAGGACAGTCATCAGGAAGCGGCTCGTTCACTTTGTCAACACACACTTTCTGGTGAATCTCTTGGACTGAAGCATCTGAAACGACATATTTGAAGAATCAATCACCACAAGAAACTAACATATTTCCAGTAGTCATCATCTATATTAAACACTACTTTTAAAAATCATACCACAATATGACGAGTTTACCTTTGAATGGAATCTTGCGGGTTGCGATCTCCCACAGGACGATGCCAAAGCTGACAAGTGAAGCGAGCAGAGCAGATATCAATTTAATTCATCAAGTATTTCATTTGAATGAAACTCTGAATGTCACACACCCTCACACCCCCACCCACTCGACCCTTCACCTGCGAGGGTCTGTGTTAGAGCGTGCTCACCTGTATATCTCACAGGCCTTGGTGTAAGGGTAGTTGATGTTCTCCAGGTGCTGTGGGGAACTGTAGCAGAGCAGGCTGCTCTTCCTGGGCTTCCGTTTCTTCAACGACGTCTCTGTCTTAGCCAACTCAAAGCCACTGAGCTGTAGACACACAGACCATCAGGTGTGTGTCAGAGCCAGCCCAGGTGAGCCAGCCCAGGTGAGCCAGCCCAGGTGAGCCAGCCCTAACCCTAACCCAGGTAAGCCAGCCCAGGTGAGCCAGCCCAGGTGAGGCAGCCTAGGTGAGCCAGCCCAGGTGTACCAGCCCAGGTGAGCCAGCCCAGGTGTACCAGCCCAGGTGAGCCACTGAGCAGCAGGTGGATGATACCTGTATCACATACCTTCACAATGTAGCCAGAAGACACCAGGAACTTGCTGCTGCTGATGCAACCGTGCACTTTGAACTTCTCTTCTGATTGGTGCAACCTGCAGGGACAAAACACACAGCTTAACTTACACAAGTACGCCAATCATGTCTGTCAAATGGAAAAGGTATTTAGAGTAGCCATAATGTAAGTAGACACTATGATACTAGTGAACTGAATACGCATTACATTACATTTAGCAGACACTCTTATCCAGAGTATTACATTACATTTACATTTAGTCACTTAGCAGACACTCTTATCCAGAGCGACTTGCAGCAAGTACAGGAACATTCCCCCTGACAAAAGTAGGGTGAAGTGCCTTACCCAAGGACACAATGTCATGTTGACTTAGCCGGGAATCTAACTGGCAACATTCCGATCACTAGTCCGACGCCCAAACCACCTGACTCACAAAAAAAGTTAACTCTCCCCGTCGGGGAATTGAACCCCGGTCTCCCGCGTGACAGGCGGGGATACTGACCACTATACTAACGAGGAGCTGTTTGGGTACACATTGCAGCAAGATTATGTACATTACTCCTGAGGCAAGTAGGGGTGAAGCATCTTGTCCAAGGACACAACATCATGTTGTCACAGCCAGGGTTTGAACCAGGAACCTTCTGATTACTCCCTAACCACTCAGCCACCTGACACTCCTGAATACAGGTCATGGAGCTGCAGCTTCTTCCTCCTATTCTGACATCATGTCACCATCCTCTGGTGGTCAGATCACAGCAGCTGCAGGGTCGTATCTGCGTGTCTAAACCCTCCATGTTACCTGTACAGGCCTTGAGCTGCTCCTCTGCTCATGAGAGCCTTGCGGGACCAGCAGAGGTTAGCCTGGGAGTCTAGCACCTCCCTCAGGCTGCCTTTCTCACAGTACTCCATCACGATCAGGTAGTCTGGGGCCGGCCCTGCAGGGGGCGGGGAGGGAGGGGGGGACGGTCATGTGACACCATGTGGTCATGTGATCTGATCATGTGATTTGATCATGTGACTGTGTGAAGATTGGTTTGCTGTTGCTGGACTCGTTCTGTCGTTCTCTCACCATCTTGGACACAGATGCCGAACATTCGCAGGATGTTTGGGGACTCAAAGCGTCTCATCGTTTCCACTTCCTTCATAAAGATGTGTCTTATTTGACTTGGGGAGGAAATCATATATGACTGTTAGGAACAAAATGACTTAGATGTGATACGTATAGCAATATGTTATGTTATTGTATCTAACTTGTATTGTATTCTACATAATATTTTTTGTATCTTGTTTTATTATTATGCCGCATATATGTTCTATGTTCGCTCCTTTCTGCCATTGTGAATTCTGCGTTTGTATATCTTGCATAGCGATTAAAACAGATTCTGATATTAAAACATGTTGACATGCTGGTATAGTCATAGCTGTATTCATCCATTAGGAGAGGTTCACTGACCTTGGGGTGTTGCACAAGGGGTTGGCATATCTTTTGATAGCAACTGTAAATTTATTGTACTGTCCTTTAAAGACCTCTGAGCAGGCTGAAGTTATTATGGGCTGTTTAGGATGGTCGTAACTGATCTCTTCAGGTTTGATTTCTCGAATGTTTGGAACAATGCAAGGTTTCTTCCCTGCAAATAAGAATAAGACATCACAAAGTCATATAGTGCGTGTGGAAAACCATCTGAATCTAAGAACCAGGTAAGGTTTACAAGTAGGAGGAATTTGCTTTGGTTGGTGCAAAATGAACATAAACAAAATAACAAAATAAATCAATGACGGAGGCTTGACTTTGATG
Organism: Protosalanx chinensis; assembly: GCA_030340685.1. Taxonomy (NCBI): domain Eukaryota; kingdom Metazoa; phylum Chordata; class Actinopteri; order Osmeriformes; family Salangidae; genus Protosalanx; species Protosalanx chinensis. The sequence continues at coordinate 899,394 of CM059318.1, read as the reverse complement.
GATGGATTCCGAAGCACACAGTTAAATCTGGTCTAAAACACAGTTTCTACTGCAGCACTGTGACTTATGTTGGTCTGGGATTTGACTAAAGATGGCCCTAACACGGCTACAAAGAAACTCTATTGCTCAGTATATGGAGCACGGTTACAATACTTACAGGATTCCAGCATGGCTTTGATTTCTTCCACATCTTTCTGCGTGGCGCCCACAGATTCTCTGGTCTGCTCCATTGAAAGTAACACTGTGGTTTAAACACACATGACCATTAAACTGCAACCAGTCAAACTTTAAAGGTGAGAGACTTGACCACGACCGCGAAGACAAAGCAATCCTAAATATGAAATTGTTTCTACTAACTTACTACTTTGATTGACAACTTTCCAGTCGGTTTAGTCAAAGTGAACTCACTTTTCTCCAGCTCCAGTCGATCAGCCTTGTTGTCCACCTCGTCCTCTGTCCTCCGGGTGTCCTCCCTGAACCTGTCCAGGTACCTGTCCCTCTGCTCCACCTGCAGAGCAAGAGACAGCAGCTGGGCAGCATCATTCAGCCTCTCGTTCAGACTCCCCATCTCCTCTCCCTGATCATACGCCCGGACGATGCGCTTCAGGAAACGGGAGTCTGCGTATTTCTGGACCAGGCCTTGAGCGGACTCCAGGGTGATTCTGAGTTCTTTAAGCGCCTTTTCCACGAGGTCAGGGGTCGGTCCAAACCCGCTCTTCTGGATCTCTTTCACCAGCTCTACCAGAGCAGAGACACGAAGAGCCAGGCGATGACACCGGCCCTTGTTGGCCTTCGCTTCCATACACAAACTATAAAGCTTCTCTGCGATGGACAAGATGGGTTCAATCACATCCATGTCTGCCTGGAGGGAGGGGGAATAAGGACAACATGGACGGGGTTAGACTCCTCTATGGTCACAGAGGAACATTGAGCAAAAGCTAATTGAACTTCAGGGATATAAAACATGGAACATAGAAGGAGAACGTCCTTAATAACACACTGATTCATAACTTTTCATCATGGGCATGGCAACAATTCTGGAATGACTGGGAAAAACAACTCACTTAGAATGTAACCTATGTAACCTAGTTGACTTCCTTAAAAGAATAACGAAACTGATTGTGATTTCCTGACTTGAGCAAGATGGTAAAGCCTACACGATGTGTTCCTTCTACAATTTACAGACATTTTGACAACAAGACGACCTGAAATATTTACTCATACAACGCCTACAGTTAGATGGAGACATATTATGTGCTAAGATATTTAAAACCTGCTATATAAAACTGTTCAGTCAGATTTCTCTCAAAGCATGTTGGGATGTCTTAAGCCCTTTTGTACAGTATGTTGACATTTAATTAGCTTTGACAATTAGCTTTCTCATATGAACAAAAAACGATTTGTATAGCCTATGCAAAATATTTTTTGTTTTATACTCGGAAAACAGTTGCATTATTACTAGCAAACATTCGCATTTACATTTATTCATTTAGCAGACGCTTTTATCCATAGCGACTTACAAGAGAGAGATTCACAAAAGAGCATCAGTCACTGAGCATAGCAACTTGATAGACCCAGAAAATTGTGGGCTTTTAGATTGTGAAACATACCTGATTTGTTTGTCTGGTGAGCTACACTGAACCACAGCTGAACTGAAGCCTGATAATGAAACCAGCAGTTCACATCATAAGAGACACCAGCAGGTCAGGTTCATGTCTGAATGTCATCACACTTCTCACCGCTCAGCCAATCAGGGAGCAGCTCCAGACCACCCCCCGCCTCCTGTCAAGGACCTCATGTGGGCAGATGTTGCTACTCACACCGCTGACTGGAGGAATCCTGCTGCCTTACCTGCTTGGTATTCCCAGCATCCCTTAAGATGTCATCCACTTCCACAAATCAAGATAAATAGTAGATCAATACTTTTTAATTCTGTTGACTGCATAGATTTGGGATTTTTTGCATTGTTGCTCTAAAACCAACCATTTTACAACTATGAATGATCACATCATCAATATGTGCAACATAAAGTAGTGTTGCTTTATGTATATCATATATATACTGTATATATATATATTTTTTTTAAACGTGTGTTTTTTCTGTGTTTCCTTTCTGGTTTCCTCAAAGTCTTAGTAGAAAACTCTGAAACTGAGAGAGACTCTCAGTCCTCCAAAGTGAATGTTGTCATTTCCCAGACACGTCTTATAGAAACCTGTTGGAAGGAATCAGGGAGGGAAACAGTGTTCAAGTCGCTCCAGCTTGGACTGTCTGGATTCAGTCAGACCAACACAGCCACAACCAACCATGAAATGAAGTCTGGCTCAGTTGGTTAAGGTGTTGGGCTCATGATCAGAAGGTTGTGAGTTTGATTCCCGGCTGTGATGTCTGCACCGTTACTGTCATGTCTCTCCTGTGATGTCTGCACCGTTACTGTCATGTCTCTCCTGTGATGTCTGCACCGTTACTGTCATGTCTCTCCTGTGATGTCTGCACCGTTACTGTCATGTCTCTCCTGTGATGTCTGCACCGTTACTGTCATGTCTCTCCTGTGATGTCTGCACCGTTACTGTCATGTCTCTCCTGTGATGTCTGCACTGTCATCAGAGGGAAACTGTACTTTAGTGTCACATGTTTAATCAAAAGGATGTTATTTTATTGAATTTTAACTATTGTATCACAGTTTCGTTGGTAATAAAAGATAAGCAACATAACCAATTAGCCAATATCAGCTGTGGACATTGAGCCAGACAGGGAACAACTTAACAGACAGGGTTCTCCTCCGCTTTACAGGGTTCCCCTCCGCTTTACAGGGTTCCCCTCAGCTTTTCAGGGTTCCCCTCCGCTTTACAGGGTTCCCCTCAGCTTTACAGGGTTCCCCTCAGCTTTACAGGGTTCCCCTCAGCTTTACAGGGTTCCCCTCAGCTTTACAGGGTTCCCCTCCTCAGCATCGTGGTTTCTCGGTCTCCGTGGTGGTCTTGGTGTGGAACAGCCTCTTGAGGAACCTCAGCTGCAGGTATCCTGCCAGGACGATGACCAGGCTCTGCACTGCAGACCACCAGCTCACATACTGGCTGTTGGACAGCAAGAGATAGTAATCTGCTCCTCTTCTCATCCGGCGAAAGTTGTAGTAGCGGAACATGTGGAACACATAGCCCTCCACTCTGTGTGACGTCCCCTGGTGGTGTGGAGGAGGCAAGACAAGAGAAGAGGACGTGTCGTCATGTCAACAGGAATTCCAGACTGATCGTGCACAGTTGTAAATACAGTGTAAGAAAGTAGTAGTCATCTTTATCGTCATTCGCTTTCACTTTAAACTTTTTTAAACTACTCAGTATGTGTTAGGCTGCAGTGTTCATGATCTTTCACATCCAGAACATGATGCCACCTGTGTGCTTTCTAGATATTAAAGGAACCCCATTGATTTGTTCTTGCACACAGTGTCTTTATGGTGTGAAGCACCACTGTCTGTGTGTGTTTTCCCACCACGATGGAAGCCAGTGTGTTGTTCAGTTCTTTGCTGATCTCTTCCTTGGCTTTGAGCTCCTCCTCCTTCTGTTTTTGGCCCTCGTAATAAACGCCAAAGTCCAGGAACACCTGCATGCTGCCAAAACGGTTATGGAAGTTGCTGAAGCACATCTGATAGAAACCTGGAATTCAGAACAGACTGTTGTAGTGTCCACAATACAAACACACATACAGCAGAAAGGCTACAGTCAGACTGTGTCTTAAAACTGTGTCTAGGTTTGAAGCTATGGATTCATTCAGGGTGTATAGAATGATATAGCATGTGTGTGCTCAGGTGATGGACATTAGCACAGTCAGATGGACATTAGCACAGTCAGATGGACATCAGCACAGTCAGATGGACATCAGCACAGTCAGGTGGATATCAGCACAGTCAGGTGGACATCAGCACAGTCAGATGGACATCAGCACAGTCAGATGGACATTAGCACAGTCAGATGGACATCAGCACAGTCAGATGGACATCAGCACAGTCAGGTGGATATCAGCACAGTCAGGTGGATATCAGCACAGTCAGGTGGACATCAGCACAGTCAGATGGACATTAGCACAGTCAGATGGACATCAGCACAGTCAGATGGACATCAGCACAGTCAGATGGACATCAGCACAGTCAGGTGGACATCAGCACAGTCACCTGTTTCTTCAGCTTCGAAGCTGATCTGACCCGTCGCATCATCAGCTTGACCCACGACCAGACTGCTGGGAGCGTTGACAGTGACTGACAGGTGTCTGTCATGGCCGACACCTGTGACCCACTGGACCTGGGGAGGAACACACACACACACACACACACACACAGACACACAAACACATACACACACACACACAGACACACACAGCAACACAAACACACACACAGCAACACAAACACACACAATATCATTGAATAGCAGTATTAAACAGTGACCCTGTCTCTCAGCTCAGTGTTAAAGTCACTAGTCAGGTCTGGCCCCTCCTGACTCACCATGTAGTTCAGGTAGAAGTGCTCCCCATGGTGAGCAAAGTGCCAGAAACACTCCAGACCCCCAGCAGGAAGCGTGATGGAGAAGTCGTACTGGTCCGCTCCCCAGAACAGGCTCTGGTCGGACGGGCGGAGGACGTCTGGAGGCTCCTCCCCTCCAGTCTGGCCGGGCAGAACCGGCAGAACCGCACACAGCAGAACCACACGCAGCAGACGGAACCACATGCTGACCATCCAGTCTCAATGGACACGCAAGCTCACTGATGTGTTCCAGAGGGAGTTTGGTCGCAGGGCAGGAAATGATTAACCCAGTCTGCTGATGGGGGGTGGGTTTGGGATGGGAACAGCTCGCTATCCTAACAGGTGGTGTTAGAACTCAGGCCTGTTCAAATACACCAGTCCTGCATCACTATCAACACCTGATGTGCTCAATAACCAAGTGTGATAGTGGTAATGTTGCGCTTTAGCTGAAATAATGTTGTTAGACTGGTGATCTTCGAAGCAGATGACATCAGACTGTTAGGTCACAGATGTGTTTCAGTTTATTCAAGGTACCTTGGATGGACTTGTTCATAAGTTTAGTTCTCAGTAAAACCTACAATCAGATCAGGATCAGTAGAGGTAGCAATGAACGTTCGTTTAACATCCATTCAAACAATGACGGCGAAAACACAGAAAAATGATTTCGAAAGAAAAACCTCCACACAAAAAAAACACGGAGCAAGACAGACTTATAGTCCAAAACTTTTTATAAAACAATGTGAAACATTCCTGGATAATGTCTCCAGATTCTCCAGCAAGAAATCATGAAGAAACAAATAGGAGAGACAGATATTCAGAGCTTATGACTGGATCAGTTAAGCACACTGTTGATGAGGCGAACAGAAGCACGAGAACCCAGCAGAACCTCCAACTGTTTAACACTGCAGGTTTGGGAGAAAACCAAATATACAGAGAACTGAGAGTTCAGTGATTGTGTTGAGTAGTGCACACACACACACACACACACACACACACACACACACACACACACACACACACACACACACTTCTTTACGATTTCTTCTTGTTGATTCAGAACGGCAGATTCAGGGTTTTAGTTCTGCAATGATCTCCTCTATTTAAACTGATCTGGGGTCAACGACAAAGATACGCTCACACAGGTTGGGGGGTACAGAACTCTCCAGCAGGGTTTATATAAAAACAAGATGATATCATAAGCCTACATTATGAGTGGTGGCTTCACTCTACTGTGTGTCTCTGTGCAGCCAGAATAACACTCCCCTTCGGCAAGGGAATCACATTAAACGACACAAAACAAGCGCAGAAACGAATAAATAAAATATTCTGAGAATGAAGTGCTTCCCTCTGTTTCCTGTCAGCCTCAGAATGCAGCTCATCCAAGATCGCTGAGCGTTTAGTGGTGTCATCTGCTGCAGCCACAGCAGTCTCCTGTCAGTCCCATCTAATACAGATAACTACCTGGTAAATACTTTGATTTATAATCCATTTCAGCTACATGGATGGAATACCCCAAAGCACCCTGTCCATGCGGTTTGGTACGGCCCGTTTCCCAGGTGATCCAGGTCCTCACATCGTTCAGACAGAGAACTCTGCTCCGGGTTTCTTGGAGCGTTTGGGCAGCAGCGTACGCAGACGCAGCCCAGCGAAGGGGCTGATCCAGAGGAGGGAAGGCCGGCCCCCGAACACGCTCCTCATCCCCTCCCAGCGCGTGTGACGCTCCCAGGTAGGCTTCTCATTCTTCAGACGCTCGATCTCCTGCAGAGCACAGGTCAAACACACAAACGCACAATATCATCAAACCAACATTTATTGATACAGCCCGTTTTCCAAGCAATGTCAGAGAGGGCTTCACATACACCTATAGAACTGCCCCCTCAACCAACCTAAACCCTCAAGGAAGACAAGGAAAAACTGGAGGGAACTTTGGGAGGAGTTATTCAGTGAGGGATCCCCTCCTCCAGAGACGGTTGGTGAAAGAGAGGAGCAGAACACAGGCTGAACAGAGTCCACCTTCTCTACAGACTCTCTGCTCTACATGCAGCTGTACATATATCCAATGGAACTATTGTCTGACACTGTGTTACGGTGGAGGGTAAGATACAGTGGCACTGCCAGCAGGGGGGCACAGGGCCCCCTCTCCAGCGTATTCTCACCGTCTCGTCGTTGCAGATGGAGTGAACCTGCGTGCCGAACATGACGGCGGTGAAGGTGAGGAAGAGGAGGCCCTCCAGGCACAGGAAGATCATCAGCATCACCGTCACAGGCGGGGAGAAGTCACTACACTCTGCACAGCAAACAGCAGGCGTCACACAGGGCCAAGAGGAGAAGATCTTTAGATGTTATCAAATACATTCAGGTGTCAAAGCAACACTGACTTGTGAGTTTAACACCAACGCTGTACAGAAAGATTTAACAAGTGCACTGATATTAAAATAGAATAGATAAACCTGGTGTCATTTGAAAGAAACGACTATTTTTTATCAACAGAAGGAAATCTAATCTTTGTATCAGGCGAGCTGCAGTGTTGTTCTGAGATGCAGCTTACCACTCCACTGGACTTTCACACAGGTTACAAACTGGTATCCACTCAGTGCCAGAGCGTGGGTGGAGATTAAGGCTATATACATCTGCAGAGAGGAAGGAGAAGAGGAACCATCGCTCAGGCTGTAACCGTACTGACATCTGGTTCAACAAAAACAACATGAATATGCGACGCTACAACTAGCACACAAGCAGCAACCACAGCCTAGCTAGACACAGGCCTCTACCCTAGTTGAGCCACATCATCACCAGTGTGTCTGCAATATGGGCGCCTGCCATGGAACTCACTAATCAGTAGAGGATCCTGGCTTTTAGGCAGTTGAGAACATAAAAACAAACAAACAGAATATTCCATTAAAAGTTCTAAATGTTCTGGTTGTGTTCTGCAGGTGTGTCAGTGCTGGTGCAGAGCAGCAGGATCAGAGGACACTCACAGTGAAAAGCACAAAGAAGCGCTGGTTGTTCTCCCCCACACAGTTGTTGACCCAGGGACAGTGGTGGTCCATCTTCCGGATGCAGCGTTTGCAGATGCTGCAGGCAGGAAACAGGAAAACAGAAACCAGGTCAACATCAAGCAGCCCTCACATCTTTAACTTCAGGTAGTGTGTACAGTCATGACCAAAACTGTTGGCACCCCTGACGTATTTTTCAGAAAATGATTGTGTATTTCTCACAGAAAAGTCATGCAATTACACAGATTTATTTCCTTTGTGTGTACTGGAACAACACAAAACACAAAAAAAAAATCCTTTACATACTTTCACACACAGCAATTTTGTCCATGACCATATGTGTCTGTATGTGTTTTTTTTCCCACTAGCCTTGTCTTTGATTGGCCCAGGTGTTGCTGCCTCACCTGCAGTGATGAGCTCTCTCTGGTTTGATGCTGCAGCATTTGGGACACTTGTAGATGACCTCTCCTGGCTTCAGCTGCAGGCTGTCCATGTACTTCTTGGTGGCGTTGCCTTTAGGCACGGCGCCCTGAATCAAAACACACACAGCAGGTCTCCAGTCATGTTCTCCCCCCAAATATCCACCTGCTCCCACATCTAGCTGGAGCCCAGCCTATTAAGACCCAAAAGACTGTGTTTATACATTAGTCCCTGTTCTCTGTCTTGATCTCTCTCCATACCAAAAGAACTGTAAAAAATATATACTTCATAAACATATAGGAATATATCAAATCTGGGGATCAATTAATATAAAAAAGAAAGATTAAGAAAATGATTTTAACAGCCTCATCCTCAATCGCCATCTTAGATTAGATTATTAGATTAGATTAAACTTTAATGTCATTACACAGGTACAAGTACAGGGTAACGAAATACAGTTAGCATCCAACCAGAAGTGCAAAACAGCTGCCCCCCCCCCCCTCCCTCCACAGGTGTGAGGCTGCCTCTGCAGGTGTGAGGCTGCCTCTGCAGGTGTGAGGCTGCCTCTGCAGGTGTGAGGCTGCCCCCCCCTTGCCTCTGCAGGTGTGAGGCTGCCCCCCCCCTCCCTCCACAGGTGTGAGGCTGCCTCTGCAGGTGTGAGGCTGCCCCCCCCCTCCCTCCACAGGTGTGAGGCTCCCTCCCTCACCGGGTCTGTCAGCATGGTGCGCAGGTGCGAGGCCAGCGCCAGCACTGCCAGGCAGTTGAACAGAACGCCGTTCACCACGGCGAACCACACATTCTTGGAGGGCAGCAACATGACGAAGGTCACCACAAAGTCTGCGTACAGCACCAGGAACCAGGTGACGAAGGCACACACCATCCCACAGCCGTCCTGGATGAACCACAGCCGCTCCCCACCCTCCCCCCCCACCGCGCTCACGTCCTCCCCGTCCAGCAGGGGGTGGTGCTGCTCCACATCTCGCAACCGGTGACCCGAAGACATGGCGCCCTGGAGGAAGAGAGGGGAATAAGGAAGTAGGGAGAAAGGAGATAAGGAATACTAGAGAGATAAGATAAGCTATGTGATGAGTCACTGACTGGTGACTGATGGTGGAAACCCACAAGGTGTTGGCTAACATGCATTCATCTAACTCCATCTATGTTTAAAGAATTGCTGTCTGAACTTTCAGCACAGATTCATGTTGGGACTTACTCACTTTTCTGCTTTACAGAAACATCTTCTGCTCTTCCAAACTATCTGAGGAATAAAGTCCTGGTTCTTCCAGCAACATAGCTCACCTGAAACAGACAATAATGACCAAATAATGACAAACCAGGAGAGATACATGCTGACATGTTTTATAATGACACTGACATCTTACTGAAACAGATTTCATATATTTTATACCAGCAGAGTTACACTGAATCAGCTAAGCTAACCTTAGCTAGCTTCACGTGTCTCTTACTTAGTTAGCACTGCTAGCTGGATAACTATAAACTAACCTAGAAAGTACAACTAATTACATGTCAGCATACACATCACGCTACTATCAATGATATAAATATGTTCATATTCTTCTACATCTTATAGTATTGAAGTCTTTGTGTCCTGGACAGCTAGCCAGTTAGCCTAGCCAGGCTAGCTCCTAAAGGGTGGGCCAGTCATCTTATTCTACCTTTATCTGAATTCGTTTCACAGTTTAAACATCCTTAAAAGTCTCACCAACTTCAGAGTCTCCGGTTGTTTCCCGATATAACCTTCCTATTGTTTTTATTTAATTTGATTCATAATAAAAAATCCATCCTGTCAAGAACTTGCTGGATCAAAACAAGATTTCGGATGGTTGGTTTCCGGTGGCAGCCAAGCCCCGCCCACATACTGTTGCTGGGATCAAGCCCCGCCCACATAGTGTTGCTGGGATCAAGCCCCGCCCACATACTGTTGCTGGGATCAAGCCCCGCCCACATACTGTTGCTGGGATCAAGCCCCGCCCACATACCGTTGCTGGGATCAAGCCCCGCCCACATACCGTTGCTCAAAACCTCAGTCAAATTAGGCTTGAAAACGGATTAAAAACTAAATAATAACTCTCAAATTTACATAAAAATCATACAGCAAAGAACGACAACTGGGAGGTGGACTCTTTTCATAGAGAGTTTATTAACAGGTTATTTTCACATTAATTAAATAAGGCACATTCACTGTATATCAAACATTCAAAATGGAACACTGTCGTACAAAAATAATTAAGATGATTAGATATGGTGATTGAACTTGCCAGGGGATTTTGACCAAAATAGCAATCTTGAAAAAAAAAAGACAAATAACCGATGCTTCAACACTAATACGTTTACAGAATGAGCTTCTTGGCAAAATGTCCCAATAACAACTACAACAAGACTGTGTGGAGATATTTAAGACTGTGGGCGGGAAACATGAGTGTGTTCCACATGAGGATGTTCCACAGAGGATGTTCCACAGAGGATGTTCCACAGAGGATGTTCCACAGTGTGTGCCACATGAGGATGTTCCACAGTGTGTTCCACATGAGGATGTTCCACAGAGGATGTTCCACAGAGGATGTTCCACAGAGGATGTTCCACAGTGTGTTCCACATGAGGATGTTCCACAGTGTGTTCCACATGAGGATGTTCCACATGAGGATGTTCCACAGAGGATGTTCCACAGAGACCCAGGATGACCTTCTTGGAATAGGAACCTCACAGAGAGGTGGATGTGGATGCACAACAGCAGACAGGACAGTGTTTTAAAGTTATGTGTGAATCTAACCACAACTAAACACTAAATACCTTCCATTTACTGTTTTAAAGGTAAGACACATGAAAGTGGTGAACCTTCCACACACACGCACACGCGCACACACACACACACACACGTGTACAGGTGAAAGACTGTGATTTGAGAGTTTTAGCATACATCAGATGCATTTTAACACCACCTACTTGCATACTGAACAGATGTGCATTTTGTGTTGTAGGTCTTACTTGCTACAATTGCCTTTTATATTCACTGGGATTAAATGTTTACCTTTCTAAACACACAGGCATTAACATGTCTCTATTCTGGAGGTCACATGCTGTAAATGTTCAAATAAAAAACATTATTGAGTAGTACTTTGAAATAATGAAATCAATTATTAAGGTGGAAATCTAAGACTAGGTATCAAATAAACTAGACTGTTTATGTCATAAAAAGATCTGTGCTACAAACCACAGTTTAAGACTAGCATGATTTTCATAGTGTTAATGACATAATGTCACTTCACTGTTAAAATATTGTGTACAGTACAGTCAGAAGAGCAACAAAACAAATGTAAACTAAAAAATCAAAGTGATGTTCATATGGTTTAGTGACTATGTTTTGCATCCCTTTTTAATGAAGGAAGAAATCAAGAAGAGAAAAAGAAAAAGTGCTTTGAGAATAGATACCAGAGAAACTGAGGTTATTCCTTAGCAGTTCCGTAAACCAGGCGTCCATGTTGGCTCTGGTACCCCTGCAGGTCCGGACCAGGCGGCCATGTTGGCTCTGGTACCCCTGCAGGTCCTGACCAGGCGGCCATGTTGGCTCTGGTACCCCTGCAGGTCCTGACCAGGCGGCCATGTTGGCTCTGGTACCCCTGCAGGTCCGGTTCCTCAAGACGTCTCTGACACCATGTCTTTCTTTTCTTTGGATGGGTTCTCCTGCCAGTTCCACACAGGCAGGATGTCTGTGTGCTCAAGGAACAAGAGGACACCTTCCTCTCTCTCTTCCTCCTCTCAATATCCCTCCTCTCCTTTTCTATCACCATCCTCTTCCTTCAACTCCTCTCCATCTCCATCCTCTCCATCTCCCTCCTCCTTTCCATCTCCCTCTTCATCGACCTCCTCTCCATCTCCATCTCCCTCCTCCTTTCCATCTTCCTCTTCCTCTCCATCGACCTCCTCTCCATCTCTGTTCATGTTGCTGGGTGTGTGAGAAGGAGGGAGCTCATTGGAAAGTTGTGTGTCAGAGGGCTGGTAGGGTGTGTGTGTAGGGGAGGGTTCATTGTGTGTTTGTCTGGGTGTGTCTGTATGAGAGGGTTCGTTGGGTGTGAAAGAGGGTTCGTTGGGTGTATGAAAGGGTTCATTTGGTGAGAGAGAGGGTTCTTCAAGTGTGTCTGTATGAGGGGATTCGTTGGGTGTGAGAGAGGGTTCGTTGGTTAAAAGAGAGGGTTCGTTGGGTGTGAAAGATGGTTCATTGAGTGAGAGAGAGGGTTCGTTGGGTGAGGGAGAGGATTTGTTAGGTGTGAGAGAGGATTCATTGGGTGGGAGACAGGGTTTGTTGGATGCATGAGAGGGTTCGATGGGTGTATTTGAGGGTTCGTTGGGTGTATGAGAGGATTCGTTGGAAGTATGAGAGGATTCGTTGGGTGTATGAGAGGATTCGCTGGGTGAGGGAGAGTGTTCGTTGGGTGAGAGAGAGGGTTCGTTGGGTGCATGAGAGGGTTCGTTGGATGAGAGAGAGGGTTCGTTGGGTGAGAGAGAGGGTTCTTCGGGCGCATGAGAGGGTTCGTTGGGTGTGAGAGAGGGTTCGTTGGGTGAGAGAGCATGTTCGTTGGGTGTGAGAGAGGGTTCGTTGGGTGTGAGAGAGGGTTCGTTGGGTGTGAGAGAGGGTTCGTTGGGTGTGAGAGAGGGTTCGTTGGGTGTGAGAGAGGGTTCGTTGGGTGTGAGAGAGGGTTCGTTGGGTGTGAGAGAGGGTTCGTTGGGTGTGAGAGAGGGTTCGTTGGGTGTGAGAGAGGGTTCGTTGGGTGTGAGAGAGGGTTCGTTGGGTGAGAGAGAGGGTTTTTTGGGTGCATGAGAATGTTCGTTGGGTGTATGAGAGGGTTCGTTGGGTGTATGAGAGGGTTCGTTGGGTGTGAGAGAGGATTCGTTGGGTGCATGAGAGGATTCGTTGGGTGTATGAGAGGATTCGATGGGTGACAGAGAGGGTTCATTGGGTGGGAGAGAGGGTTCATTGGGTGTATGAGAGGGTTCGTTGGGTGAGGGTTCGTTGGGTGTATGAGAGGGTTCGTTGGGTGAGGGTTCGTTGGGTGTATGAGAGGGTTCGTTGGGTGAGGGTTCGTTGGGTGCATGAGAGGGTTCGTTGGGTGTGTCTGTTAGACAGAGCTCAATGGGACTGTCAGTGACATCAGTGTGATGCTCCTCAGGTGTGTGCGTCTGGACTGCGTCTCCATCTGTCTGCCAGTCCAGCCCCAGGGGGTCACCTGAGTGGACCCCCCAGTGTGGGGAGGGAGGCATCTCAGCGTCCACGGTGTGACAGCGACTCAGGGCTCTGGCCCTGTCTCCAGCCCCCTGCACTGGGCTCCCTGAGCGGCTGAAGACCCCACAGCTCTCCAGGGTCTCCCCCCTCTTCAGCCTGCCTCGCTGCCCACCACCGTCCACCTCCTTGGGAACACCAGGGAGGACGCCCAGAGGAACACATAACAGCTGGATTAAAATCTAAATATGAGTTCTGCTACATATAACAACAGCAGATCACAGGATGGGGGTGAGGGGTGTGTGTGTGTGTGTGTGTACCTGAGGGAGAGATGAAGGGTGTGTGTGTGTGTGTGTGTGTACCTGAGAGAGAGATGAAGGGTGTGTGTGTGTGTGTACCTGAGGGAGAGATGAAGGGTGTGTGTGTGTGTGTGTGTACCTGAGGGAGAGATGAAGGGTGTGTGTGTGTGTGTACCTGAGGGAGAGATGAAGGGTGTGTGTGTGTGTGTGTGTGTGTGTGTGTGTGTACCTGAGGGAGAGCAGCAGAGGAGGGAACACCCCTCCTCTCTCTTGGAAGACTTTTCTTCATCTGCTGGATCCTGAAAAAGAAACCTGAGGTGAGTTTAAGACTTGTATGAAGTTTCATAAGGTCCCTGGTTCGAACCCTCTCTGTGCCAACATGACATTGTGTGAGGCCCACCTGCTGATGGAGTGAGCCAGCTTCTGCCTCCTGGCGTTGGCCTGCTCCTGGTCCAGGGGCTTCAGTCTCTGGGCCAATGAGTGAGCTGGTGTTTGGAGACACAACAAGACTGGATCAGAGCAGGATCTGTTTCTACTGCTACATTCAGACAGGAAATGGCATCATAACAGTTTTGATGGCAGGAAGCAGTCTTACCCAGAGTTCCCTTTGGCACAGAGAGCAGTTTGATTGGTTCAGCGTCAGGAGAAAGTCCAGAAGCTTTTTGAAGAATCCTCAGAATCTCAGTGTTCTTAAAACACCATGGGGAGGGAAGAGGAAAAAAACCACCGTGATATCTCTGGTCTCTGAAAAAACCTTTATCCAGTGTTTATAATGTAACATCCGTGTGTGTGTGTCTGTGTGTGTGTGTGTGTGTGTGTGTGTGTGTGAGCGTCACCTTGCCCCCTGTCTCCTGAGCACAGTCCAGAGGGGTTCTCTGTCTGTAGTTCCTCAGGTGGACCAGAGCTCCAGCCTGCAGCAGCTGCTCCACCAGCCCCAGATGGCCTCCCCTCACAGCCTCGTGCAGAGCTGTGTTCCCCTGCTGGTTAGCCAGGTTCACCACTGCATCACTCTGCACAGGGAGACACAGTCACTGTATACAGGGAGACACAGTCACTGTATACAGGGAGACACAGTCACTGTATACAGGGAGACACAGTCACTGTATACAGGGAGACACAGTCACTGTATACAGGGAGACACAGTCACTGTATACAGGGAGACACAGTCACTGTATACAGGGAGACACAGTCACTGTATACAGGGAGACACAGTCACTGTATACAGGGAGACACAGTCACTGTATACAGGGAGACACAGTCACTGTATACAGGGAGACACAGTCACTGTATACAGGGAGACACAGTCACTGTATACAGGGAGACACAGTCACTGTATACAGGGAGACACAGTCACTGTATACAGGGAGACACAGTCACTCTACACAGTCTCTGTACACAGAGTTGTGTGTGTGTGTGTGTGTGTACCTGGATGAGCAGCATTGCAGTATCTAGGTGTCCTCTGAAACAAGCCTGGATCAAAGGGGTGTTGCCATAGTGATCCTTCTTATTCAGCTTGGCGTTGCTCTCCAGCAGTGATGTCACTACCTGCAACACAGCAGTGATGTCACTACCTGCAACACAGCAGTGATGTCACTACCTGCAACACAGCAGTGATGTCACTACCTGCAACACAGCAGTGATGTCACTACCTGCAACACAGCAGTGATGTCACTACCTGCAACACAGCAGTGATGTCACTACCTGCAACACAGCAGTGATGTCACTAACTGCAACACAGCAGTATCATCATCACCACCATCACCACCATGGCCAGGTGGAGGGGCGTGGCTCTGGGGCTCACCTGAGTGTGGCTGTTCTGGCTGGCCAGGTGGAGGGGCGTGGCTCTGTGGCGGTTGCGGGCGTTGACGTTAGCTCCATGGCGAGCCAGCAGGGTGACCAGGGAGGTGTGGCCATGCAGGGCAGCCACATGGAGGGGGGTGAAGCCGTCCACACTGCTGCTGTTCACACCCACACCTCCAGCCTGCAGGCAGGCCAGCTGGGGGCACAGGCACGGGTCACACACACCATAACACAC
>CM059318.1:863898-876398 GCA_030340685.1 Protosalanx chinensis | reverse complement strand
CCTCCCCTCTCAGCCTCACTGACCTCTCTCTCAGCCTCTCAACATGCTCTGCTTGTACAGGGGAAAATTGCTCAATTGGATGTAATTGAGAGCGGGTCAGGCCACTCTGGAGATACAGGGGGGGTGTTGTTCTGCTGGGAAGGACTTAGAACAACATTCGGGACAAACCATTTAAGGGGTGACAGTTACAGTATTGTTCCATGTGTCCACAAAAGTTAATCATATTAGATGGAGTGAGAGGGACTGAGAAGGATTCAGACTGACTGATACACACACACGGGTACACACACACGGATACACACATACACACACACCCACACCCACACTCAAACACACACACACACAGACACACACACACACACAGACACACCCACACACCCACCCACACACCTCATTCATAGTAGGCCAAGATAAGGTTATTTGAGCCTCTATGTTTTAAACAGTTGTTAACCTCTTTCAGCCTTTCCTACAGTGTACTGCTCTTGGGGGTGATCCCCCCACACACACACACACACCTGTGCGGCTGGGACACTGCATGACAGTGAGGGCCACCTTGCGGAGGCAGAGCACCTTGTGGAGAGGAGAGGTGCAGAGGTTCAGCTCCCCCAGGACTCTCTTGGCACGGGAGATGTTGATGCTGAAGACAGAAACCATGTCAGCTTGAGATATACGAACCAGAGGAACATCTCAGACACAACAGAGCCTCAAAAAGGCTTTGACAAACTTCACACCAATGATCAAAGCTGCATTTATACTGCTGCACAAAGAGAGAGAAAAACACTGCCTACCTAAGACTTTAACACAGTAGTGTTTGTCAAGGTAGCTGAGTGAAAACACAGTGTTTGTTGATGTGGTTGTCAGGTGAAGTGTCTAGTGTCTAACCACAGATGTTTAGCTGAGTGCCTCTGATGTTTGTTCCCTGACCTGAACTCAGGTTTCACTCCCAGATCCTTCAGCTGCAGGTCCTGAAGACTTCGGGTGGTTTTGTTAAAGGCTGCATCCTGTTTGGGGTCAGAACAGCCTCCAAGTGGTCAGCAGTGCAGGATAGGAGCTGTGACGGTGTGACACTCAACAGTCTAAGGGAAACATGCACCTGAGAGAAAGGTTCCTACCTGGCTGGCTTCAAGAGTTCCTACAAAGTTAAATATTAAATCATGGATACCATGATGAATATACATCTGCAAAACAATAACACA
This sequence comes from Protosalanx chinensis, assembly GCA_030340685.1. NCBI lineage: Eukaryota > Metazoa > Chordata > Actinopteri > Osmeriformes > Salangidae > Protosalanx > Protosalanx chinensis. Next base: position 875,202 of record CM059318.1, on the reverse strand, counting down.
AAAACAAATCTTAACAATAAGGTAACAGTGATATTAATAAAGATATGGAGCAGATGACATCACTGAGCGGAACGTGAACAGGTCATGTGACGATGTGGTTTGGCCCCGCCCACCTCCACCGCCTGCTTCAGCAGAGTCATCTGGAGCTCCTGTTTGGACAGCAGTTTCTGAAAGACAGGCCGGTCCACCAATCACATCTCGTTCTGAGGTATGCTGGTTATGCAGCAGCGAGCTTCCCTTGCTGTACTCACCAGGCTTGAGTCTCTGAGCAGACACTGGAGACTCTTGGTGTAGAGGGCGTTCACAGAGTCCTGGCAGGAGAAAGGAACACAGGGTTTAAGTGGAACACCCCCTCAGGTGACTGTGTAACACAGCACAGCCTCAGAGATTCAGGGATGAGCAGGAGAACAGGAAGCTGGCTCACGATGTGCTGCCGCAGGCTCTGTCTCTCCTGCCCCCTGAAGGTGAGGCAGAAGCTGGAGATGAACCTGTCCAGCTTCTCTGTGTGGCGGCCCAGGAACTCCTTAACATCCTCCACATTCCTCAGACAGTACAGAGCCGGCCCAGGACTCTGCTCAGCTGGGGGGAGATCACCCAGGAGGGGGGGAGAGAGAGGGGGAGGGCAGGGAGAGAGGGGGGGGCAGGGAGAGGTATATACATGTAAACAGAGCCAGGACAGAGTGATTTCCAAACATTTAACATCTTTGAAATACTGTCAACCATCTCTGGAGGAAGAGATCCCACACTGAACTGCCCCTTCAACAGCTATTTTCTACGGGCGTACAGGTGCGCCGGCCTGCAGGTATACAGGTGTGCAGGTATACAGGTGTGCAGGTATACAGGTGTGCAGGTATACAGGTGCGCAGGTATACAGGTGCGCAGGTATACAGGTGCGCAGGTATACAGGTGTGCAGGTATACAGGTATACAGGTGCGCAGGTATACAGGTGCGCAGGTATACAGGTGTGCAGGTATACAGGTGTGCAGGTATACAGGTGTGCAGGTATACAGGTGAGCAGGTATACAGGTGCGCAGGTATACAGGTGCGCAGGTATACAGGTGCGCAGGTATACAGGTGCGCAGGTATACAGGTGCGCAGGTATACAGGTGCGCAGGTATACAGGTGCGCAGGTATACAGGTGCGCAGGTATACAGGTGCGCAGGTATACAGGTGTGCAGGTATACAGGTGCGCAGGTATACAGGTATACAGGTGTGCAGGTACCTTGGCTCTGGTCTGTGTGTAGCGGCCTGGAGATACACAGGATGCTGTAACTCTGCTCCTGGTCATTATAGAAGGTCTCCTCAAACAGGATAGGGACTGAGGCTGGGGCCAGGAACCCGGCCCCCAGCCTCACCTGCCGGTCCTGGATACTGACCTCCTGGACCACGGCACGCAGCGCGCGCACACACATGCAGAACACACACACACAGCGCACACACACACGCAGCGCACACACACACACGCAGAACACACAGACAGCACGCAGCACAGACACACACACACAATGCATGCATCACAGACACACACACACAGAACACACACATGTTATTCTCCTGGCTGTAGTCTCACATGGTTAGAACACATGTTCCCCAAAGTCTGTTAGACTGAAGCTGCTCAGCATGGTGACTGTGAGGTTTACCTTCCCATCTAGTGTCTGATATCCCTCTCCTGCAGGCTGTAACACATAAGTGTTGAACTGAGCTGCTGTGAAGGCAGAGAGAGTCAGGCTTCCTCGACAGGGCACTAGGACCTGGGGGACACAAAACACAAGAGCCACACGTATTCTAATCCACTAAATGACTTAGAATCTTTGGTGTTCATTTCTCAGATACCGTAAAATCAGGAACGATGACGTTACTCTGAGACGAGTTTCTGCTTCAACCAAAACTAAACATAGATAGTATAGATATAGGGCCAGCTGGTACTCACTATAGTATGATAGGGAGGTGGTATAGTATAGATATAGTATAGATATAGGGTTAGGGATAGTATAGACAGTATAGATATAGGGCCAGCTGGTACTCACTATGCCGTGACACTCGGCCACTTGAACACACAGGTCTGGTCTCTGCTTCACCAGCGCTGCATAGAAGGGGTTCATCAGGAGGTCCTCATCATATACAGCCATGAGGACCTGGGGCTCCTGGAGAGAGGAGGAGAGGAGGAGGAGGAGAGGAGGAGGAAGAGGGTAGGATGAGGAGAGGAGGAGGAGGAGGGTGAGAAGAGGAAAAGAGGGGGAGAGGAGGAGGAGAGGGAAGAGAGGAGGAGGAGAGGGGGAGGAGGTGGAAGAGAGGAGGAGGAAGAGAGGAGGAGGAAGAGAGGAGGAGGAGGAGAGGAGGAGAGGGGGAGGAGAGGAGGAGGGTAGAGAGGAGAGGGGGAGAAGAGGAGGAGAAGGAGGAGAGGAGGGTAGAGGGGGAGAGGAGGAGGAGGAGAGGAGGAGAGGGGGAGGAGAGGAGGAGGGTAGAGAGGAGAGGGGGAGAAGAGGAAGAGAAGGAGGAGAGGAGGGTAGAGGGGGAGAGGAGGAGGGTAGAGAGGAGGGAAGGGAGGAGGAGAGGCAGTTAGCAGCAGAGTCTGGCTCAGTCAGAACTGGCAGCAGTGCTCCTGTTTCTCTCTGATTCCTGCTTATCTGCTAGTCTGCCTGACATCTGATCTCCTGCCTCTCAGCTGAGCTCGTTAAGAGACTGCGGAAATTCAATTAGCAAAGCTGGTTGACAACATAACTGCTTGTGGACTAGCAGGGGTTATGGGCTGGGCGGGGAGGTGGATGATCCACCATCACAGTTCAGACGAGGGACGGTCATTCTGAGGTTTACATCATGGCTGGGAAAATGGTTCACTGAACTAGGAAGGTGACTTTACAGTTACATGTATTCATTCAGCAGATGCTTTCATCCAAAGTGACTTCCAAGAGAGAAGCTTTACAATAGAGCCTCGGTCACTGATTATAACATAAAGATAGCTCCACACATTGCAGGTAGTCAGATTATGAAACATACATAGTGTGAAACCAAACAAGGGCCAAAGGGAAGAACCACAAGAGCATTCTGTTAAACAAGTTACAAGTCTTTTGAGGCTGCAAATGAGAATATGGAGGAATCTGACTACATCTAGATTACATTAGATTACATTCCATTTCAGCCCTGGTATTTTTAAGACCATTCAAAGCCTTCAGCTACATAATATCACTTAAATAATCTTCATCTGAGCCGTCCAGTTAATCCTTAATCCCACACCTCACAGTCTACATGATGTTGAATACCTAGAATACCAAGGAGACATCCCCTCAAACACTACGCGTCAACATGGAAGGTTGTGCCATGTGAATTACGATAGTTGATCATGTTATGTGTAAAGGTCTTATTAGAGACACTATGCAGACAGTGTGATGGGGGGTTTGATATGAAAGACTTTCCAGTACAGATGAGATTAAATCTGTTCCTAAAACCAGTCGATTTTGAATCCTGTATGTGGTTGTTAGGACATAAAGAATTTGAGAAAGAATTTGATCGATACACATCAATCTTCTGAACCTGCAGTAACTTCAATCAAACCAATCCCAGGTCAGACATTCAGTAAGGTTGTCCTTCAAACTAATGTTCAGATGAACTATGCAGAAGTATCCATCACCTCTCCTATTTCCCACGCTGGAAAACAGATCGCAGAATGTGATCCAGTCCACTGAGAGGCTGGATCGTAAACACACTTAGTCTCTTAATCCAGAATGAACTACTCACTTCTTTGCGTTGGATAAAGAGGACTTGAGATACAGATATCAGCGTCATCCTGAGAAATCGCAGGAATGATGAAGCCATTATGTTAGGAGAGCAGCAGAGCAGGGCAGGGTCTAACACTGCCTCCAGCTGCCTGGATCATGGTGAGGCAGGGCAGGGAGGGTCTAACACTGCCTCCAGCTGCCTGGATCATGGTGAGGCAGGGCAGGGAGGGTCTAACACTGCCTCCAGCTGCCTGGATCATGGTGAGGCAGGGCAGGGAGGGTCTAACACTGCCTCCAGCTGCCTGGATCATGGTGAGGCAGGGCAGGGAGGGTCTAACACTGCCTCCAGCTGCCTGGATCATGGTGAGGCAGGGCAGGGAGGGTCTAACACTGCCTCCAGCTGCCTGGATCATGGTGAGGCAGGGCAGGGGGGGTCTAACACTGCCTCCAGCTGCCTGGATCATGGTGAGGCAGGGCAGGGAGGGTCTAACACTGCCTCCAGCTGCCTGGATCATGGTGAGGCAGGGCAGGGAGGGTCTAACACTGCCTCCAGCTGCCTGGATCATGGTGAGGCAGGGCAGGGAGGGTCTAACACTGCCCCCCATCATCTCTGACTGCAGCTATCAGATGTTACACTGAAACCCTGAAGAATGTGCCTTGTGACTATAGGCAGGCCTCCTCTCCCCGGGGGGGGGGGGAGAGAGACACACCTCTCCTCCTCCCTCGTGACCACAGACACCACTGACCCTAACACATGTTCTGCAGCCAGAGATGTTAACCTGGGTCAGACTGTGTTACTTTGGGAGAGTTAACCCAGGTTAGGTTAGACTGTGTTACTTTGGGAGAGTTAACCCAGGTTAGGTCAGACTGTGTTACTTTGGGAGAGTTAACCCAGGTTAGGTTAGACTGTGTTACTGTGGGAGAGTTAACCCAGGTTAGGTCAGACTGTGTTACTGTGGGAGAGTTAACCCAGGTTAGGTCAGACTGTGTTACTGTGGGAGAGTTAACCCAGGTTAGGTCAGACTGTGTTACTGTGGGAGAGTTAACCCAGGTTAGGTTAGACTGTGTTACTGTGGGAGAGTTAACCCAGGTTAGGTCAGACTGTGTTACTGTGGGAGAGTTAACCCAGGTTAGCTAAATAACAATATTGGTCTAAAGTCGATGAAAAACCAAACAATTATTTGAGTTCAAGTAGCCAAGTTGCTGATGTTGAAAATCTATAGTCTTATTTCTTTATGGAAATAATTGAAAGCTTTGATTATAGCTCTAATCCTGGTACAATGAGGACAGATCCAAACATCTTCAACCTCTTTTAAAGAGTCTTTAAACAGCTGGAACACTGGTTCAGAGCAGTCTGGAAACTTAGGTTCAGACAGCTGTGTACAAATTATATTATACATATTTATCTTCTAATATGTGACAGTAAAAACATCATATAGAAACCCAACCCTCTCTTCAACATATCAGACCCTGGATTAAAGCAAGTTAACCAAGTGGCTATTACATATTACTATTACATGAACTTAATCTATGTTAGACTGACCTACTTCACTATCAGACCTGTAAACTCACATTTAAATCACTGGGGACAGACTGAGATCATGTAGACAAGCTGTAAACCTCTATAATAACAAATCATATCATAAAGGATGATCTTAACTAGATCTTATGATCTTATCTAAATCAAATCACTTGACTTCAGTCGCCTTGTGATTATGAAGTACTAAGGAAGCTAACTCCTGTAGCTAGCCTAGCTTCAGCTAGCTCACAGCCAGTCCTGAGGACCTTCATAACACCTCATAATGTTGACAAAACAATAAACAAATAACAAATAAATCAACACGGCAGATTATAGAAAGACAAACTTGTGTCTACAGTATCTGTAGCTGGTAGAAATACCATGCTAACGGTGTTAGCGAGCTAGCTAACAGACCCAGAAGTCAGTAAGTGTGTCAGTTGTGAAGTGTAAAACTCACCTGCTGAGCTAGCTGGACACACTAACATCACATCACAACATCACATGACACTAACATGTAACATGACACTAACATGTAACATGACATCACAGCTGTGAGGGAAACATCCAGGCTAACATGAGCAGCTGTCAGTTTGAACACTGTGACGTCATCAGCGGAACTACTGGGTCGCGTGCAGTTTCCAGACCCTTTGAGCACGTGGCCTCCTCTCCTTCCTTCCTTCACGGCCGCTGTAGAAGGTCTTCTTATTAATGTATCAGGTTCAAAGGACTGTGATTTGAATGCACTTTGCCTGCTTGAAAGGTGGGCTGGAACAGACCCGTGGCAGGACCAGTCTAAACTTGTATTGTATTTTACATTATATATTTTGTATCCTGTTTTATTATGATGTCACATATATGTTCTATGTTTGTTCTGCCATAATGATCTCTGTCTTTGTAAATCATGCATATCGATTAGAATAGATTCTGATTGGGATTCTGACAGGTATCCATCTTCTGTGATCACTTCTGTACATCACAGCATCAGATGCTTCTTACTGCCCACTGGGCCTTTCATGGTGTATAGCGCCCCCTTAAGTCTTCCATCTGCAATAACAGCACACAAAAATGTCTTAGTGTAAAATGTGTTTTATTTATTAATAATTTCGACATGTGACAGCCATGTTATCTCATAGATAATTTATTAACAATAAAGTATTTCTTTTTTTCTTTTTCACAATGAGTGAAATCGAAGCTTTTCAGAGTAGTGACCTACAGAGAAACATGCTCACTTACACACTTGTGCTACTGAGGTTTTCTAAAGTGCTTTTTGATACACGTGTGCTTGAATAGTCTATCAAGGCTTAGTGAACCACCAGTGAGTGTTAGTGAAAATGTCATGAAAACATGAAACATGATCTCATCTTTATATCTTCTCTCATCCTGGAACATTTCGTTTTCCCCTTCCGCCATAATTTGTCCTAGTCTGAATACTTTCCTACTTGAAGATGTGTAGAATACAAGAAGATCATCTTGAAAATGGACCTCAAACTTCTGACTGCCCTCTCAGTAGTGGGCATACCTACCCTGTCCTTGACACATGAACGAAGCCTTATAATCCATCACTGCACAGACAATACTCTGACCAACCACCTATTCTACTTTTCACTTGACATCCACACATGAACTCTTACTGAATAGGAGGGATTCCATCTCACATCCACTCCTGTATTCTATATATATATATATCAGAATCAGAATGACTTTATTGATCCCTGAGGGGAAACTCTGTCTTTCTTTATCGCCACTCCAGGCAGATGAGTTCTAGTCAGTGGTCAGCAGACATCTGCCTCACCAAATAACATCCCCTCTGATAGCTCTTCATTGTAAATACAAGGAAATGAAATACAGTTTAGTATCCAATCAGAAGAGATAATACAGATAACTGCTTCTCTTGCACTTCTGATTGGATGCTAAACTGACAATAAAGTTGAATCTATTGTGATCTAATCTTCACATAGTTTCTGGGTGTTTGAGATGAGTTTGACATGTCTTGGGTCATCAAACTCTTCCTGACGATCACCTCCACCAGTTTGACCCCTGTTGAACTGTCAGAGAAGGTCAAATGATCCTGAAGTTACCAAACTTTTAGCTTTTTATCGTCCAATTCGTTTTTCACGCCACTAACATTAAGATACAGAGCTTTTTCAGAATGATATGTTGTATTGAATGTAGATCATGTCATAAGCGCATACATTATTGCGACAAATACTTTGTCATATTGTGCATATACTTCCAGTGCAGGTTGTGACAGGTGTATGCATGAGCTACCTGTTAAACTCTGTTAAAGGGACAATAAGCATAAGCAACTAGTACTTGATTCATTATATCTACCTATCAGAGATGCAATCGAGGTGAATAATGTGAGAAAAGCTTTCTAACAGTAGGTTAGAACCTTCACCCTCTCCATCCATGGTCGAATCAACTTTCGTGATAGAACAGGACATCTCATTTCCTGATCTGATGGACTAATGTTTGAAACTTGACTCATTTTAAACTAAGCTAGCCCAACCAATAGCAGCCTGCTAAATCCTCCTCGGCTGGGAGATAATTGACTGTGTTGTTGATTAACGAGCAATCACCTACCTCAGGTGAACGTTGAGGATTGAAACCTGTTTCATCCTTATCTACAACTGATGGAAAACACAACCAACAGCTCTCCAGCTCTGTAACTTTTATTGTTGTTCCTCGCCCAGTCACAGCAGTAGGTACGCCGGGCTGAGGACCCTGGGTGAGAGGCTGCTAGGTGCTGGTGGGGGGTGGGGGGGGGGGGGGGGGGGGGGGGGGGGGTGGTGGGGGGTGACTGGGATAGGGACGGTGTCTGCAGGTGTGAGCAGGTGTGGGCAGGTGTGAGCAGGTGTGAGCAGGTGTGGGCAGGTGTGAGCAGGTGTGAGCAGGTGTCTGCAGGTGTCTGCAGGTGTGTCCTCAACATTCCCCAGCAGTGATCAACTCTCCGGTCTCTCTGCCAGCCTGTCTCTCCTCCCTGCCTCCTCTTCCTCCTCAAACAGGGTGTGGTGCATGGCCAGCAGCTGGTGCCCGGGGGTTCCTGGGGAAGGGCTCCATATCGGTCTCTGGTCCCTCCTTCTGGGGATGGAGGTCCTTGGCGAGGGAGGTGGGGCTCAGGAGGTCTCCTGAGGAAGGGGGGTTGGGGCTGACCCCGTTCAGGTAGGTGCTGGTGGGCAGGGTGACCGTGGAGAAGGCTGTGGTGGTGGACTCTGGGGAGCCGTTCGTCTTCTCTGGAGAGGATGACAAAGATTAGACAGTGGTTAGTGCCGACCAAGCCATTCGATTGGACAAGAGGTGTTCTATGATTCCATGATTGTCTTCTTCTGTGGTGATGTCTAGCAGAAATGCACGCCTTCTTGCGTAAAATGAACAAAAGATAGATACAGATAGATATCCCATGGTGATAAACCCCCGTCCTCCTGTCAGACAGAGAGCTGATAGAGTACCTGTAATGGAGCTGATACAGTACCTGTGATGGAGCTGATAAAGTACCTGTGATGGAGCTGATAGAGTACCTGTGATGGAGCTGATAAAGTACCTGTGATGGAGCTGATAGAATACCTGTGATGGAGCTGATAGAGTACCTGTGATGGAGCTGATAAAGTACCTGTGATGGAGCTGATAGAGTACCTGTGATGGAGCTGATAGAGTACCTGTGATGGAGCTGATAAGGGACATGTGATGGAGCTGATACAGTACCTGTGATGGAGCTGATAGAGTACCTGTGATGGAGCTGATAGAGTACCTGTGATGGAGCTGATAGAGTACCTGTGATGGAGCTGATAGAGTACCTGTGATGGAGCTGATAGAGTACATGTGATGGAGCTGATAGAGTACCTGTGATGGAGCTGATAGAGTACCTGTGATGGAGGCTAATAGTGTACCTGTGATGGAGCTGATAGAGTACCTGTGATGGAGCTGATAGAGTACCTGTGATGGAGCTGATAGAGTACCTGTGATGGAGCTGATAGAGTACCTGTGATGGAGGCTGATAGAGTACCTGTGATGGAGCTGATAGAGTACCTGTGATGGAGGCTGACACATGGACGATGGTGTGTGTCCCTTCGATGAACACAGCGTCCAGGGAATGATCTGGAGGAAGGGCCTCAGCGATGACAGCCTCCACCTTGGGCTTGCGGATGGTCAGCATGTAGGGATGCACGTCCAGGGAGAAGTTACGAGTGTGCTTCTTTTCCATGGCGCTCAGATCTGTGTCAAGAACACATTCACATTCATTTAGCAGACGCTCTTATCCAGAGAGACTTACAGTAAGTACAGGGACATTCCCTCCTGAGGCAAGTAGGGGTGAAGTGCCTTGCATCTGACAGGACGCACCTTTGGCTGAGGGGGGTGGGGGTGCTGGGTCAGACCCACCTTTAGCTGAGGGGGGGGGGGTGCTGGGTCAGACCCACCTTTAGCTGAGGGGGGGGGGGGGTGCTGGGTCAGACCCACCTTTAGCTGAGGGGGGGGGGGGTGCTGGGTCAGACCCACCTTTAGCTGAGGGGGGGTGCTGGGTTCCCTTGTTGTCCAGCAGAGGAGCCATAAAGGTGTCAGCCACGGTTTTCCTCCGAACAGGTTTGGGTTTGTCAGGCTTGGTGCTGTTCTCTAGGCGAGTCAGTGTCAAGGGTTCCTGTTCATCAGAGGACACACATTAACACACTCAGCAAAACCTCCATGTGAGTTACTGTGTTGCTGCTCTACTGAGCCACTTCACACACACAGAGTGCTGCTCTGTTCGTTTAGCACGGTAGGTGAGCTCCTCTCCGCCTACATTCTCACTAATTAAACTTAAACTATCTTAAAGGTCAAAATGTGGATGATTTTTACATGATTACCCTCAAAGACAGGGAGGGGGGGTGAGAGAGAGAGAGAGAGAGAGGAATATATACAGCCATGGCTGGATTAGAACCCAGGCTGCTGTGGTATCCCTCCCCATACCCTGGTACGCTAACTTATCCAAGCTTCCACTGCACTCCAAACAATCCAATTCAAACACAATAAACAAACACACATCAAAGAGAGGAGGGGTTTCAGAAGCGGCGCACCTTGAAGGGTTGAGGGAGAGGGTTTGATGAGGGAATCCACTTGATCTTCTTGCGAGGGCGCTTGATGACGAGCGGCTCCCCCCCCAGCTCCCCGACCCCCAGCACAGAGGGGTCCAGGCTGGGGTCCACCGTCTGGATCCCAGAGTCCCTCACTGTGGGCGTGGCGTCGTGGTTGGACTGAGCCAGAGCTGCCAGCAGCTGCCGCACCACGTTGTCGTACATCAAGTCGCTCTCGTTGGTGATGAAGTCCAGCCGGTTGAGCGACTTGATGTGGTCGCGGTTCTCGTTGCAGAACATCGCCAGGATGTTGATGTCGCAGAACTGCGATTTCTGCCACCGCCGCCGCGTCTTGATGCCCACCTTGTGGAGCTTGTCGAACACAAAGTTGGACTTGCGCACCACGAACAGGTGCAGCAGGTTGATGAGGATGATGAAGTTCATGGTGCAGAGGAGAGCGATGTCCACCGCAGCCATGATGCGCTGGAGCTGCACGGCTGGGAGCTTGCAGTTGACGCTGAGGCGGAGGTCAGGGATGCTGCTGGTGTCCGGGGGCTCCCCCAGGGCGCAGGTGAACTCGTTCTGCCGCTGGCGGTGGTAGTAGGAGCTGAGGTAGGAGATGGGGATGGAGCTGAGGAGGATGATGGCCAGGTGACGCCCCAGGTACAGCTTGGCCAGGAAGTTGCTCTGTCCTCTCCTCTCCAGGTACTTCTCAAACAGGTTCTGTTCTGGACTCTTCTCCTATAAGTAGGAAGAAAAAACCACACAGAGTTGGAAATGTTTACGCCAGGTTTGCTCACTGTTAAACCAAGACAGGACTTTGTAAACAGCATGTACAACAACAACAAACAACCATGGGAAACAATTGGGACCTTCTCTGCGTTCTCGATGATCTCCCGGCGCTCCTGCTCCGTGATGCCTGGACCTTTGGACTGGATCTGCTTCTCGATCTTGGGCGCTCGACCCTCAGCCGCTCGGTGGTAGCAGTTATCGATCTCATGGAGCAGGAAGTTGAGCTCGGAGG
>CM059318.1:831806-863398 GCA_030340685.1 Protosalanx chinensis | reverse complement strand
AGAGAGAGGGGGGAAAGAGAGAGGGCAAGAGGTAGAGAGAAAGAGGGTAAAACATTTAGAAGAATCCTCAAAAGGTCAATAATTGATAATAATCTTCTGATGATGATGAAGTGTTCAGCCAGAGTGTGACAGCAGGGTGAGAGGCTGACCAGGTGTTCAGTGTATTCAGTATCTTCAGTGTCCAGGGGCCCCTGAACCCTCCATCTCTGGCCCCCATACCACTGGCCCCCAGTACAAGACACTCCAGAGCACCAACACACCCTCCACACACCACCCAACACAGCGACCTCACAGTGTGTGTGTGTTTCTGATAACCCTGGACACAGATATTCCTGGTGCCTGCTACAGTCTGGTACCCTGGTAATGCAGTATAGTTACATCAGTGTCAAGTACGATATGTGTGTGGTCGCAATTAATTAATGTGTGTGTGTGCGCATGTGTGTGCGCATGTGTGTGTTCGTGAGCGTGCGTGTGTGTGAGCGTGTGTGTAAGAGCATGTGTGTGTGCGTGTGTGTGTGTGCGTGTGTGTGTGTGCGTGTGTGTGTGTCTAAGTGGCAGACTTTGTTCCCTGCTCTCCTGTCACAGCCTGGTACTGCTGTAATGAAGAGCCAGTAAGAGCCAGGCACCACTAGTCACACACACACACATACACACACACACACACACATACACACACACACCCACATACACACACACACACCCACATACACACACACACACACCCACATACACACACACACCCACATACACACACACACAGACACACACACATGCACACAACCAGCCTTGCTCACACATGTAACCAAGCCTGGCTATACTCAGCAGGACAAACAGTCTAACAGCACAGAGCAGAGAGAGCACAGAACCAGAACCCTGCTGAAGAGGGTCCACAGAGAGAACCAGAACCCTGCTGAAGAGGGTCCACAGAGAGAACCAGAACCCTGCTGAAGAGGGTCCACAGAGAGAACCAGAACCCTGCTGAAGAGGGTCCACAGAGAGAACCAGAACCAGAACCCTGCTGAAGAGGGTCCACAGAGAGAACCAGAACCAGAACCCTGCTGAAGAGGGTCCACAGAGAGAACCAGAACCAGAACCCTGCTGAAGAGGGTCCACACATAGAACCAGAACCAGAACCCTGCTGAAGAGGGTCCACAGAGAGAACCAGAACCAGAGCCCTGCTGAAGAGGGTCCACAGATAGAACCAGAACCAGAACCCTGCTGAAGAGGGTCCACAGATAGAACCAGAACCCTGCTGAAGAGGGTCCACAGAGAGAACCAGAACCAGAACCCTGCTGAAGAGGGTCCACAGAGAGAACCAGAACCAGAACCCTGCTGAAGAGGGTCCACAGAGAGAACCAGAATCCTGCTGAAGAGGGTCCACAGAGAGAACCAGAACCAGAACCCTGCTGAAGAGGGTCCACAGAGAGAACCAGAATCCTGCTGAAGAGGGTCCACAGAGAGAACCAGAACCAGAACCCTGCTGAAGAGGGTCCACAGAGAGAACCAGAACCAGAACCCTGCTGATCCGCTGTCAGGCTGATCCACATCACACACTTCCTGCTCAGGATGAAGGAATCAACCAGCAAATACTAATAAAACACAACCAGTGCGTGTGTGTCTGTGAACATGTGTGTGCATGAGAGTATGTGTGTATCGGTGCATGTGAGAGTGTGTGTGAGAGTGTGTGTGTGTGAGAGTGTGTGTGAGAAGGGGGCTCCCATATGTCCCTCTGTGTATAACCCCTAGAGCTGCTGTGTTGCATAAGAGCAATGCAAGAGACACACACACACAGGAGGAGACACACACACACACAGGAGGAGACACACACACACACAGGAGGAGACACACACACAGGAGGAGACACACACACAGGAGGAGACACACACACACACAGGAGGAGACACACACAAAGGAGGAGACACACACACAGGAGGAGAGAGAAGAGTGTGTGTTAAGGCTAAATGGTGATAATTAGTGTACAAAACTTGCTACCAGCTTTTAAGAGAGAGAGAGAGAGAAAGAGAGAGGGGGGAGAGAGAGAGGGGGGAGAAAGAGAGAGAGGGAGGGAGGGAGAAAGAGAGAGAGGGAGGGAGAAAGAGAGAGGGGGAGAAAGAGAGAGAGGGGGGTTGAGAGACGGAGGGAAGATAGAAGGATAGAGAGAGACTATACTATAAGCAGTCCAGTCATTTCCGCAGACATCATGTGTCCTGTACTCTGTTAGAGGAACTGTCTAAAGAGGCCAGATAGGCACAGGCAACACAGGCAGCCAGGGGCCACACAGCCAGGGGCCACACAGCCAGGCAACACAGGCAGCCTTTGGCCACACAGCCAGGGGCCACACAGCCAGGGGCCACACAGCCAGGCAACACAGGCAGCCTTTGGCCACACAGCCAGGGGCCACACAGCCAGGGGCCACACAGCCAGGCAACACAGGCAGCCTTTGGCCACACAGCCAGGGGCCACACAGCCAGGGGCCACACAGCCAGGCAACACAGGCAGCCTTTGGCCACACAGCCAGGGGCCACACAGCCAGGGGCCACACAGCCAGGGGTCACACAGCCACGGCACTGCAACAGTCTGTGCTGTAGCTGAGAGCATCACAACTGTCAACCTGTTCATGACTCTTAGACAAAACCACAGCAGAGGACAGAGGCTGAAGAGGATATCTGTGATGGTTTGGCCTTCAGTAGGATAGGATTGATACACTAGAGGGGGGGGGGGGGTCAATGCGCACAGTGAGACACAGCCTCGAATGTTCTCTGGGTACCAACGCTACCACACTTCCACTTAGTGCAAACAGAGATATTGTTCCACAGCAGTGGTCTTCTCCCTCACTCACCACTCTTGGTCCTCCCGCAGATCAGGTGCTGCCACTGGAGGAAGGTTCCCCACAGCTCCGCGTCACTGCTGACCGCCTGATCTAACGCCTCCACGGTGAACTGCGGGATGCCCTCATCTGTCTCAACCGGTGCACTGCGCAGCGCCCGCGTGCACACCTCTCTGAACAGACTCTCCGTGCACGCGGTCAGGTAGATGGCTGCGTGCTCGTGGATCCTGACCGCGACCCTGCTCTCCACCATCCACCTGAAGAAGCGGCCCACGCTGAACACCAGGCCGCACCTGGAGGACTTCCCGCGGCTGAACCTGTCCTCCGTGCTCATGCTGTACAGAGACAAGGCGCTGAGCGCGGCAGTCACGCACTTCACCGACACCGTCCATGACAGCACGAGCTTTATGGCACTCTGAATCTCATATTTGGTGCATTTGGCGTAACGCAAACTCAGGCGCTGCGCTTCTCTGGCAACTCTCACCAGCGCGCGGCTGACCAGGACCGACAGATGAGCCAAGACCTCCGGTGGCACGAGCCCCTGCCTGAGCTCCCCGTCCTGGAGCAGCGCGCTCTCCACCTCCTCCAGGGTCCACGGCACATCTTCCAACTCCGGTAGTCTCGCGCACTGACCGAAGCCCTCCAGAGCCTCGTGCTCCTCCAGCACGGTGTTCACCGTGTCCACGCTGTTCTGACGGCTGTGCATCGAGTCGGTTAAATACCAGAAACCCCCCCCATGTGTAGTCGGTGCGCGTGCCTCGGAGCAGCACAGCGAGGCGCTGGAAGACCTGAAGGAGTCTGCGGCTCCACCATAACCAGAGTCAAGAGTCAAATCCTCCAGGGTGCGAGCCGCAGACCTGCTACTCCTCCTCATCTCTGCTCCTCATACTGCAAGACGGCTTTGAAAATACTGTTTCAAAAGAAGTTCACCACGTAAGGAATTAAAAAGGCTTTCAAAGCTCATGGGCTTTGATTCATCTCGCTCTCTGTGATCTCCGCTCTGAGACGTGTTCAGTGCAAGGGAAAAACTTCCAGCTCGTGACAGCACACCAGCCTACTGCAACAGCGAGTGCATCATTACAGAGGCTGACAGAGGGGCGGGGCTAGAGGAACACACAGGGGCGGGGCTAGAGAACACACAGCCCTGGCAGCAGCCAATCCAGTCACTGATCACAATAACACAAGGGTTTGAATGACAGCTTGTCTCTCCATGTCCGTGACAGCAGGCTAATGCTGCTTGACTGTGCTTGACTGTGAGAGAGCTTGGGGGGGGGGGAGGTAATGAGTGTCCCCTGTCTGCGTGTCCAGCTGTCCTTCGAGGATCTACATCAGGGATCACCAACCCTGGTCCTCCAGGGCTACTGTCAGTCTGACCGTTTTAGATGTTTCCCTGCTCCAGCACACCTGATTCTAATTGATGGTAATTATGAGGCTTCTACAGAGCTTGATAATGATCCATTCATTAGAATCAGGGGACCAGGGTTGGTGACCCCTGATCTACATCATTCAGATTCAGAATGTGTGCTGTACTTCACCCTGCTGCTGTGGACTGCAATTAAAGGTTTTCTTATTTCGTATTTTCTTATTTAATACTTTATTAATCCCAGAGGGGAAACTCTTGAGCAACAACGTCTCACAGTCTCGTCAAAGCACACAGGGGTAAGGGTGTGAGGTAAAAGAGTAGAAGAGTGCACACAGGGGTAAGGGTGTGAGGTAAAAGAGTAGAAGAGTGCACACAGGGGTAAAGGAATAGGGGTAAAATAAGTAAGTCAATGCACACAAGGGGTAAAAGACTGGGGGTAAAATAGTGAGTCAGCTGTGTGTTTCTGTAGCTTAACATGCAGTTTAACATAGACACAGTCAGGCTGGTAATATGACTCAAGACATTCATAATAGATGTGGAGCGTTCCTGCTGCTACAAACAGGGAGGCAGAGGACACAGAACTGAGGCAGAGGACACATCTGAGGCAGCAAGCACATCTGAGGCAGCAAGCACATCTGAGGCAGCAAGCACATCTGAGGCAGAGGGCACAGAACTGAGGCAGCAAGCACATCTGAGGCAGGAAGCACTTCTGAGGCAGAGGACACAGAACTGAGGCAGAGGACACATCTGAGGCAGGAAGCACATCTGAGGCAGGAAGGACATCTGAGGCAGGAAGGACATCTGAGGCAGGAAGCACGTCTGAGGCAGGAAGCACATCTGAGGCAGGAAGCACATCTGAGGCAGAGGGCACAGAACTGAGGCAGCAAGCACATCTGAGGCAGGAAGCACATCTGAGGCAGGAAGCACATCTGAGGCAGGAAGGACATCTGAGGCAGGAAGGACATCTGAGGCAGGAAGCACGTCTGAGGCAGGAAGCACATCTGAGGCAGGAAGCACATCTGAGGCAGAGGGCACAGAACTGAGGCAGCAAGCACATCTGAGGCAGAGGACACATCTGAGGCAGGAAGCACATCTGAGGCAGGAAGCACATCTGAGGCAGCAAGCACATCTGAGGCAGCAAGCACATCTGAGGCAGGAAGCACATCTGAGGCAGGAAGCACATCTGAGGCAGAGGGCACATCTGAGGCAGCTCCCAAGGTCGTCTGCAGAGACGCTGCCTCTACACAGGAAACCGTCCTGTCCACAAAACACCAACCTGACTCTTAATCTACTGTGTGTGTGTGTGTGCGTGCGCGCGTGTGTGTGTGTGTGTGTGGGAGACAGAGTTTGGGGAAAGATAAATAGCTCTTTGCTGGATTAGATATCCTGCCTGGTAAGAACAGCCATAAGGACAGAGGTCAGTAGTGTTGAGCAGCCCTGTCTGAATGACTGTGTACAGGTGTGTGTGTGTGTGTGTGTGTACTGAAGCAACAAGCACTCATTGTGGATTCAAAAACAGGACATGAGGATTTTCTAATCTCACTAATGTGCTGTTTTATCAGGCTTTGAGGGAGTTCAAAATTCCTGGCAACATAGTACAAAAACTGTTAATTGGTTTAATGGTTTTCATTCCTCTGTGTATCTTAATTTGATGAATGGTTTATATGTAGCACTCAAGTTAAATTTGATTATAAATCAGTTAATTTGTATTAGGAGGGACATGGTGGTGTTTCAGTTTTCATAATTGAAACAACAGTGACCCCTAGTGGACAAGTCTAGACCTGGACTCTCTACACCTGGATCCCCAGACCCCCAGATCCCCAGACCCCCAGAACCCCAGACTTCCAGGACCCAGACCTCCAGGACCCAGACCTCCAGGACCCAGGACTCAGATCAGAGGGGGATTGGACGAAATAACCGCTTGAAAGGGTGGCCAACCCTGGTCCTCAGTAGCCGCTGTCCTGAAGGTTTTAGATGTTTCCCTGCTCCAGCACACCTGAGTCTAATGAATGGTCTTTATCAGGCTTCCACCGAGCTGTCTCGTGTGCTGGAGCAGGGAAACATCTAGAACCTTCAGGACAGTGGCTCCAGAGGACCAGAGTTTCTCAAGTGCAATAACTGTCTATATGTCTACTTAACTTACTTATTAATGGTAATTAACTGATTGTTTGATTTTTTTTTACACTGGACTTTATCGTGCTATTGTTATTATGGTTATATTACCCTGCAACTCTGTGTGCTGTACTTTACCCTGCTGCTGTTGTGAACCTTCAGGACAGTGGCTCCAGAGGATCAGGGTTACCCACCCCTGTTTTAGAGTTGTTTATTGGTAAACTCAGTCTTTGTTGTATTCAACACTTGCATCTGTGCTCGCCATCACAATCTAATGTTGTCTTACGGGGTCTTGGTTTTCCCAGGGCGAGAGAATGTGAAAGAGCGTGAAAGTTGCTGATTTTAAATTAATCTTTTTTCTTTGAACCCGGGCGGTAACACTTGCGTGGTGCATTGTGGGGAAGCGACGGGAGCTGTTTGGTTAATAACACTTTAGAGGACTCAGTCCGAACTGGTGGATCAACAAGATTCCTGTTCCAAACAAAACTACTGAATAGTCTCGATAGTTGAACTATATCACAACTTTAGAATAAAACCCCAGTAAAAAAAACCCAGTTGTGTGTTTGCTGCAGGATTCTGGTAGGTGCGCGTGCCAAGGTCGCTCTTTATCACACGTGCTGTCCTGCAACCTAAGCTAGCGTGCTAAGATAGCTAACAAAATATCAAATAACTAACTAACTTATCCGTTATCCATCTTATTCAGTGGTGTTTTTTCTACCGTTTGGTTAGTGCATTAATGATTCGGTTCATGCATGAGTCATGAATCATGATGAGCTGACCGGTTGGAGGTACCGTGTTCCTGCGGCCCACATGGCCTCATCATGGCCCCATCATAGCCTCATCAGACGGGCTTCACTCCTGCACAAACATGCACAGGGGTTTTACAATCTGGAGCCAATGTTGTTCTTTAGACTAGGATGCCTTAAATTGCTCAGTTCATCTTGCTTGTTAGCTCTTATTGTTAGAGTAAGTTGTCTTTGCATGCCGACCAGAATTGATGTAGCAGAAAGTAAACCAAGCTGATCTGAGATCTGTTACATTGGACCAGTGATGAGCGCCTCATCAATGATTGAAATAGCCATTTTGAAGGTAATGTAACTGCCACAAAATGTTATATCAAGGGTTTAAATGATCCCTCTCCAGTTCATTGTTAAATAAAGTATACTATTGACACAAAAATATAAATAACTGCCCTCATAGTTTGATCTTCAGAACATGCTTTGTTTCGTAGGTGGAGAATCCCTCCTGTCTTTGGGGTCGGATAGTGAAGGGTCCAGGGATTCCTGCTGAAAGTCCCAAAGAATACAGTGAATTACAAGTGAAAATGAATCTCTATTATCATGGGGTTAACCAAGACGTTAAGAAGATCAAGCCCATGTCTCTAGCAGAAGGACAGGTAATCAGCTCTAACGATCGTTAGTGGAAGTAGTGGGCAGGTGTCTTGACAGTGTTGTCTGCAGAACTGTGTCTGTCCAGACTAACACAGCAGTGAAGCAGCACCTTGCTGTGGTGTTGAGCTGCTGGTCAGTGTTACTCCTCCCCTCAAGTGTAGCTCCTCCCCTCAGGTGTGTTGCTCCTCCCCTCGGGTTTAGCTCCTCCCCTCAGGTGTGTTGCTCCTCCCCTCGGGTGTAGCTCCTCCCCTCAGGTTTGTTGCTCCTCCCCTCAGGTGTAGCTCCTCCCCTCAGGTGTAGCTCCTCCCCTCAGGTGTCGCTCCTCCCCTAAGGTGTCGCTCCTCCCCTAAGGTGTCGCTCCTCCCCTCAGGTGTAGCTCCTCCCCTCAGGTGTAGCTCCTCCCCTCAGCTGTGTTGCTCCTCCCCTCAGGTGTGTAGCTCCTCCCCTCAGGTGTAGCTCCTCCCCTCAGGTGTGTTGCTCCCCCCTCAGGTGTTGCTCCTCCCCTCAGGTGTAGCTCCTCCCCTCAGGTGTGTTGCTCCTCCCCTCAGGTGTAGCGCCTCCCCTCAGGTGTAGCTCCTCCCCTCAGGTGTAGCTCCTCCCCTCAGGTGTGTTGCTCCTCCCCTCAGGTGTGTTGCTCCTCCCCTCAGGTGTTGCTCCTCCCCTCAGGTGTTGCTCCTCCCCTCAGTTGTAGCTCCTCCCCTCAGGTGTGTTGCTCCTCCCCTCAGGTGTGCGTGGTGTACTTCTCGGCCTGTCAGAACTGGTGCCGTGCCGTGGTGGAGTCGGTTCTCCTGGGCTCTGGAACCAGTCAGGTTCTCTGCTTCCTGGTTGACCATGGAGAACGTGTCATCGTTCGCTCTGATCAGTAAGTCAAGACAACACCACCTATACAGCGCTGTGTTTACATTGACATGTAGCGTACACATGTAGTCATTCATCAGACACTCTTATCCAGAGCGACTTACAGCAAGTATAGGGACATTCCCCCCTGAGGCAAGTAGGGTGAAGTGCCTTGCCCAAGAACGCAAACGTCATGTTGACACAGCTGGAGTTCTAACCAGGGACCTTGTGATTACTAACATTAAAATGAATGAATGTAACCCGACACCCTAACCAACTGCACCACTTGACTCCCTGTCATGTTCATTCAGCTGCTACTTACATTATCTTACCTTAAGCTTATGGATCTTGAACTACTAGCTATATTAGCTTAGCTCAGTCTATAGGCCCATCAACTCTGTGTTACCTTGGAGCAGGGGTCTCCAATCCTGGTCCTCGAGGGCCGCTGTCCTGACGGTTTTAGATGTTTCCCTGCTCCAGCACACCTCCACAGAGCTTGATAACGACCCTTCATCAGAATCAGGTGTGCTGGAGCAGGGAAACATCTAAAACCTTCAGGACAGCGGCCCTCGAGAACCAGGATTGGAGACCCCTGCCTTGGAGCAATATAAGTTCCAAAGCCGTGCAGCGAAGGTGCGATCTGCTCTGTCATGGTTCTCTGTTCAGGGTCCGAGCTCCGCTGGACAGGTTCCTGCAGCTGCCCTTCTGGGTGAGGAGGTACCACCTGTGTGGGGTGAAGCCCCTCAGACTGCAGGTGTCCATCAGCGAGGAGAAGGCTGTGCTGGTGTAAGACTCTCTGCTCTCCAGCAGTACAGATGCCTGAATCCTAGTTCTGCTACCCTGACCTGCCATGGTCGGATCTCCCTCCTCAAGGTCTGTTTGTGGTTTCTGTTTGCAGACCGTCGACACAGTGGGACAGCTCTGCCACACGCTACCTACACAACCTGCTTAAAGGTAAAACTAAATACAGAACGTACAGTCAATCTTTAGATAAAATAAGCAGTAACGCTCTTCAAGATGGCATATCGAGGAATCCTGAAACAGACAGTCTTTTTCTCGTGTTGAGGCAGTTCTAAACACTTCCTCGTGTTGAGGCAAATCGAAACCCTTCCTCGTGTTGAGGCAGTTCTAAACTCTTCCTCGCGTTGAGGCAGTTCTAAACTCTTCCTCGTGTTGAGGCAGTTCTAAACTCTTCCTCGTGTTGAGGCAGTTTGAAACTCTTCCTCGTGTTGAGGCAGTTCTAAACTCTTCCTCGTGTTGAGGCAGTTCTAAACTCTTCCTCGTGTTGAGGCAGTTCTAAACTCTTCCTCGTGTTGAGGCAGTTTGAAACTCTTCCTCGTGTTGAGGCAGTTCTAAACTCTTCCTCGTGTTGAGGCAGTTCTAAACTCTTCCTCGTGTTGAGGCAGTTCTAAACGCTTCCTCGTGTTAAGGCAGTTTGAAACTCTTCCTCGTGTTGAGGCAGTTCTAAACTCTTCCTCGTGTTGAGGCAGTTTGAAACTCTTCCTCGTGTTGAGGCAGTTCTAAACACTTCCTCGTGTTGAGGCAGTTCTAAACTCTTCCTCGTGTTGAGGCAGTTCGAAACCCTTCCTCGTGTTGAGGCAGTTTGAAACTCTTCCTCGTGTTGAGGCAGTTCTAAACTCTTCCTCGTGTTGAGGCAGTTTGAAACTCTTCCTCGTGTTGAGGCAGTTTGAAACTCTTCCTCGTGTTGAGGCAGTTTGAAACTCTTCCTCGTGTTGAGGCAGTTCTAAACTCTTCCTCGTGTTGAGGCAGTTCTAAACTCTTCCTCGTGTTGAGGCAGTTCTAAACTCTTCCTCGTGTTGAGGCAGTTCTAAACACTTCCTCGTGTTGAGGCAGTTCTAAACTCTTCCTCGTGTTGAGGCAGTTCTAAACTCTTCCTCGTGTTGAGGCAGTTCGAAACTCTTCCTCGTGTTGAGGCAGTTCTAAACTCTTCCTCGTGTTGAGGCAGTTCTAAACTGGTCCTTTCTGTTCTCTTCTTCGTTTGTAGCTTCCACGCAGATGGAGGCCGTGCTGCTCGAGACTCAGTCAGACTCCACAGCCATCGAGCTCTACCTGACCATCAGGAACGTCAAGGTGAAACTTCTAGAACGTCTCCTGGAACAGGGTTCTCTAAATAAAAGTGTGGTTCTTTACCAACAGCATTTTTTTTTCTTCACTTCCACCCAGATATGTGCGAATGACGACCTTGTCTCCAAGAAGTTTGCATGTTCCTCGAGTGAGGAGGGCCAGGGGGGGCCCCTGAGCCTCCTGGGGGACCAGCCCCCTGCCTTGCTGGCCTGTGACATCTTCCAGGACACAGACAACTTCCTGGCCACCAGCGGGTGCCTCGCACGCCCCCTCTCACCTCGCCGTCCTCCCCTGCAGAACTCTTCGGCTCCACCTGCTGGTGAGACGCCGTGGTTCAAACACACGCTTCAAAAACACGCATCAGCCACACGTTTCAACACACGCTTCAAAAACACGCATCAGCCACACGTTTCAACACACGCTTCAACCACACAGTTCAAACTCAGGCTTCAGGGGGAGTCGTGTCATGTGGATGAGTTACGGTTAGGGGAATCTGGCTAGCAAACCTAATTCGTTGTGTAGGAAGAGTGGTCGTTTTCCTGTCTCCTGTGACAGAGCCCAGAGTAGATCCAGCTCCAGGCCAGCAGGATAGAGAAGCTTCTGGAGACTCCTCTGAGGTGACCCAAGCCTGTGGAGGAAGGCCCTGTCATGGAGGCAAGCTGGGAGCATCGAAGATGAACCACAGACGTCCTGAGAAAGGCCAAGATGACACAAGGTTGGTTTAGGGTTAGTTTCCCTGGTCTCAGTGTTGGGAACCAGAGCGTCTTAGGAGTGGATGGTGCTGATTCTGCTGATTCTGCTGATCCTGCTGATCCTGCTGATTCTGCTGATCCTGCTGATTCTGCTGATTCTGCTGATCCTGCTGATCCTGCTGATTCTGCTGATCCTGCTGATTCTGCTGATCTGTTGATTCTGCTGATCCTGCTGATTCTGCTGATCCTGCTGATCCTGCTGATCCTGCTGATTCTGCTGATTCTGCTGATTCTGCTGATCCTGCTGATTCTGCTGATCCTGCTGATTCTGCTGATTCTGCTGATTCTGCTGATCCTGCTGATTCTGCTGATCCTGCTGATTCTGCTGATCCTGCTGATTCTGCTGATCCTCCTGATCCTGCTGATCGGTGCCCCTGTGATCTCAGGACAGAGGGGGAAAGTGATTCCTCCCTGGTGACAGAAGTGTCCAGTTCTATCAGCCTGTTCAGGTGATCAATGGTACCTGCATGTTCAGACTTCGCTAATGTCTGAGATCACATGACTCTTCTTTTGGTTTCACTTCCGACAGAATCCAGAAGCTTCTGAATCCTGCTTTGAGTGCAAGAAAGGACGTCCCCACTGTAAGAGCAGCAGCCCAGTCAACTGAACACTGCCCCCTAGACTGAACACTGCCCCCTAGACTGAACACAGCCCCCTAGACTGAACACTGCCCCCTAGACTGAACACAGCCCCCTAGACTGAACACTGCCCCCTAGACTGAACACTGCCCCCTAGACTGAACACTGCCCCCTAGACTGAACACAGCCCCCTAGACTGAACACTGACCCCTAGACTGAACACAGCCCCCTAGACTGAACACAGCCCCCTAGACTGAACACTGCCCCCTAGACTGAACACTGCCCCCTAGACTGAACACTGACCCCTAGACTGAACACTGCCCCCTAGACTGAACACTGCCCCCTAGACTGAACACTGCCCCCTAGACTGAACACTGCCCCCTAGACTGAACACTGCCCCCTAGACTGAACACTGCCCCCTAGACTGAACACTGCCCCCTAGACTGAACACTGCCCCCTAGACTGAACACTGCCCCCTAGACTGAACACTGCCCCCTAGACTGAACACTGCCCCCTAGACTGAACACTGCCCCCTAGACTGAACACTGCCCCCTAGACTGAACACTGCCCCCTAGACTGAACACTGCCCCCTAGACTGAACACTGCCCCCTAGACTGAACACAGCCCCCTAGACTGAACACTGCCCCCTAGACTGAACACTGCCCCCTAGACTGAACACTGCCCCCTAGACTGAACACTGCCCCCTAGACTGAACACTGCCCCCTAGACTGAACACTGCCCCCTAGACTGAACACAGCCCCCTAGACTGAACACTGCCCCCTAGACTGAACACTGCCCCCTAGACTGAACACTGCCCCCTAGACTGAACACTGCCCCCTAGACTGAACACTGCCCCCTAGACTGAACACTGCCCCCTAGACTGAACACTGCCCCCTAGACTGAACACTGCCCCCTAGACTGAACACTGCCCCCTAGACTGAACACTGACCCCTAGACTGAACACAGCCCCCTAGACTGAACACAGCCTCCTAGACTGAACACTGCCCCCTAGACTGAACACTGCCCCCTAGACTGAACACAGCCCCCTAGACTGAACACTGACCCCTAGACTGAACACTGCCCCCTAGACTGAACACTGACCCCTAGACTGAACACAGCCCCCTAGACTGAACACAGCCTCCTAGACTGAACACTGCCCCCTAGACTGAACACTGCCCCCTAGACTGAACACAGCCCCCTAGACTGAACACTGACCCCTAGACTGAACACTGCCCCCTAGACTGAACACAGCCCCCTAGACTGAACACTGACCCCTAGACTGAACACAGCCCCCTAGACTGAACACTGCCCCCTAGACTGAACACTGCCCCCTAGACTGAACACTGCCCCCTAGACTGAACACTGCCCCCTAGACTGAACACTGACCCCTAGACTGAACACTGACCCCTAGACTGAACACTGCCCCCTAGACTGAACACTGACCCCTAGACTGAACACAGCCTCCTAGACTGAGAACATTTTGATCAAAGATATCACTTTTCTGTTGAGCTGTTGAGCTGTAATGTGATGTCATTTGAAAGGAGTATCTTGATTAGTGATGTCAGACTTCTGTACAGTATAGCTCCTCTCATTCAGTAGCGTCACCCTGCTGTTTTCATGTTTGTTTTCCCATCTGTAGTTTGGAGAGGAGGAGGGACCTGACCCAGTGAGCCAGACTGTGACAGAGCAGAGAGAGGCAGGCCAGGCAGGTCCTCAGACCCAGGAAGGGAGGCCTCCCTGTGGGTGAGTCTACAGACACGTTCTGCTGCTGGCTCTCCTCTCTTCTACAACACTGGAACCCCTCCTGTCTCCATGCTGCAGTGATGCAGGAAGTCCTGCTGCCCGCCTGCCTGGCTGTGGATCTGAAGCTGGGTCAGGTCCAGGTGCCCCCACACAGCAGCAGACCATAGAAGAAGAGCTGGCCTGTTCACGGTGTGTGTGTGTGTGTGCTCTTCTTCCTCATCCTGGTCTGCTTCCTCTTCCTCCTCACCTCACCTTTCTGCTCTGTCTTCTGCTCAGGTTGTTGCAGTTTCTTAATCCTGACCCCCTGAAGCTGGATCTAGACTCTGCTGAAGACAATGTGAGGATCAACACGACACAATTAACCTGTTGAGCTTAATCAACAACCTGTCATGAACACATGCACACCTTGTTCTTCTATCAAGGCAGGTGTGTGTGTGTGTGTGTGTGTGTGAGAACCAGGTGCTGTATGAGGAGTCAGTGGGTTTATTGCTCAGGACCCAAGTCATGTTTGTGAAAGTGTTCCTCTGCAGTGCCGCCCCCCCCCCGGTGTGACTGGCAGCCTTGCTTTCTGGTGACTAGGAGACCAGCAATGAGAGCAGGAGAGACCAGGAGACCAGCAATGAGAGCAGGAGAGACCCTGAGACCAGGAGAGACCCTGGCAGGAGGAGGGTGCTGGTTCACTCTGCCTTTCCCATCGAGCCGTGCTCCAGCCTGGCCAACGCTCCCATTCTGGACTACTACAGACGGGTACGCAGTCCTGCAGACCACCTTGTGTCTGTAGACCACCTTCTGTCTGCATACCACCCCCAGCTCCCTTACCTAGGCTCCTGGGCCCCTTATTACCTCCCCTCCTCTCTCTCCTACATTTCCTGCCCTCATTGTCTTTAAATCCCAGCACCTCTAACAGGTCCCACAGACACAGCTGCCCTGAGTTAGAAGCATGTATTCATCCGCCTTCTCCTTCAGGTCCTGCAGAGACAGAGGCGGTCCGGTCTGTCGCTGGCGGAGGGATACTGCTGGCCGGCGGTGGCACGGGGTTGTGACACGGTCCTCATCTCTCACAGCGGAGACGACCCCCTCACCTACCTGCCCCCCCTGCTCACCCACATGCAGCTGGTGTCAGTGTTCAGCTCCCTCTCTGCACGCAGCGGGGTGGGTGGAGCCTCCGTCAGGTTCACTGCTGCTCGGGTGCTTAGCCAGAGTGCTGAGGACAAATAAAGCACCAGAGTAACATTGATCACAAGGATCACAGATACACACAGGATACCTGCTGCACTAGAATCACAAGTGAGGTGTAAAGATGTGATGAGTTAACATCAGTAGTTAACATCATAGTGATGCTGGAACGAATAAGACGTCATGTTAGGACTCTGCTGGTAGGGGGGTCAGATTAAGGCGTTGGCCTCATGATCGGAAGGTTGTGAGATTGATCCCCGGCTGTGGCTATATGATGTTGTGTCCTTGGGCAAGGCACTTCACCCTACTTGCCTCAGGGAGAATGTCCCTGTACTTACTGTAAGTCGCTTTGGATAAAAGCATCTGCTAAATGAATAAAGTAATGTGTGTGTCCTTGGGAAGCTGAAGAAAACCACATCCTTAAGGGATTTTGTAGCTGTTAGGTTTCACTGTAAGGGACCTGATTGGTGTTCTGCCCACCCAGGTGTGTGTGTGTGTGTGTGTGTGTGTGTGTACCATGTCATCAGCCACCTAACCCCCCTCCCCCCCCGCCTCAGCCCCTGGCGGTGATCCTGTGCCCAGGCTGGGATAAGGCTCAGGGGGTGTACGACCGTCTGGAGGGGATCCGGAGCCTGGAGAGGCTGCACCCCACTGTGCTGCTGGTGGGCCAGGCCAAGGAGGAGGCCAAGGCTGCCCACATCCCCAAGAACTGTGAGTGTGTCGTGTTAGGGAACTAGAACACACACACAGCCACCAGGAACGAACACACACAGCCACCAGCAACACACACAGCCAGACACACACACACACACACACAGCCAGACACACGCACACCCCACAGTCCAGTTGAGGGTTCAGCTAACCCCCCTCCCTGGACGCCTCTGATCATGTGATCTCCAGATGAGACAGGAAGTGAGATACACAGACACACACACACACACACACATACGTGGGTGGGAAGTGGGTGTGGTTTGACTTCTTCCTGTTCCCCCCCCCCCCCCCCGGTGTGAGCAGGTCTGCTGCTGGTGACCACGCCCTTCAGCCTGGCCCGCCTCCTGGCAGCTCAGTGCTTCCTGTTCCTGCAGCTGTGTCACCTGGTCCTGGACGAGGCTGACGAGCTGTTCTCCTGCGCTCCAGAACAGGTCACAGCTGCTGACACTCAGGACTAAGAGACATCTAGTTGTGTTTATGTCACTTAGGTAGTTTTAATGACTTTATAAAGCACTTTGGGATACAAAGTTGTTTGTGTGTTATTAGTGTGTGTGCGTGTCAGTCTGTATGTGTGTGTGTGTGTGTGTCTGTGTATATGTGTGTGTGTGAGGCACAGAGCTGACCTGAGCCAGCTCCTCTCTCTGCTCTGCCTCCTCCAGATGAGCAGCATCCTGCAGTTCTTCCAGAAGCTCACCTCCAGTGAGGAGCGTGTGAGCTGCCCCAGGCAGCTGCTGGCTGTGGCCCGGCACTGGAGCCCTGCCCTGGACCAGCTGCTGCACCGGTACATGCACCAGCCCTGTGTCATCGTCACGGTGATGGAGGAGGCTGCTCTCTATGGCAACGTGCACCAGGTGTGTCTTTATCTGTCTCGCTCTACCTCAGTTTTAGGTTTTGGAGTTTGTTCAGGGGCGGAGCCGTGCTGCCATGTTTGATTCAAACATGTTCTATCTAATTAAGATTATTCATATTTTAGGTCCAATGAGAAACTTATGACGATAACCTTTTAATTAATATTTCAAATGTCATTCATTTTTACAAATGTGTATCTCAATGTGTAATTGACTGTGTCCAGATTGTGCTGCTGTTCCTGGCCTGCACTAAGGTGTCTGTCCTGCTGGGGGCGCTGGAGCCACTCCCTGCTGTCCCTCAGAAGACCCTCATCATCACCAGCTCTCCTGAGGAGGTGGAGCACGTCTACCAGGTACAACACACGAGTCACTTCCTGTCAGCTCCATCAGGGTCACTTCCTGTCAGCTCCATCAGGGTCACTTCCTGTCAGCTCCATCAGGGTCACTTCCTGTCAGCTCCATCAGGGTCACTTCCTGTCGTGTCCATCAGGGTCACTTCATGTCGTGTGTATTCTGATTGGCTGGTCTGGAGGCTGGATGTTGACTCTGTTGTGTGTCTCCTCCAGGCTGTCAACACCATGGCTGCCTTCTGTCTGAAGGCCCACGAGGAGATGACCTTCCAGTTTGACTTTGTTCTGATGCAGTGGAGGAAAGACATCGGCCCAGGAAGTCATGTCATCCTGGGTAAATACGTGTTATGACAGGAAGTCATGTTATCCTGGGTAAATACATGTTATGACAGGAAGTCATGTTATCCTGGGTAACTCCAGAAACACAGTTTCTGCTCATGATAAAGTGGTTAAGAGTTAGCATTCTAGAATCCTTTTAACTTTAAACTGTTCTAGGGGAAATATTAAACAACAGTGCGATGAGTCGCAAATTAACTTCCATTTATGTGGCTCAAAAAACACTACCCCCCCTCCTCTCTACTCTTCCTCCTCCACCTCCTCCCTCCCCCCCTCTCCTCCTCCTCTCAGTCAGTACGGATGCCTGCCTGCAGGCTCTGGGCATCCAGGATGCGTCCTGTGTCGTCCACTACAGCTTCCCTTCGTCTCCCCGGAGCTTCGGTGCCCGGCTGGCCTGCATGGTGGATAACTTCTGGAACCGTACTGACAAGGTGGGTCAGACCAGCACAGCAGCCCCCCCCACCCCCCCGCTGCTGGTGTTCCACATGTTTAACCTCCTCCAACACACCTGATTCACAAGGGTGTGTGTGTGTGTGTGTGTGTGTGTGTGTGCCATTAGGTGCCTGGTTTGTGGAAGATGGCTGCTGTGTGGGTTCAGACAGTAACTAAACAGGGAGAGTGTCTCTCTCTCTCTCATCTCTCTTCCCTGCAGGAATGTTCCAGAACCTCCTCCCCCCCCAAGTCGGTGCTGCTGCTGACAGAGAGGAACAGCCGCCATGTGACGGGCGTGCTGCAGTACCTGAGGCGCACGGACGCCTCTCTCCCCCCCGAGCTGCTGCACTTCGCCCAGGGTGTGGGCCGGGCTAGGGAGCTGCAGAGGGCAGGACAGCCACTCTGCTCATACCTGAAGACATACGGCTTCTGCAGGCAAGTCCTGAGTCTGCAGTAGCTCTGCACAGCGTGGCCTCCGTGCTGTGTACCTTGTGCTGTGGCCTGTGTGCTGTGGCCTGTGTGCTGTGGCCTGTGTGCTGTGTGGTGCTGTGGCCTGTGTGCTGTGGCCTGTGTGCTGTGTGGTGCTGTGGCCTGTGTGCTGTGGCCTGTGTGCTGTGGCCTGTGTGCTGTGTGGTGCTGTGGACCTTCTGTGAAATGCAATAGTTGCGTGTGTTTGTTCATGGATGAGTAGATGCTTGATGCTGCAGCTGAGCCCTGTGTCTCCCTGTCCCTCCCTGTGTCTCCCTGTGTCTCCCTGTCCCTCCCTGTGTCTCCCTGTCCCTCCCTGTGTCTCCCTGTCCCTCCCTGTGTCTCCCTGTCCCTCCCTGTGTCTCCCTGTGTCTCCCTGTCCATCCCTGTCCCTCCCTGTGTCTCCCTGTCCCTCCCTGTGTCTCCCTGTGTCTCCCTGTCCATCCCTGTGTCTCCCTGTCCCTCCCTGTGTCTCCCTGTGTCTCCCTGTCCATCCCTGTCCCTCCCTGTGTCTCCCTGTCCCTCCCTGTGTCTCCCTGTGTCTCCCTGTCCCTCCCTGTCCCAGGAACAGCAGTGTGTGTCCAGACAGACACAGCCTGTGCCCCTCCCAGGACCAGCCCCAGCACCCCAGCTCCGGCAGCATGGTGGTGGGTCAGCAGCACCACATCATTTCTCTGTCTTCTGTGGGTTTAGGATGTGCTGAATCATTAAACACACTTTGGTTTATAATTCCTACTCAGAAGCTTTCCCACACCTGAGTCAAGTCTAGACTGAATAGGTTTTCAGAGGAGATCTTCATCGAATCTCCTAATGTCATGGGAATGACTGTAGTCCATAATGTCTTGCTGGTTGTCATGGGAATGACTGTAGTCCATAATGTCTTTGTGGTGGTAATGGGAATGACTGTAGTCCATAGTGTTTGCCCGGCTGTCCTTGTCTAGGTTCTGCCCTTGTACATCAAGACGGCGTCCCAGTACTGGGGTCGCATCGTGAGGGGGATAGACGACTGCTACAAGAACCTGGCATCCCAAATGACTGCTCACTATGCTACAGAGAAACTGCTGGCTGTGGATGTGGTGGAGGGCGGGCTTTACTGTGTACAGGAGGAAGAAACCTATCACAGGTTAGTACGCTACACAGCTGGCCTATCACAGGTTAGTACACCACACAGCTGGCCTATCACAGGTCAGTACACCACACAGCTGGCCTATCACAGGTCAGTACACCACACAGCTGGCCTATCACAGGTCAGTACACCACACAGCTGGCCTATCGCAAGTTAGTACGCTACACAGCTGGCCTATCACAGGTTAGTACGCCACACAGCTGGCCTATCACAGGTCTCATAATGACATCACAGTTCTCCAGTTATGTGTTGCCTTATCCTCATGGGGTTCCTCTGCAGGGTGCAGGTGACTGTGGTCCCTGAGAGGGGGGACCGTCTGTTCTGCAGCGTCCAGGTCCGCTTCCTGGACGAGGGCCGTGTGCAGGAGGTGAAGGAGCACCAGCTGCTGCAGCTGCCCCCCCAGTTCCACAGCCTCCCCCCCCAGGCTGTGGAGATCATCCTCTGCAGAGTCAAGCCCATCGACGGGGAGGTGGACTGGAACCCCAAGGCATGTCTCAGTGTTGCTCTAAACTCCCTCAGCCTAGCTGTTAGCGCTTCGAAAAGTCGATAAACGTCATTTCGAGCCTACCCTTCAGCCACGCCCAGTTCTGGGGGGGGGACACGAGTTAACATGATTAGCATGACAAAGCAGTTACATGGTACAAGTTAACATGATAGCCAGATTATTTGGACATTTGGGAAGGTGAAAAGTTACTATAAATCTAAATGGGTAACAACAGTGGTATTGAACGTATTGTACACACCTGTTTTCCCAAGGAATAGTAACTCAGGAAGCAAAAACGTCCTACAAAGTTCTTTTTCCAGTTGACTTTGCCTGGTGTTCATACAGGCCACCATGACCCAGTGAACAGCTGTTTGACTTCCCTTGAACAGGTGACCAGAACCATCAGCCAGAAGATCAGAGGTCTTGAACACCAGGCCAGAGTGGTCCTGAGTCTGGGGAACTGCATCTTTGTTGACCCCATGGTATGTTCTCCTCCACACTCACAGGCGGGGGTCTCTGTCAGGGGCCTCATGTCCCACCCTCTTGTCTTCTAGATGTTCCCCTCCCCACACTTCTTAATAAGAAAAGAACTGCATTTCACTGTTAACATCCTCTTATTTGGGAGTAAAAAAATCTGCCCCCCTCCTCACATTTAAAACCAAAGCTGCACCCCTGGTGTGTGTGCTGACTAACTGCCCCTGCCTGTGCTGCCCTGGTGTG
The DNA here is from genome assembly GCA_030340685.1 of Protosalanx chinensis. Lineage (NCBI taxonomy): Eukaryota > Metazoa > Chordata > Actinopteri > Osmeriformes > Salangidae > Protosalanx > Protosalanx chinensis. Next base: position 843,059 of record CM059318.1, on the reverse strand, counting down.
TGTGCTGACTAACTGCCCCTGCCTGTGCTGCCCTGGTTTGTGCTGACTAACTGCCCTTGCCTGTGCTGCCCTTAGGTGAGGATGACTCCTCTGCCAGTCCTGAAGACCTTCATCCACGAGCACAACGTCCACACTGAGATCCTCAACACCGGCATGGGCACCAGCAACCCCCAACACCTGGATCTGCTGAGGAAGATCATCCAGAAAGCCGAGCCTGTGGCTGGGGAGGGGGAGGGAGAGGAGGGGGAGGGAGAGGAGGGGGAGGAGGGAGAGGAGGGGGAGGAGGGCTTTGGGATGACTGGGTGAGTGAGAGCTACAGTCAGGAGCCTTGCAGCAGAACATCTTAACATTTGGAGTTATCCTGAGCTGTGCAGAGTCGTTGTACACAAACGTGTGTGTGTGTGTGTGTGTGTGTGTGTGGGCAGACTGGAGGACTCCCAGGTAACTGTGGATGTTGAGGGCCAGGTTGCAGAGGAGGCTGAAAGGAGGAGAGCAGCTGCAGAGAGCTTGTGTTGTGACCAGGAGAGATCTGAATATCCTCCTATGTCTCACAAGCAAGAGCCAGCAGAACCTACACTTCAGACCCCTGGAGAGAGTCTAGCACCACCTCAGACCCCTGGAGAGAGTCTAGCACCACCTCAGACCCCTGGAGAAAGTCTAGCACCACCTCAGACCCCTGGAGAGAGTCTAGCACCACCTCAGACCCCTGGAGAGAGTCTAGCACCACCTCAGACCCCTGGAGAAAGTCTAGCACCACCTCAGACCCTTGGAGAGAGTCTAGCACCACCTCAGACCCCTGGAGAAAGTCTAGCACCACCTCAGACCCCTGGAGAGATTCTAGCACCACCTCAGACCCCTGGAGAGAGTCTAGCACCACCTCAGACCCCTGGAGAGAGTCTAGCACCACCTCAGACCCCTGGAGAGAGTCTAGCACCACCTCAGACCCCTGGAGAGAGTCTAACACCACCTCAGACCCCTGGAGAGAGTCTAGCACCACCTCAGACCCCTGGAGAGAGTCTAGCACCACCTCAGGCCCCTGGAGAGAGTCTAGCACCACCTCAGACCCCTGGAGAGAGTCTAGCACCACCTCAGGCCCCTGGAGAGAGTCTAGCACCACCTCAGGCCCCTGGAGAGAGTCTAGCACCACCTCAGACCCCTGGAGAGAGTCTAGCACCACCTCAGGCCCCTGGAGAGAGTCTAGCACCTGGAGATCAGACTACTGCTGCTGTGACTCAGGACATGTGTCCAGATGTTGACCAGTGGAACAGCCTCATAGCCAACCTGAAACATGCTGCTCAATGTCTCAGGTCAGTGTCCAGGGGAGAGTCCAGGTGTGTGTGTGTGTGTCCAGGTGTGTGAGCAGCACTAGTCTCCTGCTACCCTGAATAGTCATTAATGCCATTGTTTTCACTCAGGATCTCAGACATGAAGGAGTTTACACACTTGATGTCCACTGTCTATTCAGTGGTGGGAAATGGTAGGACTACAATAATATTTCTATAAATCATGTAATCTGCCACAGCAGGATCAGTAGTTCAGTGTTGTAGTCAGTTTAACTGGATGTAGAAGTTACCTAGGCTGTTGACACATCAGGATTCTCCACAGCCACGAAGCATGTCCACACAGAGAAGACTGCTAACGCTACAGCTACTCAGGAGGCCATCAAAACAGGCGCTCCGAAAAGGTACGAGTGTCTCAAGCCAACTGTCTTCTATCGCCTGTCTTGTTGTCAAGGTTGTGGGTTTGATTCCCGGCAGAGGCAGCATTAAGTTGTGTCCTTGGGCAAGGCACTTCACCCTACTTGCCTCAGGGGGAATGTCCCTGTACTTGCTGTAAGTCTCTCTGGATGAGAGCATTTGCTGAATGACTACATGTAAATGTAAACACCTGTGTGTCACCTGTTATGTGGTCCCCAGCCTCCACCCTCAGGTCAAGTGGTTCCAGAGAACAGACACAGTTGTTATCAATATCAAGCTGACCAACCCGGTGTCCCAGACGTGTGAGTTCTTCCCAGACAGAGTGGTGTACAGGTTAGTACAGAGACACACTTATAACGTGTGTTGTGGTTGAATGGGTAGGGAGTTGAGCTAGTAATCAGAAGGCACCTGGTTTGAACCCTGGCTGTGCCAACATGACGTTGTGTCCTTGGCCAAGGCACTTCACCCTACTTTCCTGCAAGGGCAATGTCCCTGTACTTGCTGTAAGATCCTCTGGATAAGAGCGTCTGGATAAGAGCGTCTGGATAAGAGCGTCTGGATAAGAGCGTCTGGATAAGAGCGTCTGGATAAGAGCGTCTGGATAAGAGCGTCTGGATAAGAGCATCTGGATAAGAGCGTCTGGATAGGAGCGTCTGGATAAGAGCGTCTGGATAGGAGCGTCTGGATAGGAGCGTCTGGATAGGAGCGTCTGGATAGGAGCGTCTGGATAGGAGCGTCTGGATAAGAGCGTCTGGATAAGAGCGTCTGGATAGGAGCGTCTGGATAAGAGCGTCTGGATAGGAGCGTCTGGATAAGAGCGTCTGGATAGGAGCGTCTGGATAAGAGCGTCTGGATAAGAGCGTCTGGATAGGAGCGTCTGGATAAGAGCGTCTGGATAGGAGCGTCTGGATAAGAGCGTCTGGATAAGAGCGTCTGGATAGGAGCGTCTGGATAGGAGCGTCTGGATAAGAGCGTCTGGATAGGAGCGTCTGGATAAGAGCGTCTGGATAGGAGCGTCTGGATAAGAGCGTCTGGATAAGAGCGTCTGGATAGGAGCGTCTGGATAAGAGCGTCTGGATAGGAGCGTCTGGATAAGAGCGTCTGGATAAGAGCGTCTGGATAAGAGCGTCTGGATAAGAGCGTCTGGATAGGAGCGTCTGGATAGGAGCGTCTGGATAAGAGCGTCTGGATAAGAGCGTCTGGATAAGAGCGTCTGGATAGGAGCGTCTGGATAAGAGCGTCTGGATAGGAGCGTCTGGATAGGAGCGTCTGGATAAGAGCGTCTGGATAAGAGCGTCTGGATAGGAGCGTCTTTATAAGAGTTTCTGCTAAATGACTAAATGTTAATGATGCTCAGTCAGATTGTACATCTGCTATAATTACCCTTCAGTTCATGAACATGGAATTCACAGGTAATCGTTTCCAGATTGATGGATGTATTCTTTGTAGGGGCCGAGTGAACAACAGTGGTTACCATGCCGACCTGGAGCTCCTCCTCCCGGTGGCGGCAGACAGGTGCTCATGGGAAATGAAGTCTAATGAGCCAGTCATCACGCTGGTAAAGAGAGAGAGAAAATATTGGGGTACTCTCCTGAAGAGAAAGGTAACAAACTACTCTGTTCAGAGACCAGCGCTCCACCACATCACTTTCATTAAAGCTGTGGAAGAAATGTAGGTGAAAATGTTTTCAAATGGCAACATTAAATCAGGAGTTTTATTTCCCTAAGTGGCTATTTCTTTTTGTTTTGTTTTTACAGAGTAACTTTGTCAGTCTGGACTTTGACCACTTTGAGGATGAGAGTATAACTCCAGGTGGTTCAGTTGGAGGTGGTATGTATGTGTGTACAGTCTGCATGTGTGTCTAGTATGAGATCAATGTAATGGTAAGACACAGTGGGATTGATGGAATGTGTAATGGTAGGGATTTGAATGCTTGTCACTTCCACTTCTGAAACAAAGCATTAATTAAAAATATGATTTTTAAATGTTATTTATTATTATAATCTCTGATGTGTGTGTGTGTGTGTGTGTGCTCAGGTGTCTGGTTCGTGGAGGGCTTGGGGACTGATGGCTGCTATGTGGGCTCAGACAGTAACAGTGACAGTGACTGAGGATTCTGGGAATGAGGAGGAGGTCACTGCTATCAACAGTTTTATCATTTGAGGGTTGATTCAGTCTGAGTGTTTCAATCAGCTCATTGTTTAATCCATAACAGTTTGAGTTAATTCTTGTAAGTAGAGACATTCAATTCAACATGAGCATAAGTTTTTATATTTGAATGTAATTTACGATAGGAATTAACAGTCAGATTATTATACTCATATTCAGTATTGAGAGATGAAGTTCTGTTAAAATGTTCCTGTCAAGTCACATTTATTTCTCCATGTGAAAAAGAAAATAAAGAACTCCTGTTTGGTACTTGGCTCAGTATATTATTTACACACAGACTACCAGAAGAGGGAGACTCCAGTCTAGAACATGTACATCTAGAGACTCCATTCTAGAATGTGTACATCTAGAGACTCCATTCTAGAACGTGTATATCTATAGAGACTCCAGTCTAGTGCATGTACATCTATAGAGACTCCAGTCTAGAAAGTGTACATCTAGAACATGTACATCTATAGAGACTCCAGTCTAGAACATGTACATCTAGAGACTCCAGTCTAGAAAGTGTACATCTAGAGACTCCATTCTAGAATGTGTACATCTATAGAGACTCCAGTCTAGAACATGTACATCTATAGAGACTCCAGTCTAGAAAGTGTACATCTAGAACATGTACATCTATAGAGACTCCATGCTAGAACGTGTACATCTATAGAGACTCCAGTCTAGTGCATGTATATCTATAAAGACTCCAGTCTAGAACTTGTACATCTATAGAGACTCCAGTCTAGAACTTGTACATCTATAGAGCCTCCAGTCTAGAACGTGTACATCTATAAAGACTCCAGTCTAGAAAGTGTACATCTATAGAGACTCCAGTCTAGAACGTGTACATCTATAGAGACTCCAGTCTAGATGTACATCTAGAGGGACTCCAATCTAGATCGTGTACATCTATAGAGACTCCAGTCTAGATGTACTTCTATAGAGACTCCAGTCTAGAACGTGTATATCTATAGAGACTCCAGTGTAGATGTACTCCAGTCTAGATGTACTTCTATAGAGACTCCAGTCTACATCGTGTATATCTATGCTGCCAGCAGAGTGAGCTAGCAGCTCTCCAGCCAGCCCAGAGATCCGAAGATGGCGGCGTGTAGACGTGTTCCTCTCCTGCTTTTCACATCCATCCTTTTATTCGTGCATCCCGTCAGAGGAGAGAAATCTCAGAGCAATGTTGTCTCAAAACCTGCGGTCAGTGCGGATGTTTTTGCCCCAAAACAAGTCGGAGTTTCCCCGGTTGCTGCAAACGCAGCGGCCGCTGATAAGACTTCAGTAGCAGCGGCCTCGTCTGTCCGCAAACCGCGTACGACGGTCTGGAAGCTGGCGGAGGAGCCGGTCTGTAGAGAAGACCTGACCAGACTGTGTCCTAAAGACTACTGGACCAACAACCTGGCGGTGCTGGAGTGTCTCCAGGAGAGGAAGGAGGTGAGGGGGTTCAGGGTGGATCTGAGGGGTTCAGGGTGGATCCGGGTGGATCTGAGGGGTTCAGGGTGGATCTGGATGATTCTAGGTGGATCTGGATGATTCTGGGTGGATCTGGGTAGTTCTAGGTGGATGTGGGTGGTTCTGGAGAAGAGAACCTCCAGGAGAGGAGGGGGACGTGAGCTGGATCTGAAGCCGCCATCCTGCTCTCCTGTGGGGGGACCAGACTGTGCTCAGCCCCGGTCAGCTGGCTCATCCTGCGGGCTAACGGGAACCAGATGGATGATGGAATTAGCCTTTGTTACTGTCACAACAGTAACCTCGTAGTTCACTTCGGCATTATGTTATTTTAGGAAAGTTCAGTCTTTTAATAGTCTCTAACAATCTTAATCTAGTATTTGTATTCCAGGTGGTGTCCCAGGAGTTAAGATAACTACCTTAGCTACTGTCTTCCATGAAAGAAGTACTCGAAGTGTCTAGCCTAGCTAGACAATAAGGACACTGCTCAACTTAGAAATAAAGAAATATAAAAAAGATGATGCTAAAATGAACTCTTGGCATGTTTGACTGGAGCATATTAACATCAGTTGACTTAAAATGTCTGTTGTTCGTGTACAGGTGAAGAGCAGTGATCTGTTTTAAGATGTGTCCTTCTTGAATAGTTTTGTTAGCAGGATCATCTCATCTATAATTCAGGTGTCATACGATGTGTTGTCTCAGGGTCTTACTCAAAGATGTTTCTTAGCAGTTATGGAGACTATATACACATAGACCCCACACATAGCAGGTTTATAGATTATAAAACATACATCATGAGAACCAATTAGTGCCAAGGGAAGAACTATAAGAGCATTAGAGATTAACAAATTCACATATTTGAGGCAGGCACCTCAAATCAACATTTAAACATGGCTGTAGTGAAGAGTGCTTACTGCTTTTACAGTTAAAGGTCTAACCAAGCAAACCTTAAAGTCTTTGAACAGTTACATCCCTTGTTTTTAATGTGGGCAGATGTTCTGAATGATTAGTGTCTGTCCAGGGCCATGTTAGTGCCCATGTTAGTGCCCCACCCCCTGGGCTGTTAGTGGTGGAGGGAGCGCTGGGTTTAGACACAGTTTCCCTGGTTTAGACACAGTTTCCCTGGTTTAGACACAGTTTCCCTGGCTTAGACACAGTTTCCCTGGTTTAGACACAGTTTCCCTGGTTTAGACACAGTTTCCCTGGTTTAGACACAGTTTCCCTGGTTTAGACACAGTTTCCCTGGTTTAGACACAGTTTCCCTGGTTTAGACACAGTTTCCCTGGTTTAGACACAGTTTCCCTGGTTTAGACACAGTTTCCCTGGTTTAGACACAGTTTCCCTGGTTTAGACACAGTTTCCCTGGTTTAGACACAGTTTCCCTGGTTTAGACACAGTTTCCCTGGTTTAGACACAGTTTCTCTGCCTTCCAGCCTCTCCGATGCCCCTGCTCCTCCTGGCAGTTGTGGCTTTGTTGACGTGGTTTGTCTTGAAGCAGGGTGGAGAAGGTCTTGGCTGACTGTGGCTTCCTGAGTTGATTCTATGTTGAAGTTAAACGGAGGAAATGCATGACTGCAGCCAGAGACGTTTCTGGAAGTCAACAACACATTTAGGGTTCGTTAGCCAGCAGAATACCCTGTAGGAAGTTCAAGTGATCCTTTCAGTCATTAAGTGACTTCTGAACAGTGATTTGAATTCCAGGCTGTGTAGGCCAGAGTTCCTATTCACTGTAGGTCCTGTACAGTGATGACAGGGTTGGTGGTTAAAGGCGTGCACATTACATTTACATGTAATCATTTAGCAGAAGCTCTTATCCATTCATCAGCATGTTAGCCAGGCTCTGACAGTATAGAGCAGGGTAGGCCAACCCTGGTTCTCGAGAGCCGCAGTCCTGAAGGTTTTAGATGTTTCCCTGCTCCGGCACACCTGATTCTAATGAAGAAGCGTCGTTATCAAGCTCTGGTTATCAAGCTCTGTGGAGGTGTGCTGGAGCAGGGAAACATCTAAAACTGTCAGGACAGCGGCCCCTCGAGGACCAGGATTGGAGACCCCTGGTAAAGAGGAAGCTCCATACCTCAGCAGATCATCAGGCCACCACGGGCCCCTCATTAGGCCTAATGAAGTGCAGGACCCATGATGTCTACGAAAATGACTGGGTTACTTATATAGTCCTTCTCCTTCTCTCTCTCTCTCTCACTCTCTCTTTCTCTCTCTGTCACACACACACCTCTCTCTTTGTCACCCTCTGCCTCTCACCCCTCTTTCTGTCTCTTTCTCCCTCTGTCTCTCACCCCCCCCCCTCTTTAGCTCTTCCTGCTTCCCCCCCCCCCTCTCTCTAGCCTCTAGACATGTATCCTCTCCTGATGTGTTAGAGAGGGAAGTGTTAGCTGAATGTTTGTTCTGCAGGGGACAGTTTAGTCTGGCTGTGGGGGAACAGTGAGGTCTGGCTGTGTGGGGACAGTGAGGTCTGGCTGTGTGGGGACAGTGAGGTCTTGCTGTGTGGGGACAGTTTAGTCTGGCTGTGTGGGGACAGTGAGGTCTGGCTGTGTGGGGACAGTGAGGTCTTGCTGTGTGGGGACAGTTTAGTCTGGCTGTGTGGGGACAGTGAGGTCTGGCTGTGTGGGGACAGTGAGGTCTGGCTGTGTGGGGACAGTGAGGTCTGGCTGTGTGGGGACAGTGAGGTCTGGCTGTGTGGGGACACTGAGGGGACACTGAGGGGACACTGAGGTCTTGCTGTGGGGTCAGCTGGTGTCTGTTTGGTGGTTGTAGACTCGGAGGTCAGTTCAGGAGGGAGGTGGGTTGTTGGAGCTCAGTAAAACACCAGCTTGTTGATTGCTTCGACAAGTGCTCTCCATCTTTACTGCCTATTATGTGGCTCAGATTGTAGATGTGTTAAGAGGCTCCTACATATTTACTGCTGGGGGGGAGAGGCTCCTACATGTCACTGCACATGTTGACCAGGATTAGACAGAATCTGCTCCTGTGAGGAGAATCTGATGAACTTATATGTTTTATGTTTCACTGACAGATCAGAACATCTTTTGGCTTTTACAGTAAATGTCATCAACACACACATTGACTAACCTTTCTCTCTCTCTCTCTCTCTCTCTCCCTCTCTCCCTCTCTCTCTCCCTCCCCCTCTCCCTCCAGGAGCCAGAGATTGCTGCTGACTGCAGCCATGTAAGTGTTTGAACTCCACTTATCTTAACATCCCTGTCAGCTACGTTTGGGAAGTTGTCCATCAGAGATGATTTGAATTCAGTGCCAAGTATGCTGTCAGTTCATTCTGCGGTTTGCTTGCTTTGTCAAAACCTGTAGTTTTGGTCTTTTAAAAGCATCGTTATAAAAATGCCCTCAGAAGTGGTTGACAGACTGACCTCTGTTTGTTCTGTTGGATCTTTAACGTTTCTGCAGCTCCTCTGGAACTACAAGCTGAACCTGACCACTGACCCCAAGTTTGAGTCTGTGGCTGTGGAGGTTTGCAAGACCACCATCCCAGAGGTAAGGTTCAGTCTGCACCACAGGCTGTCACCTGACTGTCACCTGACTGTCACCTGACTGTCACCTGACTGTCACCTGACTGTCACCTGACTGTCACCTGACTGTCACCTGACTGTCACCTGACTGTCACCTGGGCCGTGTGTGATGTACGCTCTGCACCCCCCTCCCCCAGATTAAAGAGTGTGCGGTGGAGGAGAGGGGGAAGGGGTACCTGGTGTCCTGTCTGGTGGACCACCGCAGCAACATCACAGAGTACCACTGTAACCAGTACATCACCAAGATGGCCACCATCATCTTCAGCAACTTTCGTCTCATCTGTGGCTTCATGGACAAGTGTCGCGAGGACATCAACACCCTGCACTGTGGCAGCATCAGCACCGGAGACAAGGTAGCCTCTAACTGGTGCTAACTGGTGTACCAGCAGAAGGCAGCCTCTAACTGGTGTACCAGCAGAATTCTGGGTCTAACTGTAGGATCGATCGATTCAGAGTGAACATACATTTTTCTCATACCAGTCATTGGTCACAGTGGATTAGAACAGTGAGGGAAATATTTTAGCAGGAATGAGCGTGTGCATGTTCAGAGGTCAGGGGTCAGGGTATCCCTCTGGCTTATGTTTGCTGCTCTCTGATTGGTTGGATTGTTTAGGGTGTGTCTGCAGGAGGTGCTACTGTTCTGAGGTCAGAGGTCTGAGGTCAGAGGTCTGAGGTCAGAGGTCTGAGGTCAGAGGTCTGAGGTCCACCTCTGTTTACGCTCCACTAGAGAGGCAGCACATCAGACAGTCTCACCCCTCCAACACAGCTGCTAATGGAGCCTTATTCATGGCTGGTATATCAGAATGAGCGCTTGGTAGATCAGTGATCGACGCCTTTGATGTGCCAGAACATCCCCATCAGGCAGTGACTCTAACCACTAAGCTAGGAGTGCTCATGAAAAACATACATAAAAAAAGGGAAACTTAAACGATCATCTTAATAATTTACATGTATTCATTTAGCAGACGCTTTTATCCAAAGCGACTTACAGTAAGGACAGGGACATTTTCCCTGAGGCAAGTAGGGTGAAGTGCCTTGCCCAAGGACACAACATCATATAGCCACAGCCGGGGATCGATCTCACAACCTTCCGATCATGAGGCCAACGCCTTAACCATTGAGGCATCTGACTCCCAATGAGCATCCCTGTAACCTAACCTCCCCCCCTCCTAACCTGCTCCTGCTCCCAGGACCTGCACTCCCAGGGCGAGGTGATCGCCTGCCTGGAGAAGGCCCTGGTGCACGAGGCTGAGGAGCAGCCAGGCGCTCACACCATCAGGGACGACTGTAAGAAGTCCATCATGCGCGTGGCTGAGCTGTCCTCTGATGACTTCCACCTGGATCGATACCTGTACTTCTCCTGCAGGGAGGACAGAGAGCACTTCTGTGAAAATGTGAGTGGAGAGAGAGCGTCACCTGGTACTGCAGGACACACACACCTGGTACTGCAGGGCACACACACCTGGTACTGCAGGGCACACACACCTGGTACTGCAGGACACACACACCTGGTACTGCAGGACACACACACCTGGTACTGCAGGGCACACACACCTGGTACTGCAGGACACACACACCTGGTACTGCAGGGCACACACACCTGGTACAGCAGGACACACACACCTGGTACTGCAGGGCACACACACCTGGTACAGCAGGACACACACACCTGGTACTGCAGGGCACACACACCTGGTACTGCAGGACACACACCTGGTACTGCAGGACACACACACCTGGTACTGCAGGGCACACACACCTGGTACAGCAGGACACACACACCTGGTACTGCAGGGCACACACACCTGGTACTGCAGGACACACACACCTGGTACAGCAGGACACACACACCTGGTACTGCAGGACACACACACCTGGTACTGCAGGGCACACACACCTTGTACTGCAGGGCACACACACCTGGTACTGCAGGACACACACACCTGGTACTGCAGGGCACACACACCTGGTACTGCAGGGCACACACACCTGGTACTGCAGGACACACACACCTGGTACTGCAGGGCACACACACCTGGTACTGCAGGACACACACACCTGGTACTGCAGGGCACACACACCTTGTACTGCAGGGCACACACACCTGGTACTGCAGGACACACACACCTGGTACTGCAGGGCACACACACCTGGTACTGCAGGACACACACACCTGGTACTGCAGGGCACACACACCTGGTACTGCAGGGCACACACACCTGGTACTGCAGGACACACACACCTGGTACTGCAGGGCACACACACCTGGTACTGCAGGACACACACACCTGGTACTGCAGGGCACACACACCTGGTACTGCAGGGCACACACACCTGGTACTGCAGGGCACACACACCTGGTACTGCAGGGCACACACACCTGGTACTGCAGGACACACACACCTGGTACT
>CM059318.1:799306-819306 GCA_030340685.1 Protosalanx chinensis | reverse complement strand
ACACCCACACCCACACAGACAGACACACACACACACACACCACACACAGACAGACACACACACAGACGCACACACATACACCAGCCTAGCCTGAGCTCTCTGCATATCCTGGCCTCCCTGCCCCTCTCCTGACCTCTGCCCCCCCCCCTGTGTGTGGATCAGGAGGTGTTAAACATCCTGAAGGAGAGCAAGGCTGACATCTTCGTGGACCCGGTCCTCCACACAGCCTGCGCTCTGGACATCAAACACCACTGTGCTGCCATCCCCCCTGGACGAGGACGACGTGAGACACACACACACACACACACTCTCACTTACACACACACACACACACACACTCACACAATCTCTCTCTTTCAGAGATGTCCTGTCTGATGGTCTCTCTCTGGTCTCTCTTTCAGAGATGTCCTGTCTGATGGTCTCTCTCTGGTCTCTCTTTCAGAGGTGTCCTGTCTGATGGTCTCTCTCTGGTCTCTCTTTCAGAGATGTCCTGTCTGATGGTCTCTCTCTGGTCTCTCTTTCAGAGATGTCCTGTCTGATGGTCTCTCTCTGGTCTCTCTTTCAGAGATGTCCTGTCTGATGGTCTCTCTCTGGTCTCTCTTTCAGAGATGTCCTGTCTGATGGTCTCTCTCTGGTCTCTCTTTCAGAGATGTCCTGTCTGATGGTCTCTCTCTGGTCTCTCTTTCAGAGATGTCCTGTCTGATGGTCTCTCTCTGGTCTCTCTTTCAGAGATGTCCTGTCTGATGGTCTCTCTCTGGTCTCTCTTTCAGAGATGTCCTGTCTGATGGTCTCTCTCTGGTCTCTCTTTCAGAGATGTCCTGTCTGATGGTCTCTCTCTGGTCTCTCTTTCAGAGATGTCCTGTCTGATGGTCTCTCTCTGGTCTCTCTTTCAGAGATGTCCTGTCTGATGGTCTCTCTCTGGTCTCTCTTTCAGAGATGTCCTGTCTGATGGTCTCTCTCTGGTCTCTCTTTCAGAGATGTCCTGTCTGATGGTCTCTCTCTGGTCTCTCTTTCAGAGATGTCCTGTCTGATGGTCTCTCTCTGGTCTCTCTTTCAGAGATGTCCTGTCTGATGGTCTCTCTCTGGTCTCTCTTTCAGAGATGTCCTGTCTGATGGTCTCTCTCTGGTCTCTCTTTCAGAGATGTCCTGTCTGATGGTCTCTCTCTGGTCTCTCTTTCAGAGGTGTCCTGTCTGATGGTCTCTCTCTGGTCTCTCTTTCAGAGGTGTCCTGTCTGATGGTCTCTCTCTGGTCTCTCTTTCAGAGATGTCCTGTCTGATGGTCTCTCTCTGGTCTCTCTTTCAGAGATGTCCTGTCTGATGGTCTCTCTCTGGTCTCTCTTTCAGAGATGTCCTGTCTGATGGAGTCTCTGCAGGACAAGCGTGTTCGTCTGCAGCCGGAGTGTAAGAAGAGACTGCAGGACCGCATGGACATGTGGAGCTACGCTGCCAAGGTTAGGATGAACACACACACACACACACACATACACACATACACACACACACACACACACACAGGCACACAGGCACACACACACACACACAGGCGCACACACACACAAACTCACACACACAGCCATGCTGCCAAGGGTAGGACACACAGATAACATAGATGGAAAGAGAGAATCTCCTGAGATAAAAGAAACTTCTTCCTGAGATAGCATGTGGTATCCTAAAACTTTCTCCCTCCCTCCCTCTCTCCCCCCTCCTCCCCCCTCAGGTGGCCCCAGCTGAGGGCTTCTCTGACCTGGCCCTGCAGGTGATGTCCTCCCCCTCTAAGAACTACATCCTGGCTATGATTGGTCTGGGAGTGAGCATCCTGTTCCTGCTGGGCCTGCTGTGTGGACGCATCACCAAGCGTGTCACACAGGAGCTGAAGGACAGGTAGAGGACTGGCCCCCCCGAGGCCCCCCGAGGGCCCCCGAGGCCCCCCCGAGGCCCCCCACCAAGAACTGGAACAACCACCAACATGGAAAGGCTCTCTGCCCTGCCCAGTGTCTCTCCCACCTCCTTCCCTCGCTCCCTAGCTCCTCATCCTTCACCTCCTCCTTCCCTCGCTCCCTAGCTCCTCATCCTTCACCTCCTCCTTCCCTCGCTCCCTAGCTCCTCATCCTTCACCTCCTCTTTCCCTTTTCTATATTTCAGCTCCTTCTATCTTTGGTCTTCTGACCCTTTCAGACACGCTGGGAGGCAGAGAGAGACTTAGCAGGTTCTTGACTCAAAGCTTTGCAGTTGGTGGGCTGTGTTGGGACAGCATAAACCCCACCCCCCCCGCCCCAGGACCCCCCCCCCCACCCCCCCTCGCCGTCCTACAGGCTGACTGACAGAAGACAAAGTGACCACATGACCTCGGACATCGTCTGAGTCACCACAAACGATTGTTTACTCATTGTGAATATTTGGAACCTTCTTTTTGTTGTGTGTGTGTGCAGATGTTTTGTTGGACCTCTCATCACAGATGCAATATTCCTGCTTCCTGCTTGTCTGCTTGCTGTGGGGTCTCCCTCCAGGGGTGCTTGTTGCAAAGCATCATGGGGAGGGAAAACAGCTTCCGTACTTCTGATCTCAGTTTTCCAAGACTATGGGCTGTGTGTGTGTGTGTGTGTGTATCTGTGCATGCTGGCATTTGACGTGTGAATGGATGGTATTGATTTTCTCCATTCCCTCTTCAGGTCCCCCAGCTGGTGTGTTGAGGGGTTGAGGAGATTTGAAGTTGCCTATATGTGCTTATGTGTTAGGCCACAGGGACTGCTGTGTGAGTGGAAGGCTGAGCGACTCGTTCAGACACACTCATACACTCACTGGAACAAGGTGTTACTACAGAGTCATGTATTATATCTATACTGGTAGAACTAGCAGAGCAAAACGTTTTGCCGCCTCCGTGTTGCCTTGGTAACGGGCTGTTGTGGTGCCGTGGGTTAGCATGACAAGCTAATTCCACAGGAGCTGTGGTAGAGGGAGTGTTAGCTAGGAGCTCAGGGCTGGGACTGCAGGTACTTAGGACGTTTCAAAGCATTTCAACTCTAGAACGATTCATTTCAATTTCAGTTCGACTCTAGAACGATTCACTCCAGTTTCAGTTGGACTCTAGAACGATTCGCTCCAGTTTCAGTTCAACTCTAGAACGATTCACTCCAGTTTCAGTTCAACTCTAGAACGATTCACTTCAGTTTTAGGGGGGCCCCACTCCTCTCCCCAGGGGTCTCCACTCCTCTCCCCAGGGGGGCCCACTCCTCTCCCCAGGGGGCCACACTCCTCTCCCCAGGGGGGCCCCACTCCTCTCCCCAGGGGTCTCCACTCCTCTCCCCAGGGGTCTCCACTCCTCTCCCCAGGGGTCTCCACTCCTCTCCCCAGGGGGCCACACTCCTCTCCCCAGGGGGCCACACTCCTCTCCCCAGGGGGCCCCACTCCTCTCCCCAGGGGGCCACACTCCTCTCCCCAGGGGGGGCCCCACTCCTCTCCCCAGGGGGCCACACTCCTCTCCCCAGGGGGCCACACTCAGCTGAGTAGTGCGTCTGTAACCACACGAGGGCAGCAGTAAGCATCAGGAGAGAGTAAAGGGGGAAACAATCACAAATAACAAGAAATAAAGATACACTATATTACCAAAAGTATTTGGTTACCCATCCATCTGATCATTTGGATGGGTGACCAAATACTTTTGGTAATATATTGTACCTGATGTGAACATTTTATTTTAAAATGATACTGGAACCATTGCACATTGTTTTTTTTTTATTCATGAATATATATATAAAGTATATATATATTGTTTGGTATTAGCCTTATTTATTGTTTACTAATGGTCAACGTTTGTGAGTTATTTTGTTGATGTGAATGTTGCTCTTGTTGCCTTTACTTCCTGCCTGCTAAATGTCCCTCATTTCAGCCATCTGATTGGCCAGCAGGTTCAGGAGCCAGGGTTATCTGGGTGCCATCTGATTGGCCGGCAGGTTCAGGAGCCAGGGTTATCTGGGTGCCATCTGATTGGCCGGCAGGTTCAGGAGCCAGGGTTATCTGGGTGCCATCTGATTGGCCGGCAGGTTCAGGAGCCAGGGTTATCTGGGTGCCATCTGATTGGCCGGCAGGTTCAGGAGCCAGGGTTATCTGGGTGCCATCTGATTGGCCGGCAGGTTCAGGAGCCAGGGTTATCTGGGTGCCATCTGATTGGCCAGCAGGTTCAGGAGCCAGGGTTATCTGGGTGCCATCTGATTGGCCAGCAGGTTCAGGAGCCAGGGTTATCTGGGTGCCATCTGAATCTAATGAGTGCAGTTTTAAAACAGGCTCAGACATTAACGATGATTCAAACATGACTGAATGGTGTTGATGGAACAGAGTGTCAGGTGATCTCTGACAGGTTAACTTACCTTTGGCAGATCTCTCCAGGTTTGGGCTCTTAGTTGATGCTGTTAACCGATCTCACCTGTCAGCTGTCGCTGTGTTGACGCCGCATCGCTCACTTCCTGCTTGTAAATGGCCTCTACTGCTCTGCTTCCTGTCTCTGAAGGCAGGCCTGTTCATCAGCGTCAAACTGCGCCTCCCACTGTGCAGGAGGCTCCTCCCACATCCTGGACACACAGTTCTTACACTAAAGTTGTGTGTGGGTGTGTGGGTTGCTGGGTATGTGTGTGTGGTTGGGTGTGTGTGTGGTTGGGTGTGTGTGTGGGTGTGTGGGTGGGTGTTTGTCCCTAGAAGCTGTTAAATCTTTGGACAGCACAAGTCTTCAAGAACCAAGTTTGTAGAACATGGTGTTTTCTACCAGCTCACACTCATGCTACTAAATCAGCATTAAATATCGTCAAGTCATTCTATATATCTATCAGTACTTTGCTGTCTGTGGGACATTTTCATAAAGTCAAAAAGAAAACTTATGACACATTATTAAGATATAAAAAAAATATGTTTTTGTAATAGTGTACAAATCTCTCTGTCTATCTGATGGTCCTTTTGCTTTTCATCATTGTTGATGCTGTGTGGTCAGATGAATCAGCTCAACAGGACATTTTCCTTGTTCAGATTTTGTTGCCATTTTTCTTTTTTTGGGGTTTGTTTGTTCTGTACAGATGAAATTGGACAGTTTGTTAATAGTAAAGTCTGCAGTTTTTTTTACTGTACAGTTCCTTGTGTTTATTCCTGGCCTTTCCTATTACATCAGATCCATTCTTTGAGGAGAGAGCTTTGCTTTGTGATGTACTCTGCTCTTAGCTGTGAGAAGGAAGTATGAGTTTAGGAAAACAAACACGCTGTAAGTCTCTCTGGAACCAGCCTGTCCCTGGAGGTGAGGGACAACCAGCCTGTCTCCTGTCCCTGGAGGTGAGGGACAACCAGCCTGTCTTCTGTCCCTGGAGGTGAGGGACAACCAGCCTGTCTCCTGTCCCTGGAGGTGAGAGGGAAGCAGCCTGTCTCCTGTCCCTGGAGGTGAGGGACAACCAGCCTGTCTCCTGTCCCTGGAGGTGAGGGACAACCAGCCTGTCTCCTGTCCCTGGAGGTGAGGGACAACCAGCCTGTCTCCTGTCCCTGGAGGTGAGGGGGGAGCAGCCTGTCTCCTGTCCCTGGAGGTGAGGGACAACCAGCCTGTCTCCTGTCCCTGGAGGTGAGGGACAACCAGCCTGTCTCCTGTCCCTGGAGGTGAGGGACAACCAGCCTGTCTCCTGTCCCTGGAGGTGAGGGGGGAGCAGCCTGTCTCCTGTCCCTGGAGGTGAGGGACAACCAACCTGTCTCCTGTCCCTGGTGGTGAGGGACAACCAGCCTGTCTTCTGTCCCTGGAGGTGAGGAGAAACCAGCCTGTCCCTGGAGGTGAGAGGGAAGCAGCCTGTCTCCTGTCCCTGGAGGTGAGGGACAACCAGCCTGTCTCCTGTCCCTGGAGGTGAGGGACAACCAGCCTGTCTCCTGTCCCTGGAGGTGAGGGACAACCAGCCTGTCTTCTGTCCCTGGTGGTGAGGGACAACCAGCCGGTCTCCTGTCCCTGGAGGTGAGGGGGGAGCAGCCTGTCTCCTGTCCCTGGAGGTGAGGGGGGAGCAGCCTGTCTCCTGTCCCTGGAGGTGAGGGGGGACCACAGGAGGATGAGAACAGGCTGCTTTGCTTCCTGAGCACGTTCAAGATTGGACGGCTCTGCTTGTGGATCCTTATGAATACACAAAGGACGGCTTTATGCATGTGGCTCCATAGGAAGCCATGAGAAGAGTAGACCTGTGACATTCTAGATGTCTGGCTCATGTACGCGTGTGTGTGTGTGTGTGTGCGCGCGTGTGTGTGTAAAATACTCCAGACTTTCTGAAGATGGTGAAGCTGCGTGTGTGTGTGTCTGTGTCTGTGTCTGTGTGTGTGTGTGTGTGTGTGTGTGTGTGTGTGTGTGTGTGTGTGTGTGTGTGTGTGTGTGTGTGTGTGTGTGTGTGTGTGTGTGTGTGTGTGTGTGTGTGTGTGTGTGTGTGTGTGTGTGTGTGTGTGTGTGTGTGTGTGTGTGTGTGTGTGTGTGTGTGTGTGTGTGTGTGTGTGTGTGCGCGCGCGCGCGCGCGTGTGACACTGTAGTGAGACATTTCTTCCTGCTCGTCAACCCTGACCGCCTCTCAGCGTGTGTTTAAGCAGAGACGGATGTGACTGTGTGAAAGGATCTGCAGCAGAAAGTGTCACTCAGAGAGAAACTGGGTTAATCCAGCTGTTAGGAAACAACCATCAATACTCTGAAGCTGAAGTATTTGGTATAATAACCTTTAATTACAACTTATTTGGTGGATACATGTTTATTGTATAGTGGTACCACTTTAGGATACAATGCAAACAGGCTAGTATGTGTTATAAGTATGTTTGTGGTCCAAAAGGGAAAGATTACCTTAACTGCACTATATGCCGTTTCATTCACTCTATACTAGTTCAGACACATCATGTTTTAAACATGTTTAAAATCCTTGTGTTTATAGGCCTCATTTGAGGAGTGACTGTCTGAGTGTTTAAGCTGTGAATGCCCTCTGGTCCTAATGTTTCTCTAACAACCTCAGTACCCAGACCTCAGGACCCAGACCTCAGGACCCAGACCTCAGGCTCCAGTCCTCAGTACCCAGACCTCAGGACCCAGACCTCAGGCACCAGACCTCAGGCCCCAGACCTCAGGACCCAGACCTCAGGACCCAGAACTCAGGCACCAGACCTCAGGCACCAGACCTCAGGCCCCAGAACTCAGGACCCAGACCTCAGGCCCCAGGACCCAGACCTCAGGACCCAGACCTCAGGACCCAGACTTCAGGCCCCAGACCTCAGGACCCAGACCTCAGGACCCAGACCTCAGGAACCAGACCTCAGGACCCAGACCTCAGGCACCAGACCTCAGGACCCAGACCTCAGGCACCAGACCTCAGGACCCAGACCTCAGGCCCCAGGACCCAGACCTCAGGCACCAGACCTCAGGACCCAGACCTCAGGCTCCAGACCTCAGGTCCCAGACCCTGGACCTCAAGCTTCAGGCCCCAGGCTCCAGACCTCAGGCTTCAGGCACCAGATCTCAGGCTTCAGGCTCCACCCAGAACTCAGACCACCTGACTGACTCCATCATTCCTCTGCTCCTCAAGCGTCCAACAGTGGTTCTATTCTCTATCTTCTCTCCCTCTCTACTAACTCCCTCACTCTCTCCTCCCTCCTCAGTGCTCCCAACCTCCCCCCCCCCCCCCCCATCCATCCTCCTCTAGAAGGTGTAGGGAGAGACAAACAGGGTGACCTTGGTGAGGTATCTTCCCAGCAGGGCTCGTCTCTCCAGCTCGCTCATCTCCACCTCAGCCTCCAGGGTGGCGGGGCCCTGGATGGGGCTGACCAGCAGCAGGGTGCCCGTCTGCTGGCTGGAGCGCTGCACGCTGAAGTGGCTCCTCCCACGGCCGCCCACCAGCCCGAAACGCAGCGTGTCGCCCAGGGCGCGAGCAGCAGACACCCTGAACAGCACTCTGGGAGCGGACATGTTGGACACCACGGACAGGAAGTGGAAGGAGACGGAGTTGGGAGCTTGAGAGCAGGTTTCATCCCCAACCAGACAAGGGTTCCTCTCACACCGCCTGGGAGGGAGGGAGGGGGGGGGGAGAGAGAAGGAGAGAAGGAGAGGGAGAGAGGGATGGAGAGAGGAGGAGAGGGAGGGAGGAGTGGTAGAAAATATTTAGGAATTACTTAATTTTCACCTTCTAGATTTAGACTTGACTTCTGAATAAGAGTGTTGTGTCTCATGAATCTCATGACGTTCACAGACTTTCAAACGATGAAGTGTGAACATGAGCCACAGAGGACTCATGCCAGAATGATTGATCAGGACAAGCCGTCTCTGAGGGGAGACTCTGAGACTCTGAGACTCTGGGACTCTGAGACTCTGAGACTCTGGGACTCTGGGACTCTGAGACTCTGGGACTCTGGGACTCTGAGACTCTGGGACTCTGAGACTCTGGGACTCTGAGACTCTGAGACTCTGGGACTCTGGGACTCTGGGACTCTGGGACTCTGAGACTCTGGGACTCTGAGACTCTGGGACTCTGAGACTCTGAGACTCTGGGACTCTGGGACTCTGGGACTCTGGGACTCTGGGACTCTGGGACTCTGGGACTCTGGGACTCTGAGACTCTGGGACTCTGAGACTCTGGGACTCTGGGACTCTGAGACTCTGAGACTCTGAGACTCTGAGACTCTGGGACTCTGGGATTCTGAGACTCTGGGACTCTGAGACTCTGGGACTCTGAGACTCTGAGACTCTGAGACTCTGGGACTCTGGGACTCTGGGACTCTGAGACTCTGAGACTCTGGGACTCTGGGACTCTGAGACTCTGAGACTCTGAGACTATGGTACTCTGGGACTCTGAGACTCTGAGACTGTGGGACTCTGGGACTCTGAGACTCTGGGACTCTGGGACTCTGGGACTCTGGGACTCTGAGACTCTGAGACTCTGAGACTCTGAGACTCTGAGACTCTGAGACTCTGAGACTCTGGGACTCTAAGACTCTGGGTCTCTGAAACTCTGGGACTCTGAGACTCTAAGACTCTGAGACTCTGAGACTCTGGGACTCTAAGACTCTGAGACTCTGGGACTCTCTGACTCTGGGACTCTGGGACTCTGAAACTCTGAAACTCTGAGACTCTGGGACTCTCTGACTCTGAGACTCTGAGACTCTGGGACTCTCTGACTCTGAGACTCTGGGACTCTCTGACTCTGAGACTCTGGGACTCTCTGACTCTGAGACTCTGGGACTCTGAGACTCTGGGACTCTGAGACTCTGGGACTCCCCTAAACTAAATCATGCTTTGGTTCTGATGCCAGCAGTTTCACAGGGTTGAGTCTTACATGGGGGAGGTCTTGATGTAGGAGGCGTTGAGGACGCGAGGACATTCCACGGTGGCACACTGGAAGCCCCCGAATGTGTTGATGCACAGCTGCTCCGGGGTGCAGTTATGCTGGCCACTCTCACACTCATCAATATCTACACCCAAGGGAGGAGGAGAGGGAGGAGGAGAGGGAGGAGGAGAGGGAGGAGGAGAGGGAGGAGGAGAGGGAGGAGGAGAGGGAGGAGGAGAGGGAGGAGGAGAGGGAGGAGGAGAGGGAGGAGGAGAGGGAGGAGGACTGAGCTATAAGGAGAAAAACACACTTGCCCACAGCAGTGAAGAGGGCAAACTGATTTCACCAAACTTTAAAGCCAAACTCAGGAGGAGGACTGGAGGAGGAGGAGGAGGAGGAGGAGGAGGGCTGGAGGAGGTGGGAACTGACCTTTGCAGTTGCGGCTGTCACTGGTCATGTTGTATCCTCTTGGACACACACAGTGGAAGCTTCCAGGTGTGTTGACGCAGCTGAACACACACAGACGACCCTGCTGCCCCAGGGGGAACAGCTCACACTCATCCATGTCTGAAACACACGTGGGTTTGAGAGCCATGCTGCTGTACTCTGGTGCTGCTCTGTCCTGGTGCTGCTCTGCCCTGGTGCTGCTCTACCCTGGTGCTGCTCTGCCCTGGTGCTGCTCTGCCCTGGTGCTGCTCTACTCTGGTGCTGCTCTGCCCTGGTGCTGCTCTGCCCTGGTGCTGCTCTGTCCTGGTGCTGCTCTACCCTGGTGCTGCTCTACCCTGGTGCTGCTCTGCCCTGGTGCTGCTCTGCCCTGATGCTGCTCTGCCCTGGTGCTGCTCTGCCCTGGTGCTGCTCTGCCCTGGTGCTGCTCTACCCTGGTGCTGCTCTGCCCTGGTGCTGCTCTGCCCTGATGCTGCTCTGCCCTGGTGCTGCTCTGCCCTGGTGCTGCTCTGCCCTGGTGCTGCAGGATGACGGTTGGAAACCCCCCTGGTGCTGCACCTCACCTGTGCAGATGTTGTTGTCCCGGCCTGATATGGTGAAGCCCAGATCACAGGTGCAGTGAGAGGAGCCTTGAAAATGGGTACAGCGAGACGGACGGGTAAAGGCCGAGAGCGGAGGGGGAGGGGAGGAAGAGGGGGAGGAGGGGGAGGAGGAGGAGGGGGAGGAGGAGGAGGAGGAGGAGGAGGGATCAGAGGCTGAGAAGGAAGGTAGAGAAGTGTTGGTGCTGTTCAAGACTGAGAAAAGACAGAGGAGAGATTAAACAAACATCCAAACTGTCAGACTTATTTCCTGAAGTGTGGCAGCACAGCATCAGCACAGCATCAGCACAGCATCAGCACAGTGGCAGCACAGCGGCAGCACAGCATCAGCACAGCATCAGCACAGCATCAGCACAGTGGCAGCACAGCGGCAGCACAGCATCAGCAAAGCATCAGCACAGCATCAGCACAACATCAGCATAGCATCAGCACAGCGGCAGCACAGCATCAGCACAGCGGCAGCACAGCATCAGCACAGCTTCAGCACAGCTTCAGCACAGCTTCAGCACAGCTTCAGCACAGTGTTGGCAGCACAGTGTTGGCAGCACAGTGTTGGCAGCACAGTGTTGGCAGCACAGCATCAGCCTCACCCCTGCAGACAGGCTGCTGGCCGCTCCAGCGCAGCGCTTCCAGGCACACCCTGGTCTGGAGCCCCAGCAGCTCAAAGCCAGGCTTACACACGAAGTGGACCTCATGGCCCACTGCAAACACCCTTCCCAGCCTCCGGCCGTTAGCCAGACCCTCAGGCTTGGGGCAGGTGGCTGGAGGGGGGGAGGGGGGCGGGGTAGGGGAGGGACAGGAACACAGACAGGGGTCACACACAGGGCTGTGTGAGTGTCGCACAAACAGTTTTAAGTATGGAAACACAAGTGTGTGCAGAGTGTATTCAAAGTACACTAGATAATATTAAGAATATTAGTTTTCTGATTGGACGTCTCTCTTCTCAGTCTCATATTTATGCTTCTATGAGCATTTGGCTTCTATATTCCAGCTCTATTCTGAGCTGCTGTAAAGGCTTGTTATGGTGGCTGTCCTTGAACAGACTTGGATCTGGAGCCTTGCTCCCCCCCCCCCCCCTCCTGAACTCCAGCCCACTCTGCTCTCACCGTTCATGTGGGGCGTTGCTGCAGGGGGCGTGGCTGCGGGGGGCGTGGCTGTGGGGGGCGTGGCGAGGGGCAAGGAGAGCCTGCTGCTGGTCCTCAGAGCGCTCAGCTTTCTCCTCAGGGAACGCAGGCTCTGCTGATAAGACGTCTCATGGACCATCAGCATCCTCTCCACCTGACGCAGGGACACCTGCAGCTGGCCGGGATGACACTCCTGCACACCGGGCTGACTGTCAGCCTCACTGGAGACCAGCTTCACACCCAGTCATCTGGACACTTCTGTCTAAATCAACCATGTTTCCACATCCATCCGGAAGTCATTCTCAGGTGACTGATCATTGACAATGTCTTCAGGATGGGTTCAGATGACGAACTCTGAAGCCTTTTCTCCAGTGGAACACTACAGCAGATATTCTCTACACCGACTATCATTTTTTGTTATTTCATTATCTAAAATATATTGTTTATATATTGTCTTTTATAGCTCTACTGGCTGTTTTTTGTGTTGAAACAACCATTCAAAGCAAACTAATCATGTGTGTCAACAGACTTGGCAGTGAACTGGATTGTGATTGTATGTTTGGACAGGGTTTGATGTTTCTGCGACTCATGTTATTTTATTGAGTGACTGAGAGGTCACGGGGTCAGAGGTCACGGGGTCAGACAGCAGAGAAGCTGACCTCAAGGTCACTGTTGACGGGAGACAGTCGATGTGTCAAACACGGTCATTATAGAAACCATTACAAAACCATTACAGTCTTCATCCTCGTCTCTAATGTTCGCTTTTCGAATTGTTTCACAAAAGGTTCAAAGAAGATTTGTTATCGAATTTTCTTCCGAGTACAATATTGATCCACAGTTCGTGGTGGATAATTGTAGTGAAGGAGATGTGATGAGTTTGTCCTTCTGGTCAACAGATCATTTCATCTCATTTACAGACACAAATAAGACGGATGAAGTATGAAGGTTATGCGCAAAATGAAATAAAAATTCAAGAAAAAACATTCCGACAAAATGGAAATAAACTAAACTCCTAAAACAAGTAAAATAGGCTAATCTGGAATTTGCTACTTTAGAAATTAGAACGAAAAAAAATCACTATAGAAGTAAAGGTTACCTACTCTTCGTGTGATATTTATTTCCAAGCTTGCAACCACATTCATGTATTTTTTGCACAAGCTCCAGCAAATATAACTGTAACAATATACTACCTATACAGATGTCATGTTTAACTATATAACCATATATTTGAAGTGACTTGATTATAAAGCTCACCTGTCCTGAAGTAGTGAGCTGGAGCCCCCAGATGATCATGAGAAGGACCCTGATCTGCTCCATGATTGATAATACCAGAGGTATCCCTGTTTAAACACATTCACTATGATACTGGACTTACTAAGACTGTAGTTTAAAAAGAAATAGCCAATATAAAGACAGAACTTTTGAATAATTAAAATAAATAACGCAATGCAATTAAAATCGGCTTTGTAAGAAAAAAAGATTTGTCATTCAACCCCGTCAAACCTAAACTGCTTCTAGGTGAAGCTCAAACAAGGAATCTGTTCCCAGATCTGTTCCCAGATCTCAGTTTAGGCCCTGCCTCCTACAAGACTAAGATCTCAGTCCAGCCCAGAGGGACCCTGCATAGCTGTGAAGGATCATAACCAGTCATAGACTCTCAAAACACAGAGTTAGATTAGAAGGTGAGTTTGACAGCTTCTACTTGGAGGTTTGTCATCTTCTAATCATCTTCTTAACTAAATATATTCGGATAACGACTGACTATTCTAAACGAACTGCTTTTTTGACATCAACAAAATAACTAATCGCCTTTATGAATAGAGGAATCCACTGCTTGGTGTATTTGCGCCAACATGTGCGGAATGTGTGTCTGGTGTGATGTTCTCACTGTCCACCAGGAGGCGCCTTTGCTCTGTAAGTGGATTCAGTGTTTCCTAACATGCTGCTCCTCATGATGTTACCAATGTTGTCTCTTCCAATATTCCTGGTTTACCCCAAGGATGGTGTTGAATATTCTTCTACTTGTGTTTGCTGAATCGATAAACCATGAACCCAAACTGACAGGATTGATAGATCTAGCTCACTGCTTGTCTGGCTCATACTGTTAGTCTGCGTTTCCAAGTGTGTGTGAGTGGAAATGTGTGTGTGTGTGTATGTATGGTTAATGTGTGTGATTGTGTGTGGATGGATGTGTGTGTGTGTGTGGGGTGGGGGGTGGATGGATATGTGTGTGTGTAGGTGGGTGGATGGTAGTTGTGTGTGTGTGTGTGTATGTTTGTGTGTGGATGGATATGTGTGTGTGGATGTGTGTGTGTGTGTGTGTGTGGGTGGATGGATGGATATGTGTGTGTTTGTGTGTGGGTGGGTGGATGGTAGTTGTTGTGTGTATGTGTGTGTTTATGTGTTTGTATGTGTGTGTGTGTGTGTGTGTGGATGGGTGTGTGTGTGTGTGTGGATGGGTGTGTGTATGGGTGTGTGTATGGGTGTGCATACTCACTATGCAGAATGAAAACCTGTAAGCCGCCATCAAACGGAGGGATTTAGGAGAGAACATGATTGAAAAACGGGACAATGACATCAGGATTAACTGTCAAGCTAACGAAAGCAATATTTTCCTGCACAGTTTGACTTGGAAGCTCTATTGTTTGGCAAAATAAATACAATCACTCATCCCACTGGTGGCTGGAGACAGGGATGACAATTACAGGCGTCTTTGAAAAAGAAAAAGACAGTCTTTTAATAACTTTCACTACACACCAGAGAATAATCCACAAGCTGTTATACTGTGTGAGTGGTGATGCTGAGGCCGGCTGGTCCTCCTTGTTCCAGAGACTGGAGGCTCAATCTAACACAGTTCAGTCACATCAACAAAACAGTCATTTTGATCAAGACCCAACACCTATCCTACTAATAACAAACACATTAATACTGCCTAGCATTTCCTGTCAGTCTTACGCACACACACACACACACACACACACACATCATTAGGCTACTCTGGTCAGACTAAAACTTTTACAAATGTGTTCTCCTGAGAACGCCCCCCCCTCGTCTGGAGGCTGGGGGGAGTTCAGTCTGGAGGCTGGGGGGAGTTCAGTCTGGAGGCTGGGGGAGTTCAGTCTGGAGGCTGGGGGGAGTGGGGACAGTGTCTGGAGGCTGGAGGGGGTTCAGTTTGGAGGCTGGGGGGAGTTCAGTCTGGAGGCTGGGGGGAGTGGGGACAGTGTCTGGAGGCTGGAGGGGGTTCAGTTTGGAGGCTGGGGGTAATTAGAGGAGGGGGTGACAGAATCATCCTGGAGTTCAGAAACACTGCAGGCCAGAACCGGTTCCAGCTGGTTCCTGCGTTGATTTAAAGAGAGATGAGGACGGGTCTGTTTCTGATGCAGTGTTAGATCTCTAGATAGTGTTAGATAGTTAGTGTCAGAGACCGTATAGATATACAGAGAGTAGAGAGTAGATGTAGACAGACAGTGTAGGTATAGACAGTGTAGATGTAGACAATGTAGATGTAGACAGTGTAGATATAGACAGTGTAGATGTAGACAGTGTAGATATAGACAGTGTAGATATAGACAGTGTAGATGTAGACAATGTAGATGTAGACAGTGTAGATACACAGACGGCTGTATTAAACACCACGGTCCTTTAATCTGCTGAAGGTGTTCTGTTATTGGATCCTCATTAAAATGAGGCCATGCTGCCTGAGCTGAAGTTCTGGTGTGGGTAAATAAACCCAGGAGAGAGCAATCCACTCGCCATCATCATATCTTAATGACATACGACAAGTTTAATTAAAAACACATCATTTAATGATTTTGTCATTAAAATGGAGTTGGTTAATGCAACAACAACTCTGGTCAGACCACTAGACCTCCCTGTGGTGTATGTGTGTGTGTGTGGAAGTCTCAGTGTGTCTCTCTGTATGTCTCTCTGTCCAGTGTGTCTCTCTGTATGTCTCTCTGTCCAGTGTGTCTCTCTGTATGTCTCTCTGTCCAGTGTGTCTCTCTGTATGTCTCTCTGTCCAGTATGTCTCTCAGTATGTCTCACTGACAAGTGTGTCTCTCTGTATGTCTCTCTGTCCAGTGTGTCTCTCTGTATGTCTCTCTGTCCAGTATGTCTCTCTGTATGTCTCTCAGTATGTCTCTCTGACAAGTGTGTCTCTCTGTATGTCTCTCTGTCCAGTGTGTCTCTCTGTATGTCTCTCTGTCCAGTATGTCTCTCTGTATGTCTCTCAGTATGTCTCTCTGTCAAGTGTGTCTCTCTGTATGTCTCTCTGTCCAGTGTGTCTCTCTGTCCAGTTCGTCTCTCTGTATGTCTCTCAGTATGTCTCTCTGTCCAGTGTGTCTCTGTATGTCTCTCAGTATGTCTCTCTGTCCAGTATGTCTCTCTGTCCAGTGTGTCTCTCAGTATGTCTCTCTGTCCAGTATGTCTCTCTGTATGTCTCTCAGTATGTCTCTCTGTACAGTGTGTCTCTCTGTATGTCTCTCAGTATGTCTCTCTGACAAGTGTGTCTCTCTCTGTATGTCTCTCTGTCCAGTGTGTCTCTCTGTATGTCTCTCTGTCCAGTATGTCTCTCTGTATGTCTCTCAGTATGTCTCTCTGTCCAGTGTGTCTCTCTGTATGTCTCTCTGTCCAGTGTGTCTCTCTGCATGTCTCTCTGTCATCAGTGGTGTTTAGTATCTCTGCAGGTGAGGCTCTCTGCCTAGCTCAGCTCTGCTGGGATCAGCCTCGCTGGATCTAGGTGTGTGAGGGCTGACAGTGTGTGTGTGTTACAACCACAGCTGTGCTTGTGTGTTAAATCAACAGCAGTGTGTGTGTGTGTTTGTGTTGGATCGACAGCAGTGTTTGTGTGTGTGTGTATATGTTGGATCGACAGCAGTGTGTGTGTGTGTGTGTATATGTTGGATCCACAGCAGTGTTTGTGTGTGTGTGTATGTTGGATCGACAGCAGTGTGTGTGTGTGTGTGTGTATGTTGGATCGACAGCAGTGTGTGTGTGTGTGTGTATGTTGGATCCACAGCAGTGTTTGTGTGTGTGTGTATGTTGGATCGACAGCAGTGTGTGTGTGTGTGTGTGTTGGATCGACAGCAGTGTGTGTGTGTGTGTGTGTGTTGGATCGACAGCAGTGTGTGTGTGTGTGTGAAACTCTGCTGACTGCTGTAGAAAGGGAAATAGAGAGTGAAGTGTGAGAGACAGAGTGTGGAGTGAGAGAGAGGGGGGGAGAGAGTGAGAGAGGGGAGGAGTTGGTAATGAATTCAGTGAGAGAAGGGAGGGGTGGAGAGGGAGAGAGAGATAGACGATGATGTTATCTCTGTTTTCCTAATGCTTCCTAAGCTCCCTTATCTCTTCTGTTGGACTGGCAGAGTCACAGCAGCCTCCACAGCCCTGCCCTGTTTGCACCCCTGCCAGCTGCAGAATGAGCCAGCCCGGCTCCCCCTAGCACACCCCCGTGGAGCAGGAACTTGGTAGGTGCTGCTCGCTCCGTTCCTAGAACACAGTCGGTGATTCCGGAGTGTTCCGTCCCCTCGCTCCATCAGGGCAGCAGACAGACGAGCAGAGGAGAGAGGACAGAGGAGAGAGGAGAGAGGACAGAGGAGAGAGGACAGAGGAGCAGAGGAGAGAGGACAGAGGAGAGAGGAGAGAGGACAGAGGAGAGAGGAGAGAGGAGAGAGGAGAGAAGACAGACGAGCAGAGGACAGAGGACAGGGGACAGAGGACAGGGGACAGAGGACAGAGGACAGAGGACAGGGGACAGAGGACAGGGGACAGAGGACAGGGGACAGGGGACAGGGGACAGGGGACAGAGGACAGGGGACAGGGGACAGAGGACAGGGGACAGGGGACAGGGGACAGAGGACAGAGGACAGGGGACAGAGGACAGAGGAGATTCCTGCTGTGCTGTGTCAGTGATCTCTCCGGTATGACCCTGTTCAGGACTGAATACCACAGCACCAGACGTGAGTACAGACGAATGATTCATGGACACGTTCTCCATCACTCTGTCTACCTCTCTCTTTCCCTCTCTCCCTCCCTCTCTCTCTGTCTACCTCTCTGTCTCTCTCCCTCCCCCTCTCTCTGTCTACCTCTCTGTCTCTCTCCCTCCCTCTCTCTCTGTCTACCTCTCTGTCTCTCTCCCTCCCTCTCTCTCTGTCTACCTCTCTGTCTCTCTCCCTCCCTCTCTCTCTGTCTACCTCTCTGTCTCTCTCCCTCCCTCTCTCTCTGTCTACCTCTCTGTCTCTCTCCCTCCCTCTCTCTCTGTCTACCTCTCTGTCTCTCTGTCTCTCTCTCTCTCTTCCTCTCTCAGTGTGTTTCCAGCTCAGTGTAACAGTGTGTGTGTGTGTGTGTTTCCAGCTCAGTGTAACAGTGTGTGTGTGTGTGTGTTTCCAGCTCAGTGTAACAGGGTGTGTGTGTGTGTGTTTCCAGCTCAGTGTAACAGGGTGTGTGTGTGTGTGTGTTTCCAGCTCAGTGTAACAGCGTGTGTGTGTGTGTGTGTTTCCAGCTCAGTGTAACAGTGTGTGTGTGTGTGTGTTTCCAGCTCAGTGTAACAGGGTGTGTGTGTGTGTGTGTTTCCAGCTCAGTGTAACAGTGTGTGTGTGTGTGTGTGTGTTTCCAGCTCAGTGTAACAGGGTGTGTGTGTGTGTGTGTTTCCAGCTCAGTGTAACAGTGTGTGTGTGTGTGTGTTTCCAGCTCAGTGTAACAGGGTGTGTGTGTGTGTTTCCAGCTCAGTGTAACAGTGTGTGTGTGTGTGTTTCCAGCTCAGTGTAACAGTGTGTGTGTGTGTGTGTGTGTTTCCAGCTCAGTGTAACAGGGTGTGTGTGTGTGTTTCCAGCTCAGTGTAACAGTGTGTGTGTTGTCCCTCTCGGTCAGAGGGCAGCAGACAGTGCTCCTGCTCCAGTGCTCCTGGTCCAGTGCTCCTGGTGCAGTGCTCCAGGTCCAGTGCTCCTGGTCCAGTGCTCCTGGTGCAGTGCTCCAGGTCCAGTGCTCCTGGTCCAGTGCTCCTGGTCCAGTGCTCCTGGTCCAGTGCTCCTGGTCCAGTGCTCCTGGTCCAGTGCTCCAGTGCTCCTGGTGCAGTGCTCCAGGTCCAGTGCTCCTGGTGCAGTGCTCCAGGTCCAGTGCTCCAGGTCCAGTGCTCCTGGTCCAGTGCTCCTGGTCCAGTGCTCCTGGTCCAGTGCTCCTGGTCCAGTGTTCCAGGTCCAGTGCTCCTGGTCCAGTGCTCCTGGTCCAGTGCTCCAGTGCTCCAGGTCCAGTGCTCCTGGTCCAGTGCTCCTGCTCCAGTGCTCCTGGTGCAGTGCTCCAGTGCTCCTGGTGCAGTGCTCCAGTGCTCCTGGTCCAGTGCTCCTGGTTCAGTGCTCCTGGTCCAGTGCTACTGGTCCAGTGCTCCTGGTCCAGTGCTCCTGGTCCAGTGCTCCAGGTCCAGTGCTCCTGGTCCAGTGCTCCTGGTCCAGTGTTCCAGGTCCAGTGCTCCTGGTCCAGTGCTCCTGGTCCAGTGCTCCTGGTCCAGTGTTCCAGGTCCAGTGCTCCTGGTCCAGTGCTCCTGGTCCAGTGCTCCTGGTCCAGTGCTCCAGGTCCAGTGCTCCTGGTTCAGTGCTCCAGGTCCAGTGCTCCAGGTCCAGTGCTCCTGGTCCAGTGCTCCAGGTCCAGTGCTCCAGGTCCAGTGCTCCAGGTCCAGTGCTCCAGGTGCAGTGCTCCAGGTCCAGTGCTCCAGGTGCAGTGCTCCTGGTCCAGTGCTCCAGGTCCAGTGCTCCAGGTGCAGTGCTCCAGGTCCAGTGCTCCAGGTGCAGTGCTCCAGGTGCAGTGCTCCAGTGCTCCTGGTCCAGTGCTCCAGGTCCAGTGCTCCTGGTCCAGTGCTCCTGGTCCAGTGCTCCAGGTGCAGTGCTGTCCAGACTCAGGACAGTGTTGGGGGGTTTTACTGGGAGGTGTTCCTGTGTTTCTGCCTCCCTGGTCAGTCACACCTGATCCATGCAGCTCTGTACTGAACTGACCCTAAAGCAGCAGGAGAGGGGGGAGCTGGGAGACAGGGTTATGATGCTGCAGGCGTGTGTGTGTGTGAGGGGGGCTGTGTGTGTGAGTGTGTGTGGTGTGTGTGTGGTGTGTGTGTGTGTATGGTGAGTGTGTGTGTGTGGGGGGGGGGGGGGTGATTGAAGAGGATGTGTAAATAAGGATCTGCCAAGAACAGCAAGTATCGATCAGGAGCCTTTAAGCCTCTGTCACTCAAACAGGAGCTGCTGTCCTGCCAGAAAGACTTAGTGTGTGTGTGTGTGTGGAGGGGGGTGTAGGTGTGTGTATGGAGGGGGGGGGGGGGGTAGGTGTGTGTATGGAGGGGGTGTAGGTGTGTGTATGGAGGGGGGGTGTAGGTGTGTGTATGGAGGGGGGGGGGGGTAGGTGTGTGGTATGGAGGGGGTGTAGGTGTGTGTATGGAGGGGGGTGTAGGTGTGTGTATGGAGGGGGGGTGTAGGTGTGTGTATGGAGGGGGGGTGTAGGTGTGTGTATGGAGGGGGTGTAGGTGTGTGTATGGAGGGGGGGGGTAGGTGTGTGTATGGAGG
>CM059318.1:774385-794385 GCA_030340685.1 Protosalanx chinensis | reverse complement strand
GGTAGTGATTTGAAAACAGTGTCCAGATAATCTATTCTGCGATGAAACACTCCTGGACGAATGTTTCAGTTCATCAAAGTATTAAAGTGTTTTTCCTGACACAGTAAAGGTCTGCTGATGTAACTGCAGAATCCTGACACCAAGCTGTGTCATCCGAGGATGTGTCCTCTCTCTGTTGCTGGGGTAAGAAGCCTGTCACCCTAGCCCAATGTGCCCTGAACCCCTCTCCCCCCAGGCCCCCTCTCCCCCAGGCCCCCTCTCCCCCAGGCCCCCTCTCCCCCAGGCCCCCTCTCCCCCAGGCCCCCCTCTCCCCAAGGCCTCCTCTCCCCTGGGCCCTCTTCCCCTAGGCCTCCTCTTCCCCCAGGCCCCCTCTCCCCCCGGGGCCCCCTCTCCTGACCTGTCATGCCCGGCATCCTGCCCTCTCAGCAGGGAAACCTTAGACCTGTTCTTCCTGGTCCTGAGCTGGTACACTGTAGCACGTAGACCATTAACTTAAACAAACACTGCTGTATTTTTAGTGTCTTCAATTACTGTGACTCAGCGTCAGGGTCTCTGCCTCTACCACACCTCTGCTGCCTCTACCACACCTCTCCTGCCTCTACCCCACCACACCTCTCCTGCCTCTACCCCACCACACCTCTCCTGCCTCTACCCCACCACACCTCTCCTGCCTCTACCCCACCACACCTCTCCTGCCTCTACCCCACCACACCTCTCCTGCCTCTACCCCACCACACCTCTCCTGCCTCTACCCCACCACACCTCTCCTGTCTCTACCCCACCACACCTCTCCTGCCTCTACCCCACCACACCTCTCCTGCCTCTACCCCACCACACCTCTCCTGCCTCTACCCCACCACACCTCTCCTGCCTCTACCCCACCACACCTCTCCTGCCTCTACCCCCACCACACCTCTCCTGCCTCTACCCCACCACACCTCCCTGCCTCTACCCCACCACACCTCTACTGCCTCCCTCCTCTCTTAACCCCCATCTCTACCAGCCTCCCCCCTCTCTTAACCCCCATCTCTACCAGCCTCCCCCCTCACCCCCTACCCCCCCCCCCTCCACCACCGTCTCTACGTGCGCTGAAAGAGCTCCACCAGCGCCCACAGCAGGTCGCTTGGCTCTGACGTGTCCTGTCGTCCCTCCCTGAGGCTGAAGCGTGCCAGGGAACAGCTGCAGGGTTCAGCCTCTGTCCCGGAGCCCCCCTGTTAGCCCCTAAACCCCCTCAACCCCGACTGTTTGGCCACCGCTAGTCTCTGAGGGCCAGGGACCGTGAGGGGGCCAGATCCCATCAATGCAGCTATTGTTCTCCAGCAGGCTGACTAAGTCTCTCATATCAGAGGGCTTGAGGACTTTGCTAGCCAGACATGATGGGACGTTAGAGGCTACAGCAGCAGTTGGAGAGTCCATTTGATGTTCTGGATAAGCAGCCTAGCCAGGCCCGGGTCAGACAGACCTTAGAGAGTTCTCTTCAAACTTGGCTGCTCCACTGTGACTGAGACAAAGTGGAGTTAGCAGGTTCTGAATATTAAGCAGCATAGGTTCAGGAGGGGACACTAGATGGTATATACAAATATTGGGACTATATTTTAATATGACAAAATTGTCCCGATTTATTTATTTTAGTGAAGTTCTTTGTGCTGCTGAGTAAAGGGTGGAGGGGATGTTCCCATCAAAGCTGAGACCTAACCTACACCCTTGATAAGCACATCTCTAGAGAAACCTTAACCCCGAGTCTTCAGCCATTAAAATGTGTTGGCAACACAGCTTCATGAAATGAAGACCTCCTTACGTAAGTTCGGCATCTCTGAAAGTGATAGTATTTACTGAAAGTGGAGGGCTGAGGTACTGTGTGGGACGCTGGTCACTGATCACTTTACCCTGGTTCATATTCTGCACAGAGCAGGCAGAGCATGTTAGGGTGAGACAGGCTCTGGAAAAGACTGGACTGTGCATAGAATAAACACGTGTAGTAAAGTTGTAATAGATATGACTTTAACTCTAAGTTAAAGCACAGGTTATTCCTCCTCATGTTGGTGAAGTTCAGTTGGCAGGATACAGTGTTCCAGTGGTGGTGTGTCTGCAGTGTGTTCCAGTGGTGGTGTGTCTGCAGTGTGTTCCAGTGGTGGTGTGTCTGCAGTGTGTTCCAGTGGTGGTGTGTCTGCAGTGTGTTCCAGTGGTGGTGTTTTCCTCAGCCACACTGTGTGTTGGTAAGAGATCACGGATCTGGTTGCTGGACCAGGGAACTGAACACCAGGGTCACAGTGGGTCACAGTGAGTTACTGCAACCCTGTCAGGAACCTGTGAACCTCACTGCACATTACATTTAGACACGTAGTCATTTAGCAGACTCTCTTATCCAGAGTGACTTACAGCAAGTACAGGGACATTCCCCCTGAGGCAAGCAGGGTGAAGTGCCTTGCCCAAGGACACCATTTTTTTTCTTCTCCAAGGACACAACTTCATGTTGGCACAGCTGGGATTTGTACCAGGAATATTCTGATTACTAGCCCGAATATATACTGAGAATTCAGGATTATCTTCATCCTCATACTGAGAATTCTACATTAGGCTGTCTGACAATAAAGATCATGATGTCTGAGAAAACAGATTTGGATTAAAATACGGGCAGACTTTTTTTTTTTTATTCCAGTAATGAACAATCATTTCCAAAAAGCATTTGAGTAAATGTTTGTGTACATTTGTGAAATTCCAGTCCATGTATATTTGTTTATCCAATGAGTATCCTAAATATCTCTGTAGCTGTCTGCAGAGTAGAACCTGCATCAGGCCCTTCTAGTATCCAGTACAGGCCATATGCTCAGCACTGGGATGAATCCAGTCAGTAGGTCAGGGGTTGACAGCCCTGCTAGATGTTTCTCTGCTCCAGCACAGCTTGTGCCACAGCTGTGGACCCCTGATAAAGACCCTTCATTAGAATCAGGTGTGCTGGAGCAGGGAAACATCTAGAACCTTCAGGACAGCGGCTCTGAAGGACCAAGAACCCCTGCAGTAGATGGTGTTCTGACTGGCTGAAATGCAGGGTCCCCATCCCACCTGCAGGGGGAGCTGCTGGATAAGTCATTTCTCTGCAGGGTGGCAGGACCATGAGAACTCAAGTCTATAAGCTTCCCAATCCTTTACGCTTTAAGATCATTAGAGTATAAAAGCTCAAATGACCGCATTTACTGCATAACTGTAATGACTTTATGATCAGAGAGAATTATGACATTGTGTACATGTTCACATGCAAACTTTTAAACCATTAAAAAGCTGCACATCTGTGATGCGCTGGAAAATAAAGCAGATGAGAAATTCTGCTCTATTTGGGACAAATACTCCCGGGTGGACTTTACCCAAATAGATTGGGAATCAAAATCCTTTTCTATGATGGCTGTCATGGGTAAGACATGCTCTTAATGAGATAGAATAGGTCACTCTAAAATCAGCTTAGTTCACTAATAGGGTTTTTAAAAGATTAAACTTAGCATCCCCTATTGGACTTCCACTAATATACTGTGTCTCTCTACGTCCAAACGCTCCGTTTTCAAAGCAGTGAGCAGAACTGCATAAAAAACCTGTGGATACAAATCATCATATTCAATCTCCAAATGCCCAAAATATTTTGAACAATAAAAGAACAGATAGTTGGAAAATCCTGTGTTTAGGTCTTATGAGACAAGTGTTGTGATGTGTTGGGTGTGTTGGGTCTGAGTCCCCCCCCCCCCCCCCCCCGCAGATCTGGTGTTGAGTGCCAGAGAGTTCCAGAGCTGAGCTTGTTGGTGTTGTGAAAACAGCATTAGGTTGCTTCTCACTCTCTGTGTAAAACAAACCTTTCAGGCTTTTATTTCACTGTCATGGATTGGATGGACAAGTCCTGTCTCCAGAAATCACAATAATCCTCTTAGATATAACCAACCCCTCTCTTCCAACCCTCCCCTTGTGTCCTCCCGTTCCTTGTCTGTGCTCCCTTCCCTCTCCCCTCCCCCCTCTCCCCTCCCTCCCCCTCCCCTCCGCTCCCCATCTCCATGGTAAAGGAGTTTAATCCAAGTAGATTACGCTGTGAACTGAGCGTCAATGACAGTGTGTCAACTCAGAATATCGATGGCTGTTACGTCCCGCCTCCTCCCCCCTCCTCCCGCCTCCTCCCCCCTCCTCCCGCCTCCTCCCCCCTCCTCCCCCCTCCTCCCCCCTCCTCCCCCCTCCTCCCCCCCTCCTCCCCTCCCTGGCTGTGCCAGTGTTCAGTCCCTCCTCCTCCCCCCTCCTCCCCCCCTCCTCCCCCTCCCTGGCTGTGCCAGTGTTCAGTCCCTCCTCCTCCCCCCTCCTCCCCCCCTCCTCCCCCCTCCTCCCGCCTCCTCCCCCCTCCTCCCCCCTCCTCCCCCCTCCTCCCCCCTCCTCCCCCTCCCTGGCTGTGCCAGTGTTCAGTCCCTCCTCCTCCCCCCTCCTCCCCCCCTCCTCCCCCTCCCTAGTGTTTCTGTCTGGACACTGACCTGCTCTGAGCTCACAGAGACTCACAGGGATTCTCTCAGGCAGGAAGTTAGGAGAACCGGAGCAGCAGAACTTCTTGTTTTATTTTTGCTCTTTCTTTCCCCCCCGCTCTTCTTGTTCCACTGGGTTCTTTTTCCTTCTGGGTTCCATTCAGGGTTCTACCAACAGGTTGTGGATGTGTGGGACTGAGGACTAAGCGACGGTGGTGGAGTCTTCTGAAGATGAGGGGCTCATGGACAGAAGGATGAAGGTGGCCAGCAGAGCAGAGGAGCAGGAGGACACATTCGATTCTCTCCATCAACATCCTCACCCAGGAAGTTATCCTGTGCTCGCTTTAGCCAACATGAGAAAACCTTTTTTTGGAATATCTGTGCTCACTTTCCTAAGGCGTATGGATGTGGAGGCAGATCTGACTGGGCGATAAGACATTACTATGGATCTGTGGGTACGGAGAATGTTGTCAGGGGCTGAGGTCAGGGGGGAACCCAGGACTGGAGGACTGAGACTGGGACTGTCAGGGGCTGAGGTCAGGGGGGAACCCAGGACTGGAGGACTGAGACTGGGACTGTGGCTGCTGTGTTTTCACTGGCTCTGTCTCCCTGCACATGCTCAGATGAAGATTCCTCCAGAGACGTAAGTGTTGTGGTAGTGGCCTTCTTCTGCCCCCCAAACCAAGCCCCCTTCCTGCTGCCCCCCAAACCAAGCCCCCTTCCTGCTGCCCCCCAAACCAAGCCCCCTTCCTGCTGCCCCCAAACCCAGCCCCCTTCCTGCTGCCCCCAAACCAAGCCCCCTTCCTGCTGCCTCCAAACCCAGCCCCCTTCCTGCTGCCCCCCAAACCAAGCCCCCTTCCTGCTGCCCCCCAAACCAAGCCCCCTTCCTGCTGCCCTTCAAACCAAGCCCCCTTCCTGCTGCCCCCCAAACCAAGCCCCCTTCCTGCTGCCCCCAAACCCAGCCCCCTTCCTGCTGCCCCCAAACCAAGCCCCCTTCCTGCTGCCCCCCAAACCCAGACCCCCCAAACCCAGCCCCCTTTACTGCAGCAGTGTGAGGTACTGCAGCTTGCTGTGTCTGCAGTGTGAGGTACTGCATCAGTGTGAGGTACTGCAGCTTGCTGTGTCTGCAGTGTGAGGTACTGCATCAGTGTGAGGTACTGCAGCTTGCTGTGTCTGCAGTGTGAGGTACTGCAGCAGGGTGAGGTACTGCAGCAGGGTGAGGTACTGCAGCTTGCTGTGTCTGCAGTGTGAGGTACTGCATCAGTGTGAGGTACTGCAGCTTGCTGTGTCTGCAGTGTGAGGTACTGCAGCAGTGTGAGGTACTGCAGCTTGCTGTGTCTGCAGTGTGAGGTACTGCAGCAGGGTGAGGTACTGCAGCAGTGTGAGGTACTGCAGCTTGCTGTGTCTGCAGTGTGAGGTACTGCAGCAGTGTGAGGTAATGCAGCTTGCTGTGTCTGCAGAAGGGTGAGGTACTGCAGCAGGGTGAGGTACTGCAGCTTGCTGTGTCTGCAGTGTGAGGTACTGCAGCAGTGTGAGGTACTGCAGCTTGCTGTGTCTGCAGTGTGAGGTACTGCATCAGTGTGAGGTACTGCAGCTTGCTGTGTCTGCAGTGTGAGGTACTGCAGCAGTGTGAGGTACTGCAGCTTGCTGTGTCTGCAGTGTGAGGTACTGCAGCAGTGTGAGGTACTGCAGCTTGCTGTGTCTGCAGTGTGAGGTACTGCAGCAGTGTGAGGTACTGCAGCTTGCTGTGTCTGCAGTGTGAGGTACTGCAGCAGTGTGAGGTACTGCAGCTGGCTGTGTCTGCAGTGTGAGGTACTGCAGCAGTGTGAGGTACTGCAGCTTGCTGTGTCTGCAGTGTGAGGTACTGCATCAGTGTGAGGTACTGCAGCTTGCTGTGTCTGCAGTGTGAGGTACTGCAGCAGGGTGAGGTACTGCAGCAGTGTGAGGTACTGCAGCAGTGTGAGGTACTGCAGCAGGGTGGGTACTTGAGCAGGGTGAGGTACTGCAGCAGTGTGAGGTACTGCAGCAGTGTGAGGTACTGCAGCAGTGTGAGGTACTGCAGCTTGCTGTGTCTGCAGGGTGAGGTACTGCAGCAGTGTGAGGTACTGCAGCAGGGTGAGGTACTGCAGCAGGGTGAGGTACTGCAGCAGTGTGAGGTACTGCAGCAGTGTGAGGTACTGCAGCAGTGTGAGGTACTGCAGCTTGCTGTGTCTGCAGCTGCTGTCTGATGGACTGATTGCACAGTGACCCTGATACTCCTCCTCTCTCCTGCTATAATTGAACTGCATCCAACTGTCACCCAAATCACAGCGCCCGAAAAACTCCCATGTGCTCAGGAGATTAATAGTGCCTGAGTCCTCACTCTGCCTGCCGAATGTCCACACACTCAACCCTCTGCTGAAGAGGACGCACAGGGCAATGTTGGATAACATGATTTGATGTGATTTGTTATCAACAGAGCTCAGCCAAACCCACTTCTGCTCGGCTGAAAGATGTCAAGTGTTGTTAGACAACATGATCTGCAGCGCGTTAGTTTCATTTCACTACGTTTCCCAGCATCCCTTGGGGGCGCTTCACTTCTTCCTTGGGGCCTTTAATGATGAGCAGCAGTTTTCTCTAAGGTACCGCTGGGATTTTTCTGTGCCTTTTCCTCTTCCGTTCCACAGATTACACGTCCCAAACCACCATGGTACCACAGCACAAACTGGAAATTCACAGGAGCTTAGAAGTTAAGCGCTGAGCCAGGTTAACTATCACACTGACCCAAAGCCTTGTCCTCCCGTCAGACTGGCCAGAAGCTTACAGAGCTAACCAGCTCATCGCTTTAGAAGCCGCTCTATCAGTCGCAACAGAATGACCCCGTTGCTTTACCCGACAATTCTTGTCTCACTATTTCTAGCACACACAGCAAGCTTGTACCGCTTGCATAAACCATGACTGTATCGACCATGTGTGTGTGTGTGTGTGTGTGTGTGTTCTTCACATGCTGTTTACATTTATTCATTTAGCAGACACTTTTATCCAAAGCGACTTACAGTAAGTACAGGGACATTCCCCCCTGAGGCAAGTAGGGTGAAGTGCCTTGCCCAAACACACAACGTCACACAGCCACAGCCGGGGTTCGATCTCACAACCTTCCGATCATGAGGCCAACGCCTTAACCTGCTGAGCCATCTGACGCCCGTTTGCTGTTAAAGCAGGGCTGATGTCCTGTCCAGCAGGATGTAGTTGAGGGGAACACGGCAGTCATGAGATCTAAGCGTTAACACTACCGGGCTCCCTCCAGGGTCGCCGGGGTTACAACCGTTGCCAGGAAACCAGACTGGCCCACAGATGGCGGTGAAGGTTGGACGCCGTGTTCCAACAGGAAGCACGTGTGATCAGTAGACCCCCCACCTGCCCATCCTCCTCGCTCCTGCTGGCCGGTGCTGTGGAATGATGTCACTGCAACACAGAATCGAGAGACTCGTAGGATCTGATTCATTCAGTTCAGTCACAGTTTTACTGAGTCGGATTCATATGATGGGCTGCATGAATCAGTCTGCTGTGAACACGGCAGGGCGGTGGAGGGTAGCAAGCACTCGAGTGTTTTCTAGAGCAAAGACACTTCTGTCCTTCAGTAAGACACGTCTGTCCTTCAGTAAGACACGTCTGTCCTTCAGTAAGACCCTTCTGTCCTTGAGTTACTTTACAACTTGAGTGATGCCCTTTTGACCTTGATCTGACACCAATCTGCTCCGCTGATGAGCAGCACCCTAGTTGACCCTGTAATCTTGTGAAAATGATGTGTCGTTCCACAGTACCATATGGACTAAAAGAGCTGTCATATTTTAAGGCCAATAAACACACTGCTTAAACCCTGTGTGCATCCAAACCAAACTGTGGATGTGTGTTGTGTTGGTGTTCATCATCTGATCCAGAGAAGGGGGACTGTGTTGATCCTGTAGACGCTCTGGGCTCCAGTACCTGTGACCTTCCCTGCTCCTCTCCTAGCCAGGCTCCCACAAGCTACACTGGGATGGGGTTTGAGATTTCCCAGGCTGGGGCTAGAGTGGGCTAGGCTAGGCTAATTAAGATGGAGCTAGAGTAGGCTAGGCTAGGCTAATTAAGATGGAGCTAGAGTAAGCTAGGCTAGGCTAGGCTAATTAAGATGGAGCTAGAGTAAGCTAGGCTAGGCTAAACCAGGCTAAGCTAAGGCTAGAGTAGCTACATCATCCACCTGTCCTCTGTTTATTGGGGTTAAGCCTCTTTAAACGCACGTTTGTAGTATCATAATTTTACATGTATTTTATATATTTTACGTGGATAAAGAAAACTTGATACAATCCCTTAGTGTGTAATAGGAAATATACAAAAAAAACAAACACAATCCCAACATGATGGAGGATAAATCTGTCTATATGTTTGTTGTGTTGAATCCCTTCACGCATCAGCAGTCACACCTGGAACCCTGACCCACATCGGCAGTCAAACAATTATCCCTATAGATTTCCTCTTATGTTTTTACTGTCCTAAACGCTGAACAGGTTTAGACACGGAAAGCGCAAATTCAAGTGATGCTTGTGAATATCCTGTGTCATCAGGAACAGGACGCTGTTGTTGTTGATTCTGTTTGTTTGTTTGTTTTTCTGAAATATCTGTGTTTGTTTCAGGGTTCAGAAATGGGCCAGTACTCTGTCACTGCAGCTGAGAGAGACTTCTACAAAGTTCTCTGGATCTCTCCTTCTACAAAAGGTCAGTGTTTGAGTTGACACATTGCTGCATATGTATGCTTTCTATACATACACAATTGTACCACATTAGTACAAAGATTTTATGTTTTTGTTCAACAGGGAGAAACCATGTCCTATTTTTATGGGTGGGTGGGGGAAGATGGTCAATAACAGTTTTTCAAAACAGAATCCGATTTAACCTAAATCTTCTGTTTACCCTTCATCTGCCAACATCCACAGTGCAGTCAGCTCTTTGAGCTGGAAACTGAGGGGACAACAGGAGAGACAGGGACCTGAAGTTAGAATGTCCTCACATGACAGACAGGACATTTTACATTTAATCATTTAGCAGACTCACTTATCCAGAGCAACCCACAGCCAGTACAGGGTCATTCCCCCTGAGGCGAGTAGGGTGAAGTGCCTTACCTAAGGACACAAAATTATAATGGCACAGACAGGGTTCGAACCAGGTACCTTCTGAATACTAGCCCAACTCCTTCAGACAGAAGGATGTTATGTTAGAGATCTTTCTGCTTGATTCCACATCTTCTGACCTGAAAAGTCTCTAAAATGTTCCTGGTTCCTCAGTCCATGGTGATGCCTGACATTACTGCCTACCTTCCACCCCCCACCTGCCCCCCACCGGGGCAATTAACAATCCCCCAGTTATGAAAACAGTGCCAGGTGAAACTAGTAAGGTATCCCTATGTTTGTTTGTGTGTGTGTGTGTGTGTGTGTGTGTGTGTGTGTGTGTGTGTGCTGTTCAGAATGGACTGTGTCCCAGTGGCCCTTGAGCAACAGACATGCTCTAACAAGATCACATTAATGCTCAGATTTAAGAGCCAGCTTTTTTCTCCATCATGCTCAGCCCAGTTCTTATTTTAGACGATCACGTCCATGTTCCATTTCTGCTTTTAAGTCTGAGCTCCCGGTGAACGATCCCAGGTTGAAAGGCAAAACAGTTCAGTTAAAAGAATCTTTGGATTCAAACATTTGGCTCATCTTTATAGTTCAGTTCTTAATATCATTCTGAGAGACTTGCACTGATTAAAGCGTATCATAAAAAAAAAAAAAGATTCACAGTGTAAAATCCAACCTGTTCTTAAAACTTCTCCAATGTGGAGTCAAGTCTGTATTTACCCACAAGCAGGTTACCTCCACTTACTTTAAGCCCCCAGAATGTGGGTTGCTTAGATTAATTGGGATTTGTGGCTGCTTTAATTAAGAACTAAAATAAGGAAAGTCAGAAGGTTCCTGATGCCACAGCAGTTCATCTGAACCTAACCTGACTAATTTAACCTAATAATAATAATAATAATAAAATATTAGATGTTTACTTTGTTTACAATTTGTTTTATGTTCCCCCAGAAACTGAGAGATGTGGAGCCGATCATTAAGATAGTGGAGTTGGACGGCAGTGATCTGGTGAAAGACTTATCAGATGACATAGAGGCCATGTTGGGACGCAAGATGAAGTCAGTCAAGGTGGGAAAATCAGTCACATGACTTTTGTCTTTCAAATTGGTTCAGCAGTATAAAAGTAGAATGTTGAGAGAATGATTGGTTTTGCTTTTTCAGTTCAATGCTTCTTTAAGCTTCTTTTTTTGCACAATACTGTACATATTTCAGTTTGATATTTCGTGTTTCATGCTAAATGTCTTCCTGATGCGTTGGTCTCCTCAGCGGTTGGCAGAGTCGGCTGAAGACGCTGATTTGTATCACGAATTCAACGCAACATTACGGGTTTGTCACCACAGGAACCTGTGTACCTCCTCTAAACATGATGCTGGAAAATTATGAGCAATGCTGTAAAGATGCTGATTAAACCTTTTAACATGAACTAGGCCTGTTTCTCCAATCCAGCATTGTGACTCAGTGTGTTTTCTGTGTCTGCTGCAGTTTGATTATTACAACTCTATGATGGTCAACACGATGGATGATGAGGGGAACTTCATAGAACTGGGAGGAGAGTTTCCACTGGAGGAAAACGAACATTTTAACAAACTTCCGGTGAACACACTGCAGAGTGACGTTCAGGTCCCCACTAACGTCTACAACAGAGGTGAGGGGGACCATGCTGCCATTTAATCACCATGGAAACCGTACACAGGCATTTAATCACCATGGAAACAGTACACAGGCATTTAATCACCATGGAAACAGTACACAGTCATTTAATCACCATGGAAACAGTACACAGGTTAACTAAATATATGTGACATCTCGATATTTCTCTAGCCTGACTGTCTTGCACTTGTTCTGTCAGTTCTTAAAACATGTTTCCCACAAATAAACAAACAATTAATACATAATTAAAACATTTAGCTGAATAGCGTAATAGACGACAAGTCTGTAGTCTAGTGGCTCTAATTTGTGTTGACATCAATCTAGATTGCCCAGTAATCTCATACACACAAATACACAACTTCCAACTTTAGTAGAGGTTTTGGACTTGGTGACAAACTCACTAATGAATCTGATCCAGATGTGAGATTGTAGGAGACATAAACTTCACTTATGACAATAACTACACAGATTTCCTCTAAGTTATAATATTTCAACAATAAACATTTGTGTGATATTTCTATTTGTTTGACCTGTGAAGATCCCAACATTCTGAATGGCATCTACATGTCAGAAGCTTTAAACGACATCTTCATCAGTAACTTCCAGAAGGATCCAACTCTCACCTGGCAATACTTCGGCAGCTCGACAGGATTTTTCAGAATTTATCCTGGTAAAGGATTAGATTTCATATGATTAATTTAGCAAAATACAAGTGAAAGCCTGAATTTCATGCTCATGAAAAA
Organism: Protosalanx chinensis; assembly: GCA_030340685.1. Lineage (NCBI taxonomy): Eukaryota > Metazoa > Chordata > Actinopteri > Osmeriformes > Salangidae > Protosalanx > Protosalanx chinensis. Next base: position 782,379 of record CM059318.1, on the reverse strand, counting down.
ATAACTGAGTTTAGCATCCTTAAAACACTACAGAACAGAGTAAACATGATTGGTTCAACATCATTCTTTCAGGTATCAAGTGGACACCAGATGCCAATGGTGTTGCAGCCTTTGATTGCAGAAACCGTAACTGGTGAGATAAACATCAAACTTAGTGAAGAGTCGACTAACACTAGCTAGTCTGGTGTTCAGTCCAAGACTTTGGTGGTAGAGGATATCTCACTGATGAGAGTTTAAATCATACTTCATAGTTTTATCAAGAGTGTTTGATTATTGCATCGTTTATTTCACAACAGTAGCAAAGAGTAAGGGGGCCAAGCAGTTAGGACATCAGGCCAGTAATCAGAAGGTTGCCAGTTTGAATCTTGGTTGTGCCAAAATGACATTGTGTCCTTGGGCAAGGCACTTCACCCCACTTGCCTCAGGGGGGGAATGTTCTTGTACTTGCTGTAAGTCGCTCTGGATAAGAGCCTCTGATAAATGACTGAATATAAATGAACAAAGCTCCATTGCTCTCCCAGGGTCGATGCCCCTGGCCATCTCCCTGCAGGCCTGAGCCACAAGCCGTCTGTCCTCTCAGTACTCAGGTAGTTAGCAAGACCTCAGCTGGCCCTGGATAAAGACAGATTAGGTTCATGGATACACCAGGCAGAGAGCAGCCACACAGACAGACAGCACAGAGACATCCAGGTCCTGATCTGAAGTCTTTAAGCTGTGGCTTAAAGTGACTAATAACTCACTAGGCAGGTCGATGTAGGGACCATATGGGAGAGTTTACTACTCTTAGAAGACATGCGGCCATGTGTGTGCTGACACAGATCACTTTAGAGAGATGTTGTCACAACACTGTGCATCATATGACCGTGTGTCTCCTTCCATGTCTAAGGTACATTCAGGCAGCCACGTCACCTAAAGACATCATAATCCTGGTCGACATCAGCGGAAGTATGAAAGGGTTGAAGATGACAATCGCCCAAACACACGATCAACACCATCCTGGACACGCTGGGAGAGAATGACTTTGTCAACGTCATAGCTGTGAGATCATCTCCTCCTACTTCACCTCACTTTTTAATGTCCTCCTCTACAGTATAGTTCCAATATTCACACAGTGAAGGTCCATAAGTGGGTGCTGTTACAGTAATGAGAATAAACCCTGGTGTTTCCTGCGTGTCCCTCAGTACACAGACTACGTCCGCTATGTGGAGCCCTGTTTCAGGGGCACGCTGGTCCAGGCTGACTTAGATAACAGAGAGGTAAGTCTATGATCTGCTTCAGCTGAGTCTAGCTGAGCCAACTAACTTCCCAATAAGATCTGTTAACTGTGGAGTCACTGCGCTCTGCCCCTCCAAGCCCCGCTAGGAGAGGGAGGGGCAGGTGCTACTGCTGGGGGGGGTTAAAGTCGGCTCAGCGTGGTTCTGACCTAGTTCCTTAAACAGTCCATCCTGAACTCCAGGCCAGGTCACTCAGAGCTTTCTGTTGCCCTGTCCTCTTGACACCAATCACAGACTCAGAACTTCCTGTTTCTCTGACATTTCTTAGTTAGGACCAAGATAAATGATTTCCCTGTTTATTTGTGTATCTGTGGATGTGCTTCTCTGTCTGTTTGTGTGTCTGTATGTGTGTGTTTCTGTACAGTCCCAGGGGCTCTACGTCAGTGTGTGTCTGTGTGTGTGTGTTTCTGTACAGTCCCAGGGGCTCTACGTCAGTGTGTGTCTGTGTGTGTGTGTTTCTGTACAGTCCCAGGGGCTCTACGTCAGTGTGTGTCTGTGTGTGTGTTTCTGTACAGTCCCAGGGGCTCTACGTCAGTGTGTGTCTGTGTGTGTGTGTTTCTGTACAGTCCCAGGGGGTCTACGTCAGTGTGTGTCTGTGTGTGTGTGTTTCTGTACAGTCCCAGGGGGTCTACGTCAGTGTGTGTCTGTGTGTGTGTGTTTCTGTACAGTCCCAGGGGCTCTACGTCAGTGTGTGTCTGTGTGTGTGTGTTTCTGTACAGTCCCAGGGGCTCTACGTCAGTGTGTGTCTGTGTGTGTGTGTTTCTGTACAGTCCCAGGGGGTCTACGTCAGTGTGTGTCTGTGTGTGTGTGTGTGTGTTGATATTCAAGCTTCATGATGCTAGTTCACTCAGTCTGAGAGGTTTACCTGCCTGATAGCTTCCCTCAGATAGGAGGGCTTGGAAAGCAGCCCAGAGGCCATTATCTGCTCAGCTTAACTGACTTCCCCTAACTAACACCACAACGCTTCTAGAAGTGCTCTGGGGAAATCCACTTGTCAGGGGACTGTGACCCTGTTTGGTGTGTTGTGGAGGTGTGGCTGTCCTCATGTCCATGGGACTATAGGTCCTTCTGCCTGGCTGCTCATTCTGCTGTATGTCCATATGAAGTGCATGGGACTCTTGTTACCTCAGAGTCTCGTTCCTTCAGTCTCGTTCCTTCAGAGTCTTGTTCCTTCAGAGTCTTGTTCCTTCAGTCTCGTTCCTTCAGCCTCGTTCCTTCAGTCTCGTTCCTTCAGTCTCGTTCCTTCAGTCTCGTTCCTTCAGAGTCTCGTTCCTTCAGTCTCGTTCCTTCAGTCTCGTTCCTTCAGTCTCGTTCCTTCAGTCTCGTTCCTTCAGAGTCTCGTTCCTTCAGAGTCTCGTTCCTTCAGTCTCGTTCCTTCAGTCTCGTTCCTTCAGTCTCGTTCCTTCAGTCTCGTTCCTTCAGTCTCGTTCCTTCAGTCTCGTTCCTTCAGTCTCGTTCCTTCAGTCCTCGTTCCTTCAGAGTCTCGTTCCTTCAGTCTCGTTCCTTCAGTCTCGTTCCTTCAGTCTCGTTCCTTCAGTCTCGTTCCTTCAGTCTCGTTCCTTCAGTCTCGTTCCTTCAGAGTCTCGTTCCTTCAGTCTCGTTCCTTCAGAGTCTCATAGTTCCGTCTCTTCTCTCTCCTGTCTGAAGCACTTCAAGGTGCTGGTGGATGAGCTGCATGTCAAAGGAGAAGCCAAGGTCAAGGTGGCCATGAAGGAAGCCTTCAAAATCCTCAACGAGGTTTGTCTCAACGCATCCTCCTCCACCCAACACACACACACACTTACACACACTTACACACCCTCAAACACCAACACGGCCCCTCCTCCTCCACCTCACACACACAGTATCTCACACACACACACACTGTGGGCAGGGCCATGTTGAGTGGGTATCACACCCTGCATGCTGTTTCCTCCAGGCCTCTGCCAAGGGCCAGGGCAGCCTGTGTAACCAGGCCATCATGCTGATCACAGACGGAGCCATGGAGGACTTCCAGTCCGTCTTCGAGGAGTTCAACTGGCCCGATCGCAGGGTAGGCTGGCGCTGTGGATCACTCTGCAGCAGGAATGATGCACCAGTACCCAGGGTGTAGCCCCTTTCCCAGACCCATAGATGTCCACATTCTCAGGTGTGGTACCTCACTGTCCTTCTGCCTCTTCATGTCACCTCACTTAGGTGAGGGTCTTCACCTACCTCATCGGCAGAGAAATGACGTTTGCCGACAACACCAAGTGGATAGCCTGTAACAACAAAGGTGAGAGTGGGAGTCACTGTTCCCTGATGATAGCCCAGATAACAGGTGATAGTGTGGGAGTCACTGTTCCCTGATGATAGCCCAGATAACAGGTGTTAGTGTGGGAGTCTTGTTCCCTGATGATAGCCCAGATAACAGGTGATAGTGTGGGAGTCTTGTTCCCTGATGATAGCCCAGATAACAGGTGATAGTGTGGGAGTCACTGTTCCCTGATGATAGCCCAGATAACAGGTGATAGTGTCGGAGTCACTGTTCCCTGATGATAGCCCAGATAACAGGTGATAGTGTGGGGAGTCTTGTTCCCTGATGATAGCCCAGATAACAGGTGATAGTGTGGGAGTCACTGTTCCCTGATGATAGCCCAGATAACAGGTGATAGTGTCGGAGTCACTGTTCCCTGATGATAGCCCAGATAACAGGTGATAGTGTGGGAGTCACTGTTCCCTGATGATAGCCCAGATAACAGGTGATAGTGTCGGAGTCACTGTTCCCTGATGATAGCCCAGATAACAGGTGATAGTGTCGGAGTCACTGTTCCCTGATGATAGCCCAGATAACAGGTGATAGTGTCGGAGTCACTGTTCCCTGATGATAGCCCAGATAACAGGTGATAGTGTGGGAGTCACTGTTCCCTGATGATAGCCCAGATAACAGGTGATAGTGTGGGAGTCACTGTTCCCTGATGATAGCCCAGATAACAGGTGATAGTGTGGGAGTCACTGTTCCCTGATGATAGCCCAGATAACAGGTGTTAGTGTGGGAGTCTTGTTCCCTGATGATAGCCCAGATAACAGGTGATAGTGTCGGAGTCACTGTTCCCTGATGATAGCCCAGATAACAGGTGATAGTGTGGGAGTCACTGTTCCCTGATGATAGCCCAGATAACAGGTGATAGTGTCGGAGTCACTGTTCCCTGATGATAGCCCAGATAACAGGTGATAGTGTCGGAGTCACTGTTCCCTGATGATAGCCCAGATAACAGGTGATAGTGTCGGAGTCACTGTTCCCTGATGATAGCCCAGATAACAGGTGATAGTGTGGGAGTCACTGTTCCCTGATGATTGCCCAGATAACAGGTGATAGTGTGGGAGTCACTGTTCCCTGATGATAGCCCAGATAACAGGTGATAGTGTGGGAGTCACTGTTCCCTGATGATAGCCCAGATAACAGGTGTTAGTGTGGGAGTCTTGTTCCCTGATGATAGCCCAGATAACAGGTGATAGTGTCGGAGTCACTGTTCCCTGACGATAGCCCAGATAACAGGTGATAGTGTGGGAGTCACTGTTCCCTGATGATAGCCCAGATAACAGGTGATAGTGTCGGAGTCACTGTTCCCTGATGATAGCCCAGATAACAGGTGATAGTGTGGGAGTCCACTGTTCCCTGATGATTGCCCAGATAACAGGTAATAGTGTGGGAGTCACTGTTCCCTGATGATAGCCCAGATAAACAGGTGATAGTGTGGGAGTCACTGTTCCCTGATGATAGCCCAGATAACAGGTAATAGTATGGGAGTCACTGTTCACTGATGATAGTCCAGAGAACAGGTGTAATGTGTGTACCTTGGTGTGTGTGTGTACCTGCATGTGTGTGTACCTTGGTGTGTGTGTGCAGGTTACTACACACACGTCGCCACGCTGGCGGACGTCCAGGAGAATGTCATGGAGTACCTGCACGTTCTGAGCCGGCCAATGGTCATCAACCACGACCATGACATCATCTGGACTGAAGCCTACATGGACACAGTGGTGAGCTGAGCAGCCATGACGCCCACAGATCATCACCTGTCTCACTCCTCTCTCTCCTCTCACTCCTCTCTCTCCTCTCACTCCTCTCTCCTCTCACTCCTCTCACTCCTCTCTCTCCTCTCTCTCCTCTCTCTCCTCTCACTCCTCTCTCTCCTCTCTCTCCTCTCTCTCCTCTCTCTCCTCTCACTCCTCTCTCTCCTCTCTCTCCTCTCTCTCCTCTCTCTCCTCTCACTCCTCTCTCTCCTCTCTCTCCTCTCTCTCCTCTCTCTCCTCTCTTCCTCTCTCTCCTCTCTCTCCTCTCTCTCCTCTCTCTCCTCTCACTCCTCTCTCTCCTCTCACTCCTCTCTCTCCTCTCTCTCCTCTCTCTCCTCTCTCTCCTCTCTCTCCTCTCTCTCCTCTCACTCCTCTCTCACCTCCCTTCCACATGACTCATCTCATCTCCGCTGCTGTTGTCTCACTGCATCATGGACATCATGCTGACCTGCTGACAGCTGCCAAATACCAACGAGGTAAAACCTAGACTAGTCTGGTCTGTAGGTCGGATGTAAGTAGGATGTAGGTAGGATGTAGGTCGGATGTAGGTAGGATGTAGGTAGGATGTAGGTCGGATGTAGGTCGGATGTAGGTAGGATGTAGGTAGGATGCAGGTCGGATGTAGGTCGGATGTAGGTCGGATGTAGGTCGGATGTAGGTAGGATGTAGGTAGGATGTAGGCCTGATGTAGGCACTGGTAACACCCCACGCTGTCTACAGACTGAACTATAGTTACTACACCCCCCCCCCCCGTGTTGTGAAGACCATAAACAGGTTCCTCTCCTAGTAGCTGGAGTCTCCCCTGTCCGCTCCACAGACATCCTTATTCCTCCAGCTCCCTCTCCTGGAGGGAGTGTGCACTGCAGGATCCAGCAGTGGTGATCCTGCTGTCTGATGTTAACACGCTCTCTGTCCCCCTCAGCTCTTCAGCACCAAGGCCCAGAGTCTGCTGCTCATGACGTCAGTGGCCATGCCTGTGTTCAGCAAGAAGAAGGAGACGGTGAGTAGATCCTGACTGGAGACTCTGACAGCCACCAGAGAGACGCAGGGCACTGGGTCCTGATGTAGAAGGGAGACATGGCTGCTGTTATGGTGATGTCGTCAGGGTGACCTGGTGTCGTGTGACGTGTCGTCAGGGTGACCTGGTGTTGTGTGATGTGTCGTCATGGTGACGTGGTGTCATGTGAAGTGTCGTCATGGTGACGTGGTGTCGTGTGAAGTGTCGTCATGGTGACGTGGTGTCGTGTGACGTGTCGTCATGGTGACGTTGTGTTGTGTGACGTGTCGTCATGGCGACGTGGTGTTGTGTGACATGTCGTCATGGTGACGTGGTGTTGTGTGACGTGTCGTCATGGTGACCTGGTGTTGTGTGACGTGTCATCATGGTGACCTGGTGTTGTGTGACGTGTCGTCATGGTGACCTGGTGTTGTGTGACGTGTCGTCATGGTGACCTGGTGTTGTGTGTCCTCAGCTGTCCCATGGGATCCTGCTGGGGGTCGTGGGGTCGGACATCCCCCTGCTGGAGGTGATGAAGCTGGCTCCAAGATACATAGTAAGTCTGCTGAGGAGCCACAACCTGTCTGTCTGCTCTGCCTGTCTGTCTGCCCAGCCTGTCTGTCTGCCCAGTCTGTCTGTCTGCTCTGCCTGTCTGTCTGCCCAGCCTGTCTGTCTGCTCTGCCTGTCTGTCTGCCCAGCCTGTCTGTCTGCCCAGTCTGTCTGTCTGCTCTGCCTGTCTGTCTGCCCAGCCTGTCTGTCTGCTCTGCCTGTCTGTCTGCCCAGCCTGTCTGTCTGCCCAGTCTGTCTGTCTGCTCTGCCTGTCTGTCTGCCCAGCCTGTCTGTCTGCTCTGCCTGTCTGTCTGCCCAGCCTGTCTGTCTGCCCAGTCTGTCTGTCTGCTCTGCCTGTCTGTCTGCCCAGCCTGTCTGTCTGCTCTGCCTGTTTGTCTGCTCTGCCTGTTTGTCTGTCTGCCCAACCTGTCTGTCTACCCAGCCTGTCTGTCTGCTTCTCACTTTCTGACCTGTTGATTCTGTGTTTCTGCCTGTCAGCTGGGTCCCCATGGTTACGCCTTCCTGATCACCAACAACGGCTACATCCTGGCTCACCCTGACCTTCGACCTCTGGTGAGGAAGTCCAGGAGGTCCCTGGTTCAGATCCCCCCTGGTGTCATCCAGGTAGCTTTAGATGACATGTCGGTTCTGTTTCCTACAGTATAAAGACGGGAAAACACTGAAGCCCAAACCCAACTATAACAGTGTGGACCTGGCAGAGGTGGAGTGGGAGGACACACAGGAGACGGTGAGGCAGCACACACACACACACAGCACAGCACAAAGACACACACACACACACAGCACAGCACAAAGACACACACACACACACACAGCACAGCACAAAGACACACACACACACAGCACAGCACAAAGACACACACACAGTACAAAGACACACACACAGCACAAAGACACACACACACAGCACAAAGACACACACACACAGCACAAAGACACGCACACACACACACAGCACAAAGACACACACACACGCACACACACACAGACACTCAGCACAAAGACACACACACACGCACACACACACACGCACGCACACACACACTCACAGCTTAGAGACACACACACTATCAGCACAGACACACACACAAAATCACACACGCTCACACACTCAGCAC
>CM059318.1:702160-773885 GCA_030340685.1 Protosalanx chinensis | reverse complement strand
GTGGTGGGGGAGAGGAGGGCAAAGAGAGAGAGGCTCGGTGTGAGGAGAGGTTGAGTGGGGCTGAATGAGGATATCTGTCCCTGTCACGGGGGGGGGGGGGGGGGGGGGGGGGGAGGTGGGGTGGGGGGGGGGATTTAAAGGCCATACAGACTGTGAACAGACACATAACCTCTCTGAAAGATACAGCTCAAAGGTAAAACACAGGACAGCTGACACAGCTGAAAGATATAGGCCATAATCTTCAACAGTAAAAAAGAATCACTGAAATGAAAATGATCTTCTATAAGAACGATGGTTTGGTAAACAGTAACAATGGGCTGCAGAGATAGATTTCTGTGTGTTTGACAAGAGCGTAAAATCAAGCTGGAGGTATTCTACTTCAGCAGCTGAACAACCAGGACCCTCTAAGACAGAATGGTTCTATTTGCTGGTCACCTTCAACTGTTCTCCCATAAATCCCCCACGAACACCTGGCCTCAGCCCCCCAGCACACTGTCCCCCAGCAGACTGCCCCCCAGCACACTGCCCCCCCAGCAGACTGCCCCCCAGCACACTGTCCCCCAGCACACTGCCCCCCAGCACACTGCCCCCCAGCACACTGCCCCCCAGCAGACTGCCCCCCAGCACACTGCCCCCCAGCACACTGCCCCCCAGCACACTGCCCCCCAGCACACTGCCCCCCAGCAGACTGTCCCCCAGCACACTGCCCCCCAGCACACTGCCCCCCAGCACACTGCCCCCCAGCAGACTGTCCCCCAGCACACTGCCCCCCAGCACACTGCCCCCCAGCACACTGCCCCCAGCAGACTGCCCCCCAGCACACTGCCCCTAGCAGACTGTCCCCCAGCAGACTGCCCCCCAGCAGACTGTCCCCCAGCAGACTGCCCCCCAGCAGACTGTCCCCCAGGAGACTGCCCCCCAGCAGACTGCCCCCCAGCAGACTGCCCCCCAGCAGACTGTCCCCCAGCAGACTGCCCCCCAGCACACTGTCCCCCAGAACACTGTCCCCCAGCAGACTGCCCCCCAGCACACTGCCCCCCAGCAGACTGTCCCCCAGGAGACTGTCCCCCAACAGACTGTCCCCCAGCAGACTTCCCCCCAGCAGACTGCCCCACACCATACTGCCCCACACCAGACTGCCCCACACCAGACTGCCCCCCCAGCAGACTGTCCCCCAGCAGACTGCCCCACACCAGACTGCCCCACACCAGACTGCCCCCCAGGAGACTGCCCCCACACCAGACTGCCCCCCAGCAGACTGCCCCCCCAGGAGACTGCCCCACACCAGACTGCCCCCCAGCAGACTGCCCCACACCAGACTGTCCCCCAGCAGACTGTCTTCCACCAGACTGCCCCACACCCAGACTGCCCTCCTATCAGTGAGACAGGAGTCCCAAATGGACACCACTGACAGATGGCCACAGATGGAGACATATTAGGATCTACATCCTTATGATGAAACAGAACCTTTTAGCCCAGAATTTGGGAAAAAGCAGGAGAATGTCACAAGAGCTGAAGGCTCATATGTGAATAAAATGTTTAGACTTTCCTTGTCAAAACATCTCTTACTGCCATGCAGACCTGCTTTCAAGGCTGCAGCTTTGTAACCAGGGCAGCAGCGCTGGCAACACTACCTGCTGCAGGAATGTCTGATAACATAACCCAAACATTTCGGAAATACAGAGAGAACGTTCCTCCCCGGAAAAACGCTCGCTCGGTGAAGTGCAAGTCCACCCTGACGTTGACAACAACAGCTTCCCCTCCTGTCTTCAACCCCCCCAACCCCCCCTTTACGGTATGATTACCCCCCCCCCCCCCCCACCCCCCCCCCCCCCAGATTCCACTTCCTGGTCAGAAAGTCATTTGTCAGTATTAACTGGGATCCTGAAGTGATCCCTCGCAGGCAGTGAGGTTAGCAGACAGCAGTTGAGTCAACAGAGAATGTTGTCTTCCTGAGGTATTACTGTCATGGCTGTCAGAGGCTGCAGCCTCTAGCCTTACCTCAGGGTAAACACAGCACCCAGACACACACAGGTATCACAGCCCTCCTGCCTACTAGCAAAACCCCTCTCTTCTTTCTGAAAGGTTCTTCTTTAAGAACACGTGAAATTGGAGCGGGTCACGGTGCAGAGCGTGGATCCTGCTGTCTTTAGGTGTCTCTGAGATCCAGAGGCTCTTTAGCTGTCTCCTCTCTGTGCTGAGGGACCCTGGTCAACCCTGGACACAGACGCTGGTCAACCCTGGACACAGACGCTGGTCAACCCTGGACACAGGCGCTGGTCAACCCTGGACACAGACCCTGGTCAACCCTGGACACAGACGCTGGTCAACCCTGGACACAGACGCTGGTCAACCCTGGACACAGACGCTGGTCAACCCTGGACACAGACGCTGAGATGTAGGGATATTTACCACAGGATCACGAAACTGCTGTGATGTGGACTTGGAAGAACCTTTAAAACCTCCATGATCGTCCCTCTCTACCACTCTCTCCCCCTCTATCTATCTACATTTACATGTATTCATTTAGCAGACGCTTTTATCCAAAGCAACTTCCAAGACAGAGCTTTACAAAAGGACTTTCAGTTACTGAGCATAACAACTTGATAGACCCCAACATAGCGGGCATCTAGGTGACAAAACATACATTATGAGAACCAATAAGTGCCAAGGGAAGAACTATAAGAGCATTCAGCTGAACATTATACGAGTTATTATCTATCTATCTCTCCCTCTTTCCCTCCCTCCCCTCTCTCTCTCTCTCTCTCTCTCTCTTTTTCTCTATTTCCATCTCCTCTTTTCCTTCTCACTCACCCTCCCCTCTCTAACTCTTTTTCTCTCTCCCTCACTCTACCTCTCTCTACTCACTCATTCCCCCACCTCTCTTTCCTTCTCAGTCCCCCTCCACCCTCTCTCTCTCTTTCCCCCTCCCCTCCTCCCTCTCTCTCTCTCTCTCTCTCTCTCCCTCACACACAGCATACTAATATCTGTGTTATGTGTGAATGGCCTCTACATTGTTATTTTAGTGCATCGCTATCAATCACGCCCGTAGACTCGAGGCTTGACCTGGACCAGACACTCAGGTCACAGCCCCCCTCACACACAGCCCCCCTCACACACAGACCCCCCTCACACACAGCCCCCCTCACACACAGACCCCCTCACACACAGACCCCCTCACACACAGCCCCGCCTCAAACACAGCCCCCTCCCACACAGACCCCCTCACACACAGACCCCTCCACACACAGCCCGCCTCCACACAGACCCCCTCCACACAGACCCCCTTAAAGACCCCCTCCACACAGACCCCCTTAACACAGCCCCCCTTAAAGACCCCTCCACACAGACCCCCTTAACACAGCCCCCCTTAAAGACCCCCTCACACACAGCCCCCTCAACACAGCCCCCCTAGCCCTGACCGATCCTGGTGAACAGAAATCTTGTCCTCTAAAGGCCGCCTTGCTGGTCACCTTCAACTGTTGAACTTCCAAGACTCTTCTTTCCAACGATGAAACTGTTGATATGAGATGGCTGGAGAGGTCGTGACCTTCCGCTGGCTGAAGTTCATGTCCAGTCACAGAGATGGAATGATTCAGAGCAGGACCTCATCTTCATCAAACTGAGAAACCTTCATTTCTCTCTCCAATCATCTGACCTTGTGGCGTAGCTAGTTACCAGTTGGACACTTTAGTGATTCTGTTTCCCAAACAGTTGGGCTTTGCTGTACCGGCTGATGAAATACTGGATGATGATTGGGTTTCAGGTTTCCTCCCGTTACACCATGCCTATATCCTGTGTCTCAAACCCCCCCCCCCCCCCCAACACCCTGGGTCTGGGGGCCCTAACTCCCTGGCTGACTGGGGGTCTTGGGGCTGGTGGGGCCTCACCCCTCCAGAGTGCGTCCCTTGGGTCTTATCCATAACACGTCCACAACATCAGAAGCCTGGACTTGTCTTTGCCACCACCCGGTCAAGTGTTAAAAGAGTGCTTCTTAAAAAAAGCAGTGTGCGTGTGTGTGAGGGGCTGGCCACTGTAAACAGAGTTTTCAACAGGAGCATTTCCTCCTCCTCCATCCCAGCTCAGAGGGCCGATCTGGGGGGCTGTGTTGATGACAGGGGCTGATCTAGGGGCTGTGTTGTTATGGGGGGAGGTGACTCAGATTTATGTTCGGGGGGACAGTTTTCAGGTTAATTAGAAGAGAGGCTGGTGGATGTCAGGGGTGGGGGGTGTCGAGGGCTGTAGGAGGGCATCAGAGCACTCAGGGGGTGTCGAGGGCTGTAGGAGGGCATCAGAGCACTCAGGGGGTGTCGAGGGCTGTAGGAGGGCATCAGAGCACTCAGGGGGTGTCGAGGGCTGTAGGAGGGCATCAGAGCACTCAGGGGGTGTCGAGGGCTGTAGGAGGGCATCAGAGCACTCAGGGGGTGTCGAGGGCTGTAGGAGGGCATCAGAGCACTCAGGGGGTGTCGAGGGCTGTAGGAGGGCATCAGAGCACTCAGGGGGTGTCGAGGGCTGTAGGAGGGCATCAGAGCACTCAGGGGGTGTCGAGGGCTGTAGGAGGGCATCAGAGCACTCAGGGGGTGTCGAGGGCTGTAGGAGGGCATCAGAGCACTCACAGTCAATGTAACTGTAAATGATCCCATTCTCACAGCAGTAGATTCTGTTTGGAGGTGAAAAAGATCTTTGATCTAACATCCCTCCCAGCTAACACAGACTTAGTTTGATTCATAATCCGCAGTGTTGCACACTGTCTAACTGCAGGTATTAAGTTAGTTAACTGCAGGTCTTTAGTTAGTTTACTGCAGGTCTTTAGTTAGTTAACTGCAGGTCTTTAGTTAGTTAACTGCAGGTCTTTAGTTAGTTAACTGCAGGTCTTTAGTTAGTTAACTGCAGGTCTTTAGTTAGTTAACTGCAGGTCTTTAGTTAGCTTAGCAAACACAGCCCTCTTTGTGAATCTGAATCACTGAACACGTCCAACTCGTAGACTGGAGACCGGAGTTAGTTTGTGAGCCCAGAATAACTCTCTAATAACTCACCCAGTGGCATTTCAGCTATGAACAGCTCATAAACAACACATAGTCTGAATAGCTCATTTAAAATAGAGGCTGGCAGGCAAGATTGTTGTTTGATGTGTTCTGTTGAACTATTAAGTTCATACTCATGAACAGAACAGAAAACATTCAGCACACACTGTTCTGACACTCTCTTGTTCATCCTAACTAGGCCAGCTTCAGACAGCACAAGGCTGATGAGGAGCTTTAAAGGGCAGCAGTGATGTCCTTCACCGCCCTGCTGCTGCTGTCCTCACTAACCCCAACCTGACACCTAGGGTCTGGCTGCAGCGCCCCCCCCCCCTGCTAACAGCCTTTAGCTCAGCAGGATAATGCTCTCCAGCTAACAGCCTTTAGCTCAGCAGGATAATGCTCTCCTGGTAACAGCCTTTAGCTCAGCAGGATAATGCTCTCCTGCTAACAGCCTTTAGCTCAGCAGGATAATGCTCTCCTGGTAACAGCCTTTAGCTCAGCAGGATAATGCTCTCCTGGTAACAGCCTTTAGCTCAGCAGGATAATGCTCTCCTGGTAACAGCCTTTAGCTCAGCAGGATAATGCTCTCCTGGTAACAGCCTTTAGCTCAGCAGGATAATGCTCTCCTGCTAACAGCCTTTAGCTCAGCAGGATAATGCTCTCCTGCTAACAGCCTTTAGCTCAGCAGGATAATGCTCTCCTGCTAACAGCCTTTAGCTCAGCAGGATAATGCTCTCCTGGTAACAGCCTTTAGCTCAGCAGGATAATGCTCTCCTGGTAACAGCCTTTAGCTCAGCAGGATAATGCTCTCCTGGTAACAGCCTTTAGCTCAGCAGGATAATGCTCTCCTGGTAACTGAAACTGTAGCTCAGTTGGCCAAGTCTGCGTGATAATTGGGGAATTACAGCTGTTAGTCACAGACAGAACACTGCAGTGTGGAGTAGAGACCAGGGGGCTGAGGGAGGGAGAGGGGGGGGCTGGGGGAGGGTGGGGGGGGGGGGGTTGAGGCGCACAGGAAGTAAACATTATTTAGGGGAATGGCGAGTGCCAATTTCAAGCCTCTCTCTCATTTCAGACCACCTGTTAACAAGCCCAGAACCAATTTAGACAAAACACAATCAATACATGACTTAACATGATCGATCTGTGTCCCTCAGAGGGCTGCATGTCCACTCTGTGGAACAGAGATTAATGTTCCTGCTGCAGAGATAAAGATGAATGTTGCTTGGCTGTCCTGCTTGGCTGCTGGGACTGAGAGCTCCACCACATTAAGCAGATCCACACAGGAGCAGCGAGCAGCACAGTCACAGTCACCAGCAGAGGTTAATCCTCAGACCTATTCACTTCCTGTCCTCTCCAGGCCACAGCCTCATCAGGCCTCTCATGAGCTTCCCAGATGGCCGAGCAGAAGACACCTGTCAGCCTCTCCTTTCAGCCTTCCCTGTCGGCCTCTCCTGCCAGCCTCTCCTGACGGCCTCTCCTGCTAGCCTCTCCCAATGGCTTCTCTTACCAGCCTCTCCCAACGGCCTCTCCTGTTGGCCTCTCTTATCAGCCTCTTCTGCTAGCCTCTTCTGCTGGTCTCTCCCAATGGCCTCTCCTGTTGGGGTCTCCTGCTAGCCTCTCCCACTGTAGATGATAATGTTGATGAACTATTTGTTGGTCCCCATATGGTGACTTGCCAGTGTTGTCTGTTGTATCTCTTGCTTTATGTTCACAATCGTTGTGTTGTGCATTTATAGTTCTTCCCTTGGCACTTATTGGTTCTCATGATGTATGATTCACGATCTAAAAAAAACCCACTGTGTTCGGGGTCTATCACGTTGCTATGCTCAATGACTGATGCTCTTTGTAAAACTCTTGTAAGTCGCTTTGGATAAAAGCGTCTGCTAAATGAATACATTTAAATATAGATGTAGATGATGATGTAATAACTGTAGATGATAATGTCAGCACTGTAGATGATGATGTCAGCACTGTAGACCAGTGGGTCCCAAACTTTTTCTGCAGGGCCCCCCTTTCTGAAGATTAGAATATTTTCGAGCCCCCCCACACTGACACAAACATACAAATCCCTTGTTTCTAAACCTTGCCGCGCCCCCCCTGCAATACCTCCGCGCCCCCCTTAGGGGGCGCGCCCCCTAGTTTGGGAACCACTGCTGTAGACGATGATGTCAGCACTGTAGATGATGATGTCAGCACTGTAGATGATGATGTCAGCACTGTAGATGATGATGTCAGAACTATAGATGATGATGTCAGAACTGTAGATGAGAGTAACAGCACAGAGGGAGGGAGGGGAACACCCACTGCTCATCTGGGAATCACATCCACTGATTACCCAAACCCCCCCCCCCCTCCTCCTCCCCCCCTCCTCCCCCCTCCTCCCCCCTCCCCCCCACCCCCTGCCAGGCCTGACCAGGGTGGGGACAGTCAGCGTGATTAACAGCAGTGTGAGAACAGCATGTGTCCAGGTCCTCTGCCTGCTCCCCCAGGGTCACAGTCTGGATGGGAACAGCCCAGAGGACCAGGAGGCCATGTTCTCCTGCTGGACGAGGTGACCTGGAAGTGGAGCTGTCATCATCATGTGGTAGAGTCGTCCGCTCTGCGGGAAGATTAGAAGCTGGGAAACTACAGGATGAGAAGGGACAGACTGGGGGGGAGGGGGGGTGAAAGACTCCATACTGCAGGGGGGTCAGGGGTTAATGTTTCACCTCAGGATAATATCAAATCTGCTCTCCTGCCACAAGTTTTCATAAGGAGGATATATTATTATATTACTTATTATGGTCGCACTTATTATATATGGTCGCATCTGTGTTATTAAGAAAGCTGTCCTATACATTTGAAAAGAAACAAATATATGAATACTGAGTCTTGTGCTATTGTCATTACAACAACACAAGATGACAAAGCTCTTCAGTTTACAGCTTTACCACCCAGACCAGACACACCTGTGTGATTCTCCACGGCCACTCATGTTTCCCTGCCCAGCCCCTCAGCCCCTCAGCCCCTCAGCTCCTCAGCCCCTCAGCCCCTCAGCCCCTCAGCCCCTCAGCTCCTCAGCCCCTCAGCCCCTCAGCCCCTCAGCTCCTCAGCTCCTCAGCCCCTCAGCTCCTCAGCCCAGCCCCTCAGCCCCTCAGCCCCTCAGCCCAGCTCCTCAGCCCAGCTCCTCAGCTCCTCAGCTCCTCAGCCCCTCAGCCCAGCTCCTCAGCCCCTCAGCCCCTCAGCCCAGCTCCTCAGCCACTCAGCCCAGCTCCTCAGCCCAGCTCCTCAGCCCAGCTCCTCAGCCCAGCTCCTCAGCTCCTCAGCCCCTCAGCCCAGCTCCTCAGCCCAGCTCCTCAGCTCCTCAGCCCCTCAGCCCAGCTCCTCAGCCCAGCTCCTCAGCTCCTCAGCTCCTCAGCCCCTCAGCCCCTCAGCCCAGCTCCTCAGCCCAGCTCCTCAGCCCAGCTCCTCAGCCCCTCAGCCCCTCAGCCCAGCTCCTCAGCCCAGCTCCTCAGCACAGCCCCTCAGCACAGCCCCTCAGCCCAGCTCCTCAGCCCCTCAGCTCAGCCCCTCAGCCCAGCCCCTCAGCCCAGCTCCTCAGCCCAGCTCCTCAGCCCAGCCCCTCAGCCCAGCTCCTCAGCCCAGCTCCTCAGCCCCTCAGCCCAGCTCCTCAGCCCAGCTCCTCAGCCCAACAGCCCAGCTCCTCAGCCCAGCTCCTCAGCCCAGCTCCTCAGCCCAGCTCCTCAGCCCAGCTCCTCAGCCCCTCAGCTCCTCAGCCCAGCTCCTCAGCAGGGCCACGTTAAACCTGATACCTGCTGGGTAAAGTCACAGAGTTTACACAGCGTGACTAAGGGCAAAGCACTGCTGCCAGAGCAGGGATAAAGCTCAACTCCACCCTTACTGGTTCTGCCTTCCACCTGCTTGTGTGGGGATCTTTAAAACGGCTGTTTCTATGTTGCTGTGTCTTTCCATGGCTACAGACATGTTATCTGGGCATGTTTACAGGTTTCTGACGTTTTATATTGTTCTACATTTGATATTTAAAACTTCAACTTGTGTTAGAGTCGAATCCTTCTTTGTTCAAACTAATGAATTATTTACATTTAGTCATTTAGCAGACGCTCTTGTCCAGAGTGATTTACAGCAAGTACAGGGACATTTCCCCCTTGAGGAAAGTAGGGTGAAGTGCCTTGCCCAAGGACACAACTTAATGTTGGCACAGCCGGGATTCGGACTTGTAACCTTCTGATTACCAGCCCGACTACCTGGAGGCTGGAGGGTGGAAGGTGGAGGCTGGGTCCTCCTCCTGACAGGACAGAGGTTAAGGGAGGCTGGAGCTGTTAGTGGAGGAGCTCTCGCACTCTCACTTACTCTCTCTCTCTTTCTGCATCTCTGCCTCTCTCTCCTTCTCTCCCTCCCTCCCTCGCTCTCTCTCTCTCTTTCTGCATCTCTGCCTCTCCCTCCCTCTCTCCCTCCCTCCCTCGCTCTCTCTCTCTCCCTATATCTCTCCCTCCCTCTCTCCCTCTCTCTCTCTCTCTCTCTCTCTTTCTCTCTCTCTCTCTCTCCCTCTCTCTCTCTCTCTCTCTCTCTCTCTCTCCCTCTCTCCCTCTCTCTCTCTCTCTCTCTCTCTCTCTCTCCCTCTTTCCCTCTCTCTCAGCCTGTGTTTGGGTGATGAGGGTCCCAGAGACCCCCCAGGCTGTCACTGGCACTGTGCCCATGCTAAGTGCAGGGCAGGCTGGCCGGCGCCTACGGTACTTAGCCCAACTTTGGAATATTTGACTCCCCCGTCACTGAGGGAGCTGGGATCAGCGACTGGGGATCAGGCAGAGGAGAGGCTGTGTCTGGGCAGGGGAGAGGCTGTGTCTGGGCAGGGGAGAGGCTGTGTCTGGGCAGGGGAGAGGCTGTGTCTGGGCAGAGGAGAGGCTGTGTCTGGGCAGGGGAGAGGCTGTGTCTGGGCAGGGGAGAGGCTGTGTCTGGGCAGGGGAGAGGCTGTGTCTGGGTAGAGGAGAGGCTGTGTCTGGGCAGGGGAGAGGCTGTGTCTGGTCAGAGGAGAGGCTGTGTCTGGGTAGAGGAGAGGCTGTGTCTGGTCAGAGGAGAGGCTGTGTCTGGGCAGACGAGAGGCTGTGTCTGGTCAGAGGAGAGGCTGTGTCTGGGCAGGGGAGAGGCTGTGTCTGGTCAGAGGAGAGGCTGTGTCTGGGTAGAGGAGAGGCTGTGCCTGGTCAGAGGAGAGGCTGTGTCTGGGCAGAAGAGAGGCTGTGTCTGGTCAGAGGAGAGGCTGTGTCTGGGTAGAGGAGAGGCTGTGTCTGGTCAGAGGAGAGGCTGTGTCTGGGCAGACGAGAGGCTGTGTCTGGGCAGAGGAGAGGCTGTGTCTGGTCAGAGGAGAGGCTGTGTCTGGTCAGAGGAGAGGCTGTGTCTGGGCAGGGGAGAGGCTGTGCCTGGTCAGAGGAGAGGCTGTGTCTGGGCAGAGGAGAGGCTGTGTCTGGTCTGAGGAGAGGCTGTGTCTGGGTAGAGGAGAGGCTGTGCCTGGTCAGAGGAGAGGCTGTGCCTGGGCAGAGGAGAGGCTGTGTCTGGTCAGAGGAGAGGCTGTGTCTGGTCAGAGGAGAGGCTGTGCCTGGTCAGAGGAGAGGCTGTGTCTGGGTAGAGGAGAGGCTGTGTCTGGTCAGAGGAGAGGCTGTGTCTGGGCAGGGGAGAGGCTGTGCCTGGTCAGAGGAGAGGCTGTGTCTGGGCAGAGGAGAGGCTGTGTCTGGTCTGAGGAGAGGCTGTGTCTGGGTAGAGGAGAGGCTGTGCCTGGTCAGAGGAGAGGCTGTGCCTGGGCAGAGGAGAGGCTGTGTCTGGTCAGAGGAGAGGCTGTGTCTGGTCAGAGGAGAGGCTGTGCCTGGTCAGAGGAGAGGCTGTGTCTGGGTAGAGGAGAGGCTGTGTCTGGTCAGAGGAGAGGCTGTGCCTGGTCAGAGAAGAGGCTGTGTCTGGGTAGAGGAGAGGCTGTGCCAACATGACATTGTGGCACTTCACCCTACTTGCCTCAGGGGGGAATGTCCCTGTACTTGCTGTAAGTCACTCTGGATAAGAGCGTCTGCTAAATCAGTGGTTCCCGACCCTGATCCTCAGGGCCCTCTGTCCAGCATGTCTTAGATGTTTCCCTGTTCCAACATACCTGATTCAAATGAATGGGTCGTTATCTAGTTCTGAAGAATCCTGGTTATTATAATCAGGTGTGTGGGAGCAGAGAAGCATCTAAAACAAGCAGGACAGCGGGGGCCCTGAAGACTAGGGTTGGGGACCACTGTGCTAAATGACTAAATGTAAAATGTAAATGCAAACATCCATCAAGTACAAATAGTTTCCCAAACATCCAGAGAACTGAACCGCCTCACTTCCATCCCACTTCTCTTTTTTTTCTAGCCATAATTTTGTTTTGCAAAAACAAAGGTTCATATTTCCCGTGTCTGAGTCCCAGCAGCGCTATTTCAGCTGAGCTTCCACTTTCATGTCCAGGCAGCGCTGAGGCTACTGCTACTTAAAGAGCTTTGTTTGTCTGGTGCTGGCAGAGGAAGCTCCAGCAGGGAGACAGAGGTGCTGATGGGACATGGTCCATCACGCTCACACAGGCAGGACGCTGCTTAATGCACCCTGGGCGAAGCAGAGCTGGGCGGCTTCACATCCAGGGAGGTTTACCAGGGACTCACAGAAAAACTCAGGGATCGTTTTTTTTCTCCCTTCTTCCTCTTTTAATGGGGTAAATCATGATCTCAGCTCGACTCCTATTTCTATTTCTTGCTCTGTAACGGCTGCAGAACACGGTGGTAGAGAGAGAGAGGAGAGCAGGAGCCTGTTTGGCTCGGTGTTACCCAGAAGTCTGAGGGATCGCTGAACCTTTACAGTTCACATGATCATCCTCAGAAGATGCACTGAACTGTGGAAGGAACACTCTGACAATCAGTCAGATTAAATAAGTCTTACTATTAAAGACATGCATGTAAAAAGTATGACAAAATAATGATGTTCAGTGTTACACTCACACATTTATCAGCGATAATCCACCACTCTGCTGTTGCCAAGCAAGCTGGTGTTTATGATGGGATGCCTCCATCCACACAGTCAGACAGGATGTAGGATTCGTCCTGGACTCTGAGCAGGCTGGGCCTGCTTCATACACAGTCTCCTGTGAAGGTGGAGATGAGGTGGACATGGGTTCTGACAGCACAGACGGGAGTTTATCTGTGTTGTGGCACGATTTAACGTGCTGTGTTGATGTTTTTTCCTTTACATTTACATGTATTCATTTATCAGACGCTTTTATCCAAAGTGACTTACAGTAAGTACAGGGACATTCTCCCTGAGGCAAGTAGGGTGAAGTGCCTTGCCCAAGGACACAACGTCATATAGCCACAGCCGGGGCTCGAAGGGGCCCTTCCGATCATGAGGGCAACGCCTTAACCGTTGAGCCATCTGACCTCCTCTATCCTGCCCCGTTATGGATGATAGTGAAACAGTCCTGTTCTGCTTCAAGCAGCAAGATCTCTCTGAGGGACAGAATGATGAGGAACTCTGACAACAATCTGTCTGCTCTCCTCCTGAGCTACAGCCTCATCTCCACTCTGACACTGCAGCTGGGATCGCTGTGGAAACACAACGCATCATCACCACTGTTCAGATGCTGCATCCGTTCTTTCAGAAAGGCATCACGCTGGTCTGTCTGACTGACTGAACACCGACAGTAAACGTTGAGGTGACGTCAGTTGAGGTGACGTCAGTTTGGAGTGATGTCCGTGAAAACCAAATGCCTGGACATTCCTCAGAGTCCAACAGGGGCAATTTAGTTGTTGATCCTTGATTGTCAACAGGACCCAATTGGATGTCTAACCATTTGCATGTAACACGAAAGTAGCAATGTGGGCCACCAGCACAGCCAAAGAAAGCAAGAGCAGCCAATCAGAGAGTCAGACAGCCGCCCTGTCACCCCAGAGACGCCCTGAGGAGCTAAATGTGGCCCTGCCTTTGGGAGGGGACGGCTGCTCTGCTGTTTTCACCTGCCGGGTCTGTCAGGCAGGCCAGAGGGGCTGTGATGGGGAAGATGAGGGGCCGCAGGGAGGTGGACCCCCAGTGCAGGGGCCCCGGCTGGGGGTCAGAGGAGACACCTCGGATCAAAGACAGGCGCTAAGGTAAACGTGCTGCTGCTGTGATCTTAGCTGAGGTCTGACGGCTGGAGGCTGATGAGGGACACAACTGCTGGGGAGCCTGAGGGCAAGGTGACCAAGGGGGAGCCTGGAGGAGCATGAGGGAGCCTGAGGGCAAGGTGACCAAGGGGGAGCCTGGAGGAGCATGAGGGAGCCTGAGGGCAAGGTGACCAAGGGGGCCCTGGGGGAGCATGAGGGAGCCTGAGGGCAAGGTGACCAAGGGGGAGCCTGGAGGAGCATGAGGGAGCCTGAGGGCAAGGTGACCAAGGGGGAGCCTGGAGGAGCATGAGGGAGCCTGAGGGCAAGGTGACCAAGGGGGAGCCTGGAGGAGCATGAGGGAGCCTGAGGGCAAGGTGACCAAGGGGGAGCCTGGAGGAGCATGAGGGAGCCTGAGGGCAAGGTGACCAAGGGGGAGCCTGGAGGAGCATGAGGGAGCCTGAGGGCAAGGTGACCAAGGGGGCCCTGGGGGAGCCTCGGGGGAGCCTGGGGGGAGGGGGGAATCCAAGAAGTCAAGAGTATCTTAAATATACCTTCTAACACCAGATTCATATTGAAATATGAAGACATGAATGTGTGTGACTCAGAAGTGAGAGCTGAGGATTGTGGGTAATGGGGTTCCCCTGAGTTCTGTCTGCATGACCAGGGACCACACAGAAAGGCTCTTTCACGCCTGGACACTACACACACACACACACACACTACACACACTATATACATGCACACACACTATATACACACACTAAACACACTGCAGACACACACACATACACCACACACACACACACACACACACACTACACACTACATACTATATACACGCACACACAATATACACACACACTAAACACACTGCAGACACCCACACACACACACACCACACCACACACACACACACACACACACACACCACACACACACCCCCACACAGAGGCAGGCAGACAGGAGCAGACCAGGGGGCAGTGTGTGGGTGGGCCTCCCTGCAGAAGGTGTGCTCCCTTAACGTTGTGTTTTTAGATGACTGCTCTTCAAAGAAGGTGTTTACAGGGGGGCATGAGACAGGCCAGGGCCTCTGGAGAACACACACACACACACACACACACACACACACACTGGGGGTGCAAAACTACCCAAAGAGAGGCTCTTTAAGAAGTGTATGGTTTCATCCTGGTGTCTCATTGAGTTACACAGGCCTTTAAATGGCTGAATACACCCCCCACCCCCCCTCACAACCCCAACCCCCCCCCCCCCCCCTCACCCACCCCCACCCCCTCAAAACCCCAACCACCCCCCTCTCCCCCCACCCACCTCCCTCTCCCCCCACCACCATCCAGAGCTCTCTGTGGAGACCCCATGCTGTCACAGAGACAAGCTCAGAACATGTTCATGACATAAACACAGTACCGCCCTCCACACACACACACACACACAAATCAAGAGGATCTTCTGAGTATGAAATCAGATCCCTGCCTGGCTGGGGTGAATGAGTCTGAGGTAACCCAGATCCAGGCAGGGTGGTGAGGGGTGGAGGAGGGTGATGTGGATCCCTCCACACATGACACCCGGGTCATCATCACCATGTCCAGAATGCAGAGGACATGACACTCCACCTGGGTGCGGTGGTGAAGCTCATGCTGGTATCGTCACGACATCGTCAGCTGTATCAGTGAAACATGTCACCATACACCTCCATACAGGCCTCAGCCAGGCCTTAACAACACATCTAGTGTTGCTGGTTTCAACACCAGCTCTGATTGAGGACGCTGCCAGCTCCACTTGGTCATCACACACTCAAACACACAGATGTCTGCTTTGGTATTTCGTCTGGTTCAACACAGCACCATCTAGTCATGGTGGACGTCTCCGGAACGTCCAGCTGAACAGTTCACTTTTGAGAGGGTTCGATTTTTTAAGATCTGTCCCCTAAAAATAACCATGACGACACTGATCCATCCTCAGAGTGACTCTGAGTCATGATTCATCATTGTTTCATTTGTGACCTCACCCACCTCACCTACCTCATCCACCTCATCCACCTCACCTACCTCATCCACCTCACCTACCTCATCCACCTCACCTACCTCATCCACCTCACCCACCGCACCCACCTCACCCACCTCATCCACCTCACCTACCTCATCCACCTCACCTACCTCATCCACCTCACCTACCTCATCCACCTCACCCACCGCACCCACCTCACCTACCTCATCCACCTCACCTACCTCATCCACCTCACCTCACCCACCTCACCCACCTCACCCACCTCACCCACCTCACCCACTTCACCCACCTCACCCACCTCACCCACCTCACCCACCTCACCCACCTCACCCACCTCACCCACCTCACCCAGCTCACCCACCTCACCCACCTCACCCACTTCACCCACCTCACCCACCTCACCCACCTCACCCACCTCACCCACCTCACCCAGCTCACCAGGGTCTGGAGGCTCTCCCCCCCCCCTCCCCCTGCAGGTGGGCACAGTCAGCAGGACCCCCCCCACATCTCTTCCTCTACACTGGGCATTTCAAAAGGCTGCGTGTTTAACAACAGCTCTGGAAATAAAGGAGGAGAACCTCCTAAAGATCTGGAAGTGTATCATCCACCTCAGTGTGGGTCACATGAAGCTGCTGTGTTAGAGGTGGACAGGTGCTATCAGATAGCAGCAGTTAAACCAGGCTCCACTGAAAGCCTTGCTCACTACCAGCAGGATCGTTAACAGTATTTACCTTGCCTGTGGCCTTCTGCATTGGAGAGGTGATTAGCAGAGTTGTGAGTTGAGGAGAAGGAGGTTGATGACCATCCAGAATATTCTTAATAGACAGCTGTTGGACTCGGTAAAAGAGATGGTTCACTGATGTGTTTCCCAGCTGGGGCAGACATGCCACGAGCCTCGCAGTCTGCCTGGATACAGAGAGAAGGCTTCCAGAACGACTGACACGCACACACACACACACACACACGCACACACACACACACACACACACACACACACACACACGCACACACACACACACACACATACACACACAGACATACACACACGCACACACACACACACACACACACACACGCACGCACACACACACACACACACACACACACACATACACACACACACACACGCACGCACACACACACACAGAGTGATCAACAGACAATCTGATGATGTGTTCGCTTTTACTTTAGCATTTGCACACTACATGTTCGGCCACAGTGTCGTCTAAAAGCAGCAGATGGGTGTTTTCTGTTCAGTTCTAATTAGATCACATCTCTTAGCTTGTGATGAAAGACTGGAATTGAAACTGTAAGGTCGTGTTTCAGTGCTGCTGCCTGAAATCACTTGACGTATTAAGATTCGAATTCTCAACAACAGCCTGGATCAAAGAGGTCAAAATAATCAATTTCTCCCACATGACGAAGACAAAGGACAACATATCTGAAGAAAACACACACAACAAAAAACATTCTACCCTCATTCCATTGTTAAAGTTTTCACAAACCATGAACTTACTTTCCCCTCCAAATGTTACTGCAATAAATTGACAATAATCTGTGTTTACATTGAATAAGATATAGTAACCCCAACACCCACCCCCAGTCCAGGCTGTGCTGAGGGGCTGTGCTGAGGGGCTGTGCTCAGGGTCTGTGTTCAGGGTCTGTGTTCAGGGTCTGTGTTCAGGGTCTGTGTTCAGGGTCTGTGTTCAGGGTCTGTGTTCAGGGGCTGTGTTCAGGGTCTGTGTTCAGGGTCTATGTTCAGGGTCTGTGTTCAGGGGCTGTGTTCAGGGTCTGTGTTCAGGGTCTATGTTCAGGGTCTGTGTTCAGGGGCTGTGTTCAGGGTCTGTGTTCAGGGTCTGTGTTCAGGGTCTGTGCTCAGGGTCTGTGTTCAGGGTCTATGTTCAGGGTCTGTGTTCAGGGGCTGTGTTCAGGGTCTGTGTTCAGGGTCTGTGTTCAGGGTCTGTGTTCAGGGTCTGTGTTCAGGGTCTATGTTCAGGGTCTGTGTTCAGGGTCTGTGTTCAGGGTCTGTGTTCAGGGTCTGTGTTCAGGGTCTGTGTTCAGGGGCTGTGTTCAGGGTCTGTGTTCAGGGTCTGTGTTCAGGGTCTGTGTTCAGGGTCTGTGTTCAGGGTCTGTGTTCAGGGGCTGTGTTCAGGGTCTGTGTTCAGGGTCTGTGTTCAGGGTCTGTGTTTAGGGTTTGTGTTCAGGGTCTGTGTTCAGGGTCTGTGTTCAGGGTCTGTGTTCAGGGTCTGTGTTCAGGGGCTGTGTTCAGGGTCTGTGTTCAGGGGCTGTGTTCAGGGTCTGTGCTGAGGGTCTGTGCTCAGGGTGCTAGCCTGTGTAAGTGGATCTGTCTCCAGCACAGGGCTGCTGTTGTGCTGGTGGTCTGCTGGGAGGCAGCCTGGGGTCTTTACAGCAGGCAGCAGGTGTGATAACACACACACACCTTGACAGCTCACACACAGACACACACCAGCGTCAGTGCTGCTGGGGGTGAGAGCTACACGCAAAGAAACGACCGAAACGTCTACAGTGTGTGTGTGTGTGTGTGTGTGTGTGAGGACAGCTGCCCAGGCCAACACGCCAGTGAACATCAGACTGAACCCCAACAGCAGCAGAACTAACGACAGCCTGACTTCTGTCAAGCACAAAGTAACAACATCTAATTCATTTTACTGACATGAAGGTTTTTACATGCATTCATTTAGCAGACGTGTTTATCCAAAGCGACTTTACAAAAGAGCATCGCTCACTTCATCTAGTTTAGCATTTAGCATTGAGCTCCAGGGCCGGCTCTTGGCATAGGCGACATAGGCGGTCGCCTAGAGCGGCTGGAGGGGCGCCGCAGGGGCGCTGCACCCTTAATCGATAATTAATAACAGTGTTTTATTTAGAAAAATTACCGGAGGCTCTTGGTTAAATGTCTGCAAACAAGTAAAAAAAACTGTCGTCTTTGGGAATCGCTCGCTCGCACCCCCCCCCCCCACCCCACCCCCCCGCTCGACAGAAAAAAACAGGCTGAATTTTGGTGTGAGCGATGCGAGTGATTCCCAAAGACGGGGGGGCGCGCGCAGTAATCTCGACTAGGGCACTAAATTAGGTAGAGCCGGCCCTGAACATGGAGCCCCTGTTAGATGGTGATGAGGCTGAAGCGTTCACCTGAGAGGCCCTGGAGCGTGGCTGACCACAGCTTAATCACCCTGGACACATCTATCTCTGGGTCTGGGGCTCAGGGGGTCATGTCAGGGGTGCAGGTCCTCTGGAGGGTCCCCCTCTTCTCCCCCTGGTGGAGGGGCCACCGTCCAGCCCCTCATGTCACTCATCGGACACCCAGGGGGTGCCGTGTCAAGGGAAACACGAGGGACACACCCCCTCCACCCCCAGAGAGGGGACAGAGGGAGGGAGGGAGGGAGGGAGCGGGGGGGAGAGTAGAGGAGGGGAGAGTGGGGGAGAGTAGAGGAGGGGAGAGTGGGGGAGAGTAGAGGAGGGGATGAGAGTGGGGGAGAGTAGAGGAGGGGATGAGAGTGGGGGAGAGTAGAGGAGGGGATGAGAATGGGGGAGAGTAGAGGAGGGGATGAGAGTGGGGGAGAGTAGAGGAGGGGAGAATGGGGGAGAGTAGAGGAGGGGATGAGAGTGGGGGAGAGTAGAGGAGGGGATGAGAGTGGGGGAGAGTAGAGGAGGGGATGAGAATGGGGGAGAGTAGAGGAGGGGATGAGAGTGGGGGAGAGTAGAGGAGGGGATGAGAGTGGGGGAGAGTAGAGGAGGGGATGAGAGTGGGGGAGAGTAGAGGAGGGGATGAGAGTGGGGGAGAGTAGAGGAGGGGATGAGAGTGGGGGAGAGTAGAGGAGGGGATGAGAGTGGGGGAGAGTAGAGGAGGGGATGAGAGTGGGGGAGGGTCTGGTGGCTGGAAACATCATCTCTGTAACATGGAGATATAAATGTAGCCACCTTAAGAGTTCTTGGTCAGCATTCAGAATATATCATGTTAATACTGGATGTATGAAGAGACGACTTGGCTGATGTTCAGCATGGGGAAAGTTTACAGAAGCACATGTGGCCCCCATACCACACAAACTGGAGCTGGGATGAACACATTCAAATACATGTTACCCTCTTATGAAACATGGCCCAATTTAACTGGAATATTCTAAATTACTATTGACTATTAATCCTAAATTACTATTTACTATAAATTATTTGACATAAATACATTTGAGAAAATGCCAGATCAGACCACTGTTTAATATGATCACCATCAACTTTAATCATGTTCTAATAAATGTTTTGATTTCTGAAGGTAGATTTCAGGGGGTTTTTCCTGGTATGAAGTGTGAGCCCACGTTAGTGTATGATAAGACTCTTCAACACGTGAATTTATAACCTAATAATGTTCCCACTGCTGAGGTCTGATGTTCCTGCATGTGCATGCTGCTGACAGCGCGAGATCAGCGCGAGCTGTGACGGTGTGTTCCAGAGCTCGCGAGTCCCGTTTATGATCTAGGACGGGATGTCTTTCACGTGCACCGGATGAACTTGATCCGTGCAGGAAGTTTTCCTGATCTATTTAGATCTTGTGCTCTCTGCAACACTGTGAACAGCGGAGTTTCCAACCCGCCTTCAAAACGAACAACAGAGTTTAGAATTGAACTACGGATGAAATTATTTGTTGTCGCGACTTTTTATCATGGCTGAACCAACAACCAAAAGATTAAAAACGAATGTTCCTGTGTGCAGGAGCCACCGCGCGGCTGTGTGGAGCAGGGTGCAGCAGAACCTCCCCTCTGCTGTGGAGGAGGGGCTGTGTGGGGGGTCCACACTGCTGCTGGAGGGGGCCTACAGGCTGGAGGCTCTGGTAAGGTGGGGTGTCACTGTCTAACCAGCCAGCAGATCACACACACATACACACACACACACACACTCACACATACACACACTCACACACACATACACACACACACACTCTCTCTCACACACACACACACACACACACACACACACTGATCAGGATAGATCAGCAGCGGTGACCTAAATACACACCCTGCTCATGAGTGTCTTATAGTGTTTACAACGAACATGTACATAGACTTAATATACAAATTAAATTATATGAATAGGCCAACAGTTTCAAAGCTCTGGATATCGTTGTTATCATCTTCCCACCGCTATTCTAATCCTGTGTTAATGGGTTAGGGTGGATATCTTCTTAACCAATGATCTCAAATGTTTTGCACTTCGTCCTATTTCCATTCCCACTGCCTGGATGGTTCCAGTCTCAGATATTTGATCAGGATGACATCGCTCTGCCAAGAGTGGCAGCGTTTTTCCACCAGGAGTCAGAGAGGCAGCAGGAGAAGGCGGCGGCCATGATGGATTACCTGAGTGAGCGTGGAGGACAGTACTGCGGCAAAGACATCCAGGTAACCCCAACAGACACCTGCAGGAGGGCAGGCTGCTATCACTCCTGCCTCTGCCTGGATCCACCCACACACTGTCTCTGCTATCAGCTGACACGCCCTGCCTAGCTCCGCCCACCCACACACTGTCTGAGGGGGAGGGGGGTCAGTCCTTGGACTGTGAGGGGAGGGGGAGGGGTCAGTTCTGGGGCTGTGAGGGGAGGGGGAGGGGTTAGTTCTGGGGCTGTGAGGGGAGGGGTCAGTTCTGGGGCTGTGAGGGGAGGGGGAGGGGTTAGTTCTGGGGCTGTGAGGGGAGGGGTCAGTTCTGGGGCTGTGAGGGGAGGGGTCAGTTCTGGGGCTGTGAGGGGAGGGGGAGGGGTCAGTTCTGGGGCTGTGAGGGGAGGGGGAGGGGTTAGTTCTGGGGCTGTGAGGGGAGGGGTCAGTTCTGGGGCTGTGAGGGGAGGGGGAGGGGTTAGTTCTGGGGCTGTGAGGGGAGGGGTCAGTTCTGGGGCTGTGAGGGGAGGGGTCAGTTCTGGGGCTGTGAGGGGAGGGGGAGGGGTCAGTTCTGGGGCTGTGCCCAGAGTTTACTTCTTAATGCCTGTCAGGGTGTATATTTCTCCAGAGTTCCGGAACATTGGGGAGATTAATGTGATGGCGGAAGGACAGTGTATTAATTGTGTTTCCAGATGTAGCTGGTGTCAGCAGAGCCTCTCTTCTCTGTAGCTGTGTTGGCCTCTCTTCTCTGTAGCTGTGTTGGCCTCTCTTCTCTCTAGCTGTGTTGGCCTCTCTTCTCTCTAGCTGTGTTGGCCTCTCTTCTCTCTAGCTGTGTTGGCCTCTCTTCTCTGTAGCTGTGTTGGCCTCTGCAGAGCCTCTCTTCTCTGTAGCTGTGTTGGCCTCTGCAGAGCCTCTCTTCTCTCTAGCTGTGTTGGCCTCTCTTCTCTCTAGCTGTGTTGGCCTCTGCAGAGCCTCTCTCCTCTCTAGCTGTGTTGGCCTCTCTTCTCTCTAGCTGTGTTGGCCTCTGCAGAGCCTCTCTTCTCTCTAGCTGTGTTGGCCTCTGCAGAGCCTCTCTTCTCTCTAGCTGTGTTGGCCTCTCTCTCTGTAGCTGTGTTGGCCTCTGCAGAGCCTCTCTTCTCTGTAGCTGTGTTGGCCTCTGCAGAGCCTCTCTTCTCTCTAGCTGTGTTGGCCTCTGCAGAGCCTCTCTTCTCTGTAGCTGTGTTGGCCTCTGCAGAGCCTCTCTTCTCTCTAGCTGTGTTGGCCTCTGCAGAGCCTCTCTTCTCTCTAGCTGTGTTGGCCTCTGCAGAGCCTCTCTTCTCTCTAGCTGTGTTGGCCTCTGCAGAGCCTCTCTTCTCTTGCCTCCTCTGGTTTTATGAGTCGTGTCTAACTGATCCAGAGTGAGACCACGACCGCGTCCATCAGCAGCGATTCGGAACACCTTGTTATCCATTGATCTGTGATACAGCTTCAGCATGGCCGCCCTGCCTGTTGATCATGACTCACCTGTTATCATAACCATCAGGGGACCAATACAGGAAGCACTCCTGCAGGTAGATGGGATCTAAGAGCCTGGGTTCTGCTGTTACAGCCTGGGTTCTGCTCTGTTACAGCCTGGGTTCTGCTGTTACAGCCTGGGTTCTGCTCTGTTACAGCCTGGGTTCTGCCCTGTTACAGCCAGGGTTCTGCCCTGTTACAGCCTGGGTTCTGCTCTGTTACAGCCTGGGTTCTGCTGTTACAGCCTGGGTTCTGCTCTGTTACAGCCTGGGTTCTGCCCTGTTACAGCCAGGGTTCTGCCCTGTTACAGCCTGGGTTCTGCTCTGTTACAGCCTGGGTTCTGCTGTTACAGCCTGGGTTCTGCTCTGTTACAGCCTGGGTTCTGCCCTGTTACAGCCAGGGTTCTGCCCTGTTACAGCCTGGGTTCTGCTCTGTTACAGCCTGGGTTCTGCTGTTACAGCCTGGGTTCTGCTCTGTTACAGCCTGGGTTCTGCCCTGTTACAGCCAGGGTTCTGCCCTGTTACAGCCAGGGTTCTGCCCTGTTACAGCCTGGGTTCTGCCCTGTTACAGCCAGGGTTCTGCTGTCAGATCCAGGGTTCTGCTGTTACAGCCAGGGTTCTGCCTCCCTGTACCTCATGCTCATGGCTGTGTGTCCTTGTGTGTTCCAGAAGCCAGGCTGTGAGCAGGTGTGTGCTGTGTTGCCTGCCCTGGAGCTTCTGTTGGGCCAGTGGAAGGATGAGATGGCTGTCCTGGTGGACCTGAGCGTGCTGGCCCGGCACCATGGTGACCCCCACTCTGCCAGCGTGGTGAAGAGCCGCTTCCTGGGGCCCCTGGTGCCCAGGGTCAAGCTCCTGGGGGACGTGCTGACTAACGGCCGCAGGCTGGGCTGTGGGGCTCAGGGGGGCCTGGGGGAGTACCTGCTGGACCAGCTGCAGGACGAGCTCAGCAGTGCTGGGGTCGCATGAACCCCCTCACAGGTCCCCCCGTGTGTTCAAGAGGAAACTCTCTGGGGAGTGGAACCAGGGGGGCGGAGCTCTGTCTTCAAGTGTATGTGGCGGAGGGGGGGGTCTGTTGAAGGGGGCAGGTGTGTGTGGGGGGTGGGGGGGGTCTGGGGCACGTGTGTGTGTGTGGGGGGGGTGGAGTCTGGAGCGTGTCTCTGTCTCACCCCCAGTCTGTCTCTCTCTCACCCCCAGCCTGTCTCTCTCTCACCCCCAGCCTGTCTCTCTCTCACCCCCAGTCTGTCTCTCTCTCACCCCCAGCCTGTCTCTCTCACCCCCAGCCTGTCTCTCTCTCACCCCCAGCCTGTCTCTCTCTCACCCCCAGCCTGTCTCTCTCTCACCCCCAGCCTGTCTGTCTCTCACCCCCAGCCTGTCTCTCTCTCACCCCCAGCCTGTCTCTCTATCACCCCCAGCCTGTCTCTCTCTCACCCCCAGCCTGTCTCTCTCTCACCCCCAGCCTGTCTCTCTCTCACCCCCAGCCTGTCTCTCTCTCACCCCCAGCCTGTCTCTCTCTCACCCCCAGCCTGTCTCTCTCTCACCCCCAGCCTGTCTCTCTCTCACCCCCAGCCTGTCTGTCTCTCACCCCCAGCCTGTCTGTCTCTCACCCCCAGCCTGTCTCTCTCTCACCCCCAGCCTGTCTCTCTCTCACCCCCAGCCTGTCTCTCTCTCACCCCTAGTCTGTCTCTCTCTCACCCCCAGCCTGTCTCTCTCTCACCCCCAGCCTGTCTCTCTCTCACCCCCAGCCTGTCTGTCTCTCACCCCCAGCCTGTCTCTCTCTCACCCCCAGCCTGTCTCTCTCTCACCCCTAGTCTGTCTCTCTCTCACCCCCAGCCTGTCTCTCTCTCACCCCCAGCCTGTCTCTCTCTCACCCCCAGCCTGTCTCTCTCTCTCAGGGTATCTAAGCACCTGTGCTGGATTACATGGAAGCTGCTTCTGCCATAGATAAGACAGAAGACTCACCTTTCAAAGCTTTACTGCTTCTCTAGACATGATCCTCAGAATGAATGAGGATAATAAGCCCTGTTCTTCACATGTAAAAAGTGATGGTCCTGTATCCTGCTGTTAGTTACAATAATACATGATTACTACACTGTGCCAGCAATACTCCCTAATGGTGTTTCACATGAACAAAATTACATTTTATAGAGGTTTCTCTCTCTTTGAAGTTTGTGTATTTTTAATAGATATTATAAGTTCTTCCAAATGTATTTCCCAAGGAAAGTGCCATCATAAAGTACTCAGGCTTCTTTACACTCAACACTGCCTCTGTCCAGATGATAAACTGCCTACAGACACACTTCCTCTTCCTGACTTCCTGTTTGTTCAACCACAATACTTTTATATTATAAACCACTCTATGCTATTACAGAGGACAGTGTCATCATGTCCATATATTTCCTTTTCTGAACACTGGTAGATTTCATCCTTAACATCAGGACTGTGGAATACAGTACTATGGTGTGATTGTTGAAGGCTTTCTTTAGGGGTATTATCTATACCTGTATCACCTCAGTATCAATTATATAGCTAAGATAAATATTTTTTCACAAATAAAATTTTGTTGAACTACGTTTTTTTGTGTGTGTTATTTTTATGCATAATTTTATGTCGGTATGTTGTGGAATGACGTTCGTCAGTAGGCCAAACTGAAACCTCACTGTCGCCCCCTAGTGTTCGTGCTGTGCCATGTCTTCATCCACCACTGGAAGTGTTTTCAATAAGTTTTCACGTACGAAAATAGTAAAAAAAAGAATAATTTCGTTAATCTAAATTAGTGATCGTAACACATTCGCGCATTCTAGATGATCACAGAATAAATTCCCCTCGTATGACCCAGCCTGGCCGCCCAGTGGGACAGCATCAGGCCCAAGGTTCATCTCCTATCTATATCGTCTGGCCTACTGTGGATCTCATGTGCCTGGATTTTATTATTATATTATTATATTGGGCCAATATGTTCCGCTTTTAATTTATTTTGAAAGTAGTTGAGCGTCGTAAAAATATTAATGCATCCTATCCCAGTGATGTTCTTTTGAACCTGTTGGCTAAACTAAGTTATAGAACCCATTTTTAAGAGCCCCAAAAAAAGCTGCATATATGTAAAGTATTCTTGATGACTATTTTAAATCAAGATGATCTTTTTCATTGTGTCACTTAGTTTATTCGTGGTACTGATCATGTGGCCTATAATTTTTTTCTCCGGTGATTTTATTTTTAGAAAATAACACAATGTATTTCCCAAATTAGAATAGGTTGTTGGATGTTTCATTATGGGGGTTGTTTTATCCTGTTTTTGAGGAACTCACACTAATTAGCGTGAAGTTGTAAACCCCGCCCCATGCAGCCAGGCTCTGCGTCTATTGGCCAATTTACAAAGATGTCAGACCCGTTGGACACGCCCCTTCTTCTCCACACAGTATATAATCTTCCGTCTCTGCATCCTCACCAGCAGGTACCCTGAGGGTCAGAGAGGACTAAAGTTAACTCAGATAACCACATTCCTCCTTTAACTTCGTGTTTTTTGTGTTTTCCTGATTTCAGGCCTTCTTAAGTCTTCCTAAAGACTTTTTGCAGTTGAGAAGTTTTGTTGTTGTTGTTGAACTTTTGTTATTAACGTCTTAACCCGCGGAGACAACTACCTTCTGACAAAGTTGGAATAGAAATTGAAAGTAGGATGGAATTGTCGGATATGTGTTTCAACTCTGCTGATGAGCTGTATGATGACCCGTGTTTCAACACCAGTGACATGCAGTTCTTTGAAGATCTGGACCCCAGGCTGGTCCATGTGGGTCTATTAAAGCCAGAGGATCATCTCCACAACGAGGATGAGCACATCAGGGCACCAAGCGGGCATCACCAGGCTGGCAGGTGCCTCCTGTGGGCCTGTAAAGCCTGCAAGAGGAAAACCACCAACGCAGACCGCAGGAAAGCTGCCACCATGAGGGAGAGGAGGAGGCTGGGCAAGGTCAACGATGCCTTTGAGACCCTGAAGAGATGCACGTCCACTAACCCCAACCAGAGGCTGCCCAAGGTGGAGATCCTCAGGAACGCCATCAGTTACATCGAGTCCCTGCAGTCTCTACTGCGAGGACAGGAGGATACCTACTACCCGGTGATGGAGCCCTACAGCGGGGACTCAGAGGCCTCCAGTCCTCGGTCTAACTGCTCGGATGGGATGGTAAGAGGCAGCATATTTTTTATTCCATTATTTAATCTCCACAGTAAAGTTAATCTCGTTTGTTGGGTTGATGTTAGTGCTGCTGGACAGTGTGTGACCCTGTTCTGTCCCCTAGATGGAGGCCCCCCCCTGCAGATCCAGGCTCAGTAAATTTGACAGCTCCTATTTCAACCAAACTAACGGTGAGTTACTCGTTATTCGATGAATGGGATAGTGGAGAGAAAACAAAGCTATAATTTTGTTATTTTACATGTCTACAAATCAGGACTTAATTTAAATGTAGGCAGACTCGGACATTTTATTGATATTATTAGTTCTTAGTTTTATCTAAGCGCTTTGTTTTTTTCCCATCTTTGTTGCAGCTGTTTCCAGGAGTGAGAAGCAGGCAGTCATCTCTAGTCTGGACTGTCTGTCCAGCATCGTGCAGAGGATCTCCACTGACCCCTCCACGTGCACCCTTCTGTCAGCGGAGGGTTCTGAGGGTTCCTGTTCTCCCGTTCTGAGCGAGCCTGCATCAGTGCCCTCACCCACCAGCTGCCCCCCCCGCCACAACCACGGCCCCAACCCCGTCTATCAAGTGTTGTGAACTGACCATCGCTATTTGACTTCTTTTATTGATGGAGACAGTAAGTGTGCGCGCGGTGGGGACAGTGTGTGATCCTCTGGTGCGCGAGCCCAGGTGTTATATTGCCCTAACACACTATAAAGAGGGGGTTAATTCCTTAATGTTCATTGCTAACGTGCATCTTGAGGTCACCTCAAGCGTTTTGTGTCATAGGCTAGACCTATTTAAACAATCCTAACCCAAATGAAATAAGAATACGAGGGTCATTCAATAAATAAGGTGATTTCTTTCGGTACAAGGACTTCTAATACATGATAGTAGCTTATTTAATTGTTTACTTTTTCACATGGATGTAATTTCTTTAAAATGTACAAATTTCTTTAAAAAAGTAAGCTTCTTATACCGAAAAATTCACCTTATTTATTGAATGACCCTCGTAATAATAATGTCATAATAATTAGGATTGACCACTTCCTTAGACTTGTGTGTACCATGCCATGTATTAGAGGACCATTTTTGTATATTATGTGTAAATAAGAGCCGATTTGTTACAGAAACAAAGAAAAGACAAATCCATGTTAATGTATTTAATGCTTGTTTGTTGTGTGGAATGTTACTCTTTATATTTATACACTTTAAAATGAGTGAACGGCAAAGTTACAACGAATAAATGAGTATGACTATTTATACAAAATATGTTTCATCATTTTTTATCTGTTGGACAAATATTAATAACGCATTTTACAGACTCTTAAATCCAAAGAGACAGACAGGGGGGATTTGAACCTGCTGATCTGCTGCCGAGTGCTCAGAAACCACCGAGTCAGTCCCTTTGATTTGATTTAGGCTCACACACACATCAGAACAATTATATCCAATAATCAAAATGTACAAAACAAATATTTTATAAGATAAGTTCATTTTTCGTTATACAGTGAAGACAGTCATACTAGACCCGCACTACTGAACGCACTTACAGGCCTGCTGGTCATTAAACTCGAAGTTTATCTGAATGAGAATTATAGGAATATACATTTCTAAATCTACAAATAATAAAACTAATCGAAGTGAATTTGTGCTTGTATTATATAAAAACAATAAGGAAAATATAGGCCCTATTAGATTTAAATTTGCCGTCCTTAGGCTCCCCTCATTACGAATTTAATGAGGCCTTAACAATGTTGTAAAACTGTTTAACACTTCATGATGAATCCTTTCAACTTCTCCTTCTATTGATAAGATGTTTTCATTACGTTTCGATATCATCAACATGTCAAACCTTGTCAAAGATGCAAAACACACGAGTAAAATGAATCCTAATATTCTTTAACAAACTTTACAAGTCTGTGGTCCATGATATTTATAGACCGTTCTGTTATTATTATGAAACCTAATAAAACAGGCCTACATCTCCAACACTGTTTATTATTAGAGAAGATAAACGGGCCATGCTTCACATTACTGATTATTTCTGCAGTATTCTTCAGAAATGTCTAAGATCATCATCTGACAAACTAAAAATACACAGCCCCACATCTCCCTCTCTGTCTCTCCCTCCCCCCCCCCCCCTTTCCCAGAATGCCAAACAGCCCAGAAGAAAGATAGAAAGTGTAAAAGCGTCATCATGAGGACATATCATGAAGTACAGCCAGGCCCAGGGTCTGCCCAGGCCCCGGGTCTGGCTCTCAGCAGTGGCCACTCGTGGTATTGCAACATAAAATCCCCATGGGGCCCAGAAAGCATTTTTCTTTTTAATCTTTTTATTCCATATTTTTAAGTCATGGACTTTTAAACCGTCAAAAAGTTTTCTAAAGGCCAGAAAAGCCCCCCCCAAAGTATAATTTGCTATGGTGACGTCACAGCTGTGTGCGTGCACTCCCAAGCGCGGTCCCGCTGTGTCTCGGGAACACTCTTCAGCCACTCTATCACAAGTCTGTTGTTTTTGTTATGTTCGTTAAATTGTAAATAGTTAATTTTCAGTAAAATCACATTATTACTTTGAAAAAGGTACTATTTCATTATAAAGCCTTGCATAGGAACACCAAATTATGTTAAATACACCACACAACGGAATGTTTATTTATTTATTCAGTAGCATGTGGCTCAGTATAGGTTCTGACATCTCACTACAGGAGAAAACAGTGTTTTAGGGTCGACTATAAAAAGATATCAGGCTAGGAATTACACTTAATGTCCAGGAGGTCCTTCCATGACTCAGGTAATATCCAAACTATATCACGTAGCTGTAAAAGAAACAGAGAAACAGAGAAGCTGCATAACGCTAACGAAAGACCTGCCTGTTTTAATGTGCCGATATAGCCTATAAAACGATAAGAACTTTAAACTTAATCTGACAAGAAGTGTAGGCTATATCACATACGGGATAATTGATAGACGAATCAGATTTGACTACCGGCATTTGGTTGATAAATATGACAGCTGTATTATTTATTAATTATATTAATATTTATTATTGATCCCTTATTTATTTATTTTCGATTAACCTTAATAAAAATGACTTCATCCTTCCTTAAAACTTTTTTAGGTGTACATCAACGGCCGCCATTTTTCTGTCCGGTATCCAGTTCTCGCTATATCATGGTCCACTTTTCACGGTTTCGCTACTTCACGGATTTGCATCGTGCATTGTGTTCTGCATTCTGATTGGCTAAACAGTCTCTCCAACACAAACCTGTGCGTCAATAGAGTTGCTGTTTACAGGATACAGTACTTTTATTTGTTAAACAAACGCTTGGGCCTGTAAAAAGGGTTTGTTCTTTGGTTTTAATGTATAATAGAGTATTTATTTGTATAATAATTGTACAAAAATAAAATAAAAACGTTTCTACTTAACGGATTTCGCTTATCACGGGTTCTTTTTGGAACTTAACCCCTTGAAAACGAGGGTTCACTGTACATCCATGAGTACAGCGAAAACTTGGGTAAATTAACCAAGACCTCCTAACACAGAACTCTCTAGAACACATAACACATATATGTACACATGGATATTAAACCCATTTATTTAAGATCAAAAGACTTGTCCTATTTAAATTGTACACCGGATACGCACTCCCATATGGCCTGTATAAGTACACAGAAATCTACCATTCTCTTACCTGAATTATGGGAGCAAACAATCCTGAAGCCTGGATCTACTGTGTGCTCCTGTCTTCTGTCTCCGGAATCATCTCATCTCACCTTACCTTCCTATCATCTCACCTGATCTTCCTGTCACCTGACCTTCCTATCAGCTCATGTATGTTTAATGGACTTGGATCCAGTACCCGCCTTGTCCACAAGGTGTCAGTGACCACACATGGATCCTCAAACCTCAGAGGAGGTGGACAAGCAGGCTGATACACTGCCTGTCTGGATGGAGGATGACAGCCAGCTTTCAATATATATTAATTCATTCATTCATCCATTTATATAGCCATTCATTCATCAATCCATTCATTCATTTATTTTATAGGCTAACTTTACCTGCACGTTTTGGATAATAGGGTTTGCTAAATCAATAAGCCTGTTATATTTCATCAATTAAATCGGAGCCCTAGTTGGAACCAACTTGATTTGTTTTTATTTGTCCAAATTTGAACACATTCGATTCATTGATGGCTATTGGTTAAAGATCTGCTGAAATATACAGTATATCTTACAAATATATTTAACAAAACAAATGACTTGAGAAATTACATGGCTAAAAATACTGATCTTTATTGATTTTTGAATAATAACTGCTACAGACATATATGCTGGAGAGTCACACTTTATTTACAAAAATACTGAGAACCAAACAGTCCAGGGCTTGAAAGCGTGATAACAGATGTTCCTACAACAAAAGCTAATACGATCTCTGCAGCTCGTAACTCGACTTTTGTGAAACAAACAGTTAGACTCTGCACCAGAGGAGGGGTGGTGTGTGTGTCTGCAGGAGACAGTAGTGTGTGTGTCTGCAGAAGACAGCGCGTGCCCTGTGAAGAGGCTGCTGTTAGCGGCGCGAGGACACCCTTTAACCGCGCGAGGACACCCTTTACTTTCTGCGGCGCGCGGCTCCCTTCTTGCTGCTGTAATGCGTCAAAAACACGAGAGAGAAACCAAGTTAGGATCTACTGAGCACAACAACGAATTTCCATACTCACCCAGATTATAAAAACACAATTTTTTTATTAACCTACTGAACAAACTTGAATATATTTCAAGTCGTTCAGATATTATTGAGATTATTAATATATATATATATATATATATATTTGTAAACGTCAACACTGATACAATCACATCAAACCAGTTCAATCAGGTTATGGATGAAATACACACCAGTGCGTCACAACATGCCAGACTTACCCACATACAGTACCACTGTATTGACGAGGAGGGCACACAGGTGAAATAATACCTTATTCCATAATAATCTATGATCCATTTGACCTCTGGGCCACAGACTCATGGGTCATTATGTTAAAAGGTGTTCTGGATGGAACCTTTTAAGACTCTTCACACCCATTCAGCCAATCATTAACGGCCTGGATGTTGACCTGAATCTTCTGGTAGTTAAAGTTGTCAGTATGTGATCAAAGATGCATAACGAGATCATGTACAAGTACATGAGCACTCCAACTTCTGCATCCAATTAGACAATCTAGAATGAATACAACAACGTCCAAATTGTTATATTTCAGTGTAGATTGTTTAATTCGACATGATAAATCTATTTATCGGGGGTTTTTCCACCATGAACTGGTCTGCACAGTTCTGACTGTCATGCTGGCTGACGGTCCAGTTAAACGTTCCCTTTTCAGAGCCCTTTAACTCTGCATGGTCATCAGATGAACTGAGGGCATTTCTCCAGAATGCCCCAGATCGCCATGCTTGCCGTCTCTGTAAGGCAGACCTGTACCAGCCAGGCTAACAGTACTTACTGTTTCTGCAACTCGTCAATGCGATTCCTGAGAGAGACGACCTGGAAACGATACATCAGTGACTTAACAGTGACCCTAGTGGTGTTACCTCCAGAGGACACGTCCTCTCCAGGGGTCCCCCCTCCAGGGGTCACCCAGGGGACCGAAGGGGCCTGAAGGCTGATGGGATACCAAGCCAGAGAGCACACAGCTCACAGACACCATGGAGGGGGGAGTGTGTGTGTGTGTGTGTGTGGGGGTGGGGGGGGGTCACGGACAGGGGGGCATTTAAACCCCCTTACCCATCTGAAGCTGTTTAGGTTCTTGGAATGAAATTAGTCTAGATGAATCTTCGGTTTGAGGTTTTGGAGGTCAGTGTGTCTCTGAGTTGATTTCCCAGCTGACCAAGGAAAGGGGATGGAGGCAGGATGAAGTCTCTGGAAATCTGGACCCAGTCACTTACCTTGTGAAACAGCCTTCATTAAGATCTGGCTAGTCTGACCGGACAGGAGTTAGCTGTGGCTACAAGGTGGAGGCCCAAACCAGTCAACTAAAACTGGCTTCAGACATAACAGCTTGTTTTGTTGTTGTTGTCAATTTCAATGTTTTTCATTTGGGAATATTAAAAAAAACTCCTATAATTGGTGGCGGGGTGGTATTTTTCAAATATTTCATCCTTCATTTGCTTGAGAGAAGTCCTCAAAGAAATGTCTCTCCTTGGCTGTTGTACCTGATCGTGGCCAATACCCTCGTTTACGTCAGCTGCTGTTCGTAGTGTTGTCAGGCCTCCAGGAAGTCCTGCTCTTTGCCCAGATCTTGACAGGAAGTTCCCATGCTGACAGAAACAGACCATGCAGCGCTGGGGAGACCCTGAGCTACAACACCTCCTCAGCTCTACTTACAATTTGCCGAGCTCCTCCACTCTCTTACGCAGGCTTGTGACCTGAAGGTTAAAGCAGACCTGTGTTTCATATCTGAGAGAGTTTGAGGCCTCCAGCATGACTGAGGGACACTATCCACCCTCCTGTACTGGACTGAAGTTTGGCTTGAGTTTCCAATACCAAACCATGCTCTTGCTAAATACCAGTTATAGCCTTTGGACTATTATTCAAATCTCTTAAATAGTTAATATTCTGAGGTTGGAGTCTGACTTGTCCTATCAGTTCAGCTCTTGACGGGTGGGGTAAAAATTTCTGATGATAGTGAGATTCCGTTAAACACTTTAGCATGAGAAGTTTGTACTTGGTGGTGATTAGAAAGATCTTTCCTGTCAGGGGTGTTGCTCTGACGCACTCACCTCATATTTCTGCTTCTTCAGCCTCTCCAGGTGGTCAAACTTCTCAGACTCAAGGGAAGTAATCCAATCATGCAGCTCCTTGGCCTTCTCCCTGGGGGAGAACAATGACAGAGCAGGTGAGGAAGGCAGATAAGATTGATGAATCACAGAGCACAATCCTTAACACCGTACTGTACATCTAAAACAATATGGAGACTTCAAGTGTGTAAAAAAACAACAACAAATTCTCACTTCAGTTTCTCCTCGTTCAGATGGTCGATGTTGACGGCCTTGCGCCTGCCAGCCAAGATCTTCTTCTTCTTCTCTCTCTCAGTCTCTTTCTTTCCTCCTCTCTTAGAGTCCGCCTGGCGTTGGACAGAGGACAGTCACAACGTGTCTCCATCGTCCTCCCTGTCCCTGTGTGTGTGTGTGTGTGTGTGACAGCCCAGAAGGCCTCACCTTCTGCAGATGGCTGCTGTAGTTGGAGCCCATGTTGGACAGGGCAGACTTCTTCTTGGCATCCTCATCAGCCTTCTTCTTGGCATCAGCCTCCTCCTTCCTCAGCCTCTCCTCCTGTGGGCAAGTCAGAGCACCAGGTCAGAGCACCAGGTCAGAGCACCAGGTCAGAGCACCAGGTCAGAGCACCAGGTCAGGGCACCAGGTCAGAGCACCAGGTCAGAGCACCAGGTCAGAGCACCAGGTCAGAGCACCAGGTCAGGGCACCAGGTCAGAGCACCAGGTCAGAGCACCAGGCCAGAGCACCAGGTCAGGGCACCAGGTCAGAGCACCAGGTCAGAGCACCAGGTCAGAGCACCAGGTCAGAGCACCAGGTCAGAGCACCAGGTCAGAGCACCAGGTCAGAGCACCAGGTCAGAGCACCAGGTCAGAGCACCAGGTCAGAGCACCAGGTCAGAGCACCAGGCCAGAGCACCAGGTCAGGGCACCAGGTCAGGGCACCATGTCAGAGCACCAGGTCAGAGCACCAGGTCAGAGCA
This sequence comes from Protosalanx chinensis, assembly GCA_030340685.1. NCBI lineage: Eukaryota > Metazoa > Chordata > Actinopteri > Osmeriformes > Salangidae > Protosalanx > Protosalanx chinensis. The sequence continues at coordinate 739,913 of CM059318.1, read as the reverse complement.
CCAGGTCAGGGCACCAGGTCAGGGCACCAGGTCAGAGCACCAGGTCAGAGCACCAGGTCAGAGCACCAGGCCAGAGCACCAGGTCAGAGCACCAGGTCAGAGCACCAGGTCAGGGCACCAGGTCAGAGCACCAGGTCAGAGCACCAGGCCAGAGCACCAGGTCAGGGCACCAGGTCAGAGCACCAGGTCAGGGCACCAGGTCAGGGCACCAGGTCAGAGCACCAGGTCAGGGCACCAGGTCAGAGCACCAGGTCAGAGCACCAGGTCAGAGCACCAGGTCAGAGCACCAGGTCAGGGCACCAGGTCAGAGCACCAGGTTAGAGCACCAGGTCAGAGCACCAGGTCAGGAGCAGTGAGGGGCAGCAGTGAGGGGCAACAGTGAGGGGCAGCAGTGAGGGGCAGCAGTGAGGGGCAGCAGTGAGGGGCAGCAGTGAGGGGCAGCAGTGAGGGGCAGCAGTGAGGGGCAGCAGTGTGGGGCAGCAGTGAGGGGCAGCAGTGAGGGGCAACAGTGAGGGGCAGCAGTGAGGGGCAGGTGATGTTGTGCAGATACAAACCTCACGTCTCGCCTGGCGCTCTTTGTCCTTCTCAGCTCTGATCCTCTGTTGTTCCGCTCTCTCTGCTCTACGCTTCTCCTGCAGGTAACACAGGTGAGCAGGTAGCACAGGTGAGCAGGTAACACAGGTGAGCAGGTAACACAGGTGAGCAGGTAGCACAGGTGAGCAGGTAGCACAGGTGAGCTTCACACAGCTTCATCTCACAGACATACGTGTATTACAGACCTGCATGTTCAACCACAGCAACGGGGACCTACGTTTTAGACCACATGAATTTCCCTGACACAAACATGAAGAAGATGAAACATGCATGCTTACACAAATACATGAACAAACACAAGTGGTCTTTGTACCTTAATACCTTAATATGAGTTAGTTATAAAAGTCGTTTCCATAATATGGGGTTACATCCCAAAGCAGAGAGTCTTCCGCTGTCCCTCATCAGTAGCGTGACAACGTTCCTCTTTCAGACACGGATGTTTCTGGAACTTACGATTCTCTCCTTGAGGGCGATGAGCTCCTCCTCTTCCTTCTTTCTGTGCTCGAAGTGAGCATCGATCAGGCCCTGAAGCTCAACCAGATCCTTGTTCTGACGCTTCTTCTGGATGTCCTGTTGGAGAACAGACAGCGTTCACCCCAACCCAGGCACCATCTAATGCAGGTAGGTCCATTTAGGTTAGTATGGGGAATAATCTAGGTTTTTATTACTCACATCAAAGTCCACTTTATCGCCATCAGGAATCTTTGGTGCACTGGGCCTGTGGAAAGATACAAGGATGAAATGTGTTTGTTATTAGAACATAGATATCCAAATAAAAAGTGGTTATTTCATGAGTAAATATGTTAGATGACTAAATGTGTTTTCCAAAAAAAAACGGTTGAAATTAGGTTACATGAAAAGATGAGGACTTACTTGAACTTGGGCTTCTCGTCTGTGTGTTAAGAGATGAAGAGGAGGACAAGGATGTTATTGGGTTAGAAATTCACACAGAAGCATTTTATTTATTCATTAATTTCAGGCAAACATAGTCAGGCATTAACTGAACGAGATCAATAACAATGTTGGTATTTTTTTACGTGTAATTAATGCAATAAATCAGCAATACAAAAGTCTGAATAGTTGTCTTGCTTTCAATTAAGAGTGGATTAGTTATTTGAATGACAAAAAACATACACATGTTCAAATAGACATAAATTCAAACTACACAAAAACACTTTGACACGGAATGTTATGGTCAGTATGAGTTGTGAAGTTGTGAAGTCAGGGTTGGTTCTGTGTGTAGGGAGTTTATAGTGATATTTATTCAAATGCTTTCGAATGAAACCCAGGTCTTCAAAGGTTTTTCAGATTCACACTCATAACGAGATTACTGTTGACCTGTTGTTTTTGGCTTGACCCCACCCCCACATCATTTTCAAAAGTAAGACCGCTAAAATGTGAAGGTCTTCTAATAAAAAAACAAGCCATTAAAGTGTATTGTTGTTCTTGTAATGAAACATGCCATGCAGATTATGAGGCACAGCACAGTAGCACAGTCGGCTCACTGCGCAGGTAAAGCTCATGTTAGCATCGCATATTCTCTCACCCTTTCTCCACGTTTTTTAATCTTATCTTTATAGAAATTCATTTATGAAATGTATGTTTCTGTAAAAAACCTCAACTTCAGCGATACATTTATAAATGTATATATATATTTTTGAGGGAGTCATCCAATTTGTCAGTGCTCTTTGATTTGACAGGAATAATAAGGAGTGACGTGTTGGACCCAGCACAGCAGACATTCCGCCAATACAGTGAGACCTTAGACCTCGGGACATCAACATAGAAGGAATCAACTTGATTTAATCCACATACCTTCCTCTTCAATGGCCTCTGCATGCAGCAAGCATTGAAAACAAAAGCAAAATACACAGCATTAGCAATGGCAATGAGAGCTGCACATTCACTAGCTGCTTGACAAATGATGCTCAAGTCGAGCAATTGCCTGATTTCACTTTGAATTTGTTCAAAAAGACGAACTGAATCAATGGAATGAATCAGATTAGAGACGAATGAAGGAAAACAGCAGTCTTAAGGACTGTGTTCACCACTAGAACCTCACAGGATCTCACAGGGACACGTGTCCTTCAGATCAGAACATCACACAGACCCTTAGAGGACAAAGTGTGTCTGGTGCTCAACCAGCAAAGGCAAAGCAGGTCTGTATATGAGCACAGCCAGAAAATTATTCCTTTTTTTCTTCTTCTGAGAAACATGCAATAACAAACCATATATTTACAATGTTTGATATGCTGATGTTGTCTCACATCAGCCATCAAAGGTGACAAGTGAAATGTTGAGCTAATTCAATCGTCTGTCATTCATGTCATGTCAAATTTACACAAACACATACTTAAGTGTGAAAGGATGGTTCATTGTTTGCTCCATCCTACCACACTAAATTCTGTGTTTGTGCAAATTTAAGCAAGGCAAATTAAACCAATTGTGACTCTGACAATGATGTTTACCAATGGTGGGAATGCCTGTACTCATAACAGCAATGCACAAGGTTGTTTTGTACATGTAGGCTTGTCTTTGGTTATTAACATGACCATGGCCTTTGCTCCAAGAAAGAGCAGAACTTAAGAGTTAGCGGTCGTGTGGCGTTGATATTTCTGGAAGCTCAAGTCATCACTAGCAGTTTGGAAGCAGATTTGCGTTATAAGCAGGTATAAGGGACCCTGAAGAGAGCTCGTCTACAGTGAATCCATCTCCTTCCACCTTGGCCATAGATGAAGAGGAGGTCGAGCTGTACAGTAAAGGTGGAAGTGTTCTGTATTAGTGAGGTCTGTCTGTCTGTTACAGGTGGAGCGGTGGGGAAGGATGAAAGAATACCCCATGCAACATACCTTCCTGCACAGGCACAGGCACAGGCTCAGGTTCTGGCTCTGGTTCTGGTTCTGGTTCTACCACTGGCTCTGGTTCTGGTTCTGGTTCTGGCTCTGGTTCTGGCTCTGGTTCTACCACTGGTTCTGGTTCTGGCTCTGGCTCTGGCTCTGGCTCTGCCTCAGGTTCTGCCTCAGGTTCTGCCTCAGGTTCTGCCTCGGGGGCCACCTCAACTTCCTCTACTACTTCCTCTTCTACGACTACACATGCAGTGGGTGACGAGGGGAGGGGAGGAGGGAAGGAGGGGTGATGAGAGGGTTAATGAAAGCATGAAGGAGGGGGTGTGAGGAGATAAGGAGGGGGGAGAGGGAGGACTGGTGAAACATCAAAGAACTTGGGGGGGAAAGACCACCAGGTATAGCAGAAGAAACAAACAAGCCGTTAATGAAGGAACATTATGCAGTCAGTGGTGAAAAATGTACAATAAATGAAAATGCACATTGGTTTGTATTTCCATTGCATCGTTCGGTACTAGACCATGTTTAATGATCTTGTTTAAAGAAAATAGGTTGAGGAATAGAGGAAGTCAGTTTTTTTTAAGGATCTATTGAATTCAGTGGAAGGTATTACATGAGTGTTATTTAGCATGCTCTACACTACAAGAAGACTAAACCAGTCAGACACAGATCACTGATCACAACGATAAGAGAAAGGACCGACAAATTAGTACAGATCACTTTCAATTACGTCAGTTATTGACATTAATCATTTTGTTCCAATTGATTTTACCTTCCCCATCGACTCCTTGTTTCCCGCAAAGAAAGGAGTAAAACAAAAATGTTAACAAAATATCCAAGCTGGACCCAATCTAAATATGGGTTCAGCATGGAGACATGCTAAGTACACACATCACATCCTCCATCGCTCCAGTACACAGTCAGGATGTGCAGTGGAACAGCCCCTGCTGTGTTCACCGTGGGGCTCTCTGGAAAGCCTTTGCATTACAACACACTAGCAGTCAGGGCTGTTCAGCTATATCTGCATCATGACTGAAGTATCTTTGTTATTTCTTAATCTTTGCCCCTTTCCATACTTTCAGACATGCAAAGGGGATCCAAGCAACTCATGTTTCTCATAGCGAGCTGCAGGACCGGTCTCTAGAACTAAAACTATTCAACGTGAGTTGATATAGGTTTTGTTCTTGAGCATGAAAAGTCTCGTTAAGTCCTGTGGTAAATGATGACGCCTGCAACCATGCGTTTGTAAGTATAGGTTGCGATATGAAACTCTTCTCTACAGACTGGGAGAAGGGTTTGAAATCACAGCTTTTCCACATTCAATAGAACAGAATATCACAGGGTAGGTTAAGTCAATGTCTGTCTCTTTGTACAGTAGTGTAGATTTTGGACCTTAGGGGTCAAGCCAAACCTGAAAATGTAGCGTTTTCATTGTTTTAATGAAGAATTAATGTAATGAATCATGGGGATGATCATCCAGAAAACACGTTTCATTTCCCTATCATCACTTCAGTTTAGACTGATGAATAACTATAGACCAGAACACGAAAGATAATAGCATGTAAAGACGTTAACATCACCTACCTTCAACACTGAAAATAAAAAACAAGGGAACATGATCAGTCAGATCCAAAACACCTCGTTAATGTCAACTTTTATTTCCATTCTAAGATCAGAGGAAAAGGATGACAGGCAGTAATGGATTGAAGCCAATACTCACACTTCCTCGGTATCAGACATGACTGCAGTGGACTTGGCACCTGGAGAGAGAGAGGAGAGACTCTTTAAGGAACAGGGCTGCTCTCACACAGACTGTCAGTATATATAGTGAAGGATAGAGTTACAGACTTAGAGGTCTTCTCATAACTTGGACCACCCAGCCCAGCCCAGCAAGAGCAACCTGTCACTGGCCCCAACAACCAATCAAAACTCTCCAAATATTTGAAATAGGATGTTGAGCTTAGTTATGTGCGTGAGATTGTGTCTTGTTTTGTACGTTTTCTATAAGATGTTCGACTTTACCGGCACTTGCAAAGCAAGTGGCATCTCAGATGAAAGGACTGCTAAACATAGTGACAGTCATGCTACTCCAGTCCCAGGACATGGCTGACTCGTTCAGATGCTCCAGGTCAGCAGAAAGACCAAAACTGATTCGAACTGATTCTGTTTTTAACTGGGAGGGATATTTTTAAAGAGCTCCTCCTCTGCAGTTTGAGGAGGACAAGAAGACCCCTTGCACATCATAACTCCTCCTAGAACAGCTGCAAGCTTCAGAACAAGCTTCAGGATCCAGTGACTCCTGAGATCAGGTTCTCATGGAGAGAGATCCATAACCACGCCTTATCAGGTCATTTCTAGCACTCAGGCATTTCACAGATTCCATGCTGCTGAAATACATTTGCCTCTTTCAAACCAAACACACCTGCTACCCTGAGGTACACCTAAATTAGACAGATGGACCTACCTTCAATTAATTTACATTGTTTGACTGGTTATGGCTGAAATGTTTTGATAATGAAGTTACAGTTAATGAAGACAGATAATGAAGAGTCTGCTATAGACCTGTCCTCCAGTCAAGTCTAACAAGTCTTGTTAGTCTAACTGTCCTGTAGGTTCATGGCTCCCTGACAAGATCTCACATCAACTTTGAAGAACCACATCTCAATATTTCTGCTCTTTTTCCCTTTCTCTCTAACCAACTAAACCCACTCATGAGGATATCAAATTAACAACCTTCCCTTCTGATTTGGATATGTTCAATATTAGAAATGTATTTAAATTAATTGAGCTTTTACTTCCAGAAATGTTAATCCATTAGGTGAACTCATTGCGTGCATAACTACAAGCACCAGAGGGTGAGTGTTGGATCAGTTCAGTTCTCCTGGGTGGATCATTGTGTACAGAGAGAAACACAGCGAGGGCCAGACCCAAACACTACAACTTCATCCAACAAACTACAGGAAATAAAACCAGAAACAGGTTCTATTAACTAACCTTCACGGGCAGGCAACTACACCCATCCTACAAAATGGTCAAACGCATATGTCGTCAAAGCTGGTCATGGAATATAATCAATTAAAAATGTAAAAACAACAAACAGTGGGGCTCTCTATTGGTTGATGAAGATCCTCTGTGTTTCCTGCTTCTTCCTCACAGTCTAATCCCCCAGAAGACCCTTCCTCCCCCTTGACCCCATGGAGCTTCCTGGCCCACCTCACTGCCAGGGATTTAACCAGTGTGGGTTCAGCTGTTGTGGAAAGTGACAGGGCCATTCCAAACCCCTTGACCCTTTCCATTCACTACTTCCACATTCTCTCTTCCATCCACTCTCACTCTCTCTCTCTCTCTCTGTCCACCTCCACTCTATTTCTTACCTCAGAAAAGCTGAAAGAAGTGAGCTCCCTGCTGGCGAGACTGGCTGTGAGATCCTGCCAACTCACGGCCTCGATTATGTCCTTCTGTTATAGTGAAACTCGATCTCTCAAGACGCCTTATTGGCTCTGAGAGGTCGGGAGGCAAGGCTATGGGAGAAATGTCTTCACCCCTGGCACTCAATAAGGAGATCGTGTGGGGGAGAACGAGCCTCAAGTTTGGAGAAGGGCTGGGAAGATGACTTGTTGCTATATTTGCCCTCAGATTAGGTAAGCAGAATGTACCTAGGGTTCGAAAAGGACAAGATTGGAGTTTCAGCCAGGCAATCCTCTGGTTTCATTGACCCTTTACAACATGGTTAAGGAGCTGTAGAAAGTATAATGTTCTAATAGTTCGTAACTAATTAAGACACAATAATATAACACTGCCTCAGATTAGCTTCTTATGTGCTAAGAAGGCATCTGCATTTAAAAGATCTGTGAATGTAACCAGTCCAACTGAGCTGCGTTGTAATACCATTCTTCTACATACATTTCCTGTATGGTCTTGATTGGTCTGATTGACTTTTGAAGGCTGTCCTTATTTAAAGGCACTGTGATTGGTTTCTATCAAAGTCAGAATTGATTTGGACTGAGGCGGTCTTGGCAACTGTGTGCTTGTGGCTCCCAGCAGGGGGCGCCATGTTGACGGTGTTTGAGACCCAGGCTCCAGGCAGCTCCAGGAGGGGACATCCAGGGGACAGAACCTGATCACTGTGGAGGCAGAACTACATAGACTCAAGACCCATGAGCCTGGGTGGGGGGCAGCTGTAACACATTGCCAATACTGAACATTATTATGTGTCTTTAATCAGCCTGTATTCAAAACTAATAACAAGTATAATAATTTTTATAATACATTAATAATAATATAAATTACTTGGTTATGTTTACAGTGATGTATTGGGGGGGGAAATTCCCGGGGAAAATGGGGGTGGGTCGGCTTGTTGGTGCCCCCCCCCCCTGCCCCACTGGGATTTCTGTCCCTGGTGATGTATGTGTGTATGGAGCTAAGGACGCCCCCTGCCTGGCTTCAAGGGGTTGCGTGGCGCTGTCACGACAGAGCTCATTCAGAGCACAGGGGCTCGGGTTATTTTTGGACCTGCCATGGAGACTCTTCCTTCCATTTGGAGGAAGGGGGTAAAGCTGAGCTCAACATGAACTACCTGCTTTGACACTCCAGGCTGGGACAAGCCGGCAGCAGCCAAGCGCCCCTGAACTGCAGCCTCACAGGTAAACACAACGCTATGCACCTCCGACACTCTACAGGTGTGTTTGTTTATTGTCAAGGGGCAACCTTGAAACAAGCTTTTGAATGTGGCCTCTAAGCAGACTGGGGCTCCTTTCTAAAGTTACCCAAGACTTGAGAGAGTTAAGAGAGTTTTACTGCAACACTGACCACTGTCAGCTTTGTAAACAGGTTGGATATTGCTTGTTGCCGGTGACTTGAAGTCGGGCACTGGTGGCTGCTACATTCTAGGGGTCACAACTGGAATGAAAGATTATACAAGATTAAGGACCAAATCGCATATATACTCATAAATGCATATGACAAGCGGGCTGCTTGCAGATTGCATTGTTTGATATGTTCTTAATGTATAATGTGTTTTCTTTTGGTTTCTTAGGGGACAGTCTGGAGTGTGTGCCATCAGTACTAAGCTCTGTACCGGGTAAGTTATCACATAGGTGTTAATAGGAATTATTTGTGAACTCATGATCTGATGCACTACAGGGGGGGGGGGGGGGGGGGGGGGGGGGGGGGTTTACCCGGAGGGGGGTGAGAATTCTTTTACTTAAGGTAGACACCAGAAGGCCTTTGTGAGATGCTTGGTTTTATAGCTTGGCTATTCTTACCCTTTCCTCTTTTGAACTTGTATCTTGGAGGTGTTCCAAATACCAAACCTAGCCAAGCCTTAAAAGGATGAGCCCCCTCTCATGTGTCTGGCTGTAAGTTCACTCTGTTACTGTAGAAGTGACTCTTCAGCTAGGCCAAGGCAGGCTCACTACTCTGCCTGCTTGACAGCTGAAAAGCATTTCTGCTGCCACTGTAGTAACTTATCTTAAGGAAATATGTCCTAAAACGTATTTTTGGGGGGGGGGGATATTGTATCCTATTAAAATGAATGTGTGTGAACTGTCACATTATTTAAGTAATATGCATACTGTAAATTCGATCCTGTCATTTTAATGTTGCTGGTGGCCTTCTCAAATCACCATGGGTGATGTTACAATTATACTCACATAAGTTCACACCTGCTAGTGGGTTCTGTAAATCTAAACTGTCCTCTTTGTGATTCGTCTTAGCTGCACCAAACTGGACCAGGGCCTAGCATTTACTGGGCCTAGCATGTACTGGGCCTAGCATGTTCTGATCCTAGCATGTACTGGGCCTAGCATTTACTGGACCTAGCATGTACTGGACCTAGCATGTACTGATTCTAGCATGTACTGGACCAAGCATGTACTGGAAATAGCATGTACTGGACCTAGCATGTACTGGAAATAGCATGTACTGGGCCTAGCATGTTCTAATCCTAGCATGTACTGGAAATAGCATGTTCTGAATCTAGCATGTTCTGAACCTAGCATGTTCTGAAGCTAGCATGTTCTGAACCTAGCATGTTCTGAAGCTAGCATGTTCTGAACCTAAAATGTTCTGAACTTAGCAGGTTCTGAACCTAGCATGTTCTGAACCTAGCATGTTCTGAACCTAGCATGTTCTGAACCTAGCATGTTCTAATCCTAGCATGTTCTGATCCTAGCATTTTCTGGACCTAGCATGTTCTGAAGTTAGCCTCGGAAGAGAAGGCAGTGGGTAACAAGCAAGCCTCTTCTCTGCTTTCAGCCTAAAATTAGGCGGCGGAAACTTACAGTATCAGCTGCGAGCCTTAATTGCTGGGTGTGTTGAAACTGACCAGCCTGCTTCTCTACATCTGCAGCGTTAACTTAACCACCAAGTCACACTGCACTGCTAATGAAGCACATACCATCAACATTACACTTCTCCAAGGACAGGGCCGAGCCAAGTACAGTATAAAATGCTTTTATTTCATGTAAGAACAAAGAATAATACACAAATTACAGACAATATTGGAATTGGCAAATTGAAAATGGCAAAGAATGCATGGATATGTGTGAGAAATCATGAACAGAAGTTGTTTTTAACGTTAGATTAAAAGATATTCAAATGATTAACCAAACTATCATTTCATACAACCGCTAGATTGTTACAAATGAGGATCGATATCTTCGTAAACTGTCTCTTTGAAATCTGTGGGTAAAGAAACATCATGAAACAGCACAGTCATGCCAGGGGCTCAGAGGTTAGCCAACATCCTGGTTTCCTTTTTCTAATGCAAAGACATTTCCTAATTACTGTACAATTACACAGAGTAAAATGAGCAGGATCGAAAAGTTTTACAAAAAAATTAATAAAAACGTATATTAAATCACAATCATATACACATCATCATATCCTTGTGATATTTCACTAAATATTTGCAGGATGATTAACATATTCAGGTGGGGAATTTTCTTTAACATATTCAAGTTACGTCAAACAAAACAAAGTCACAACCCTCAATATGGGAAGTTCTCTAAAGGAATAAAAAATTCAACTGTGATTTACTGAAGCTGGTAAGAGGTGTTCTTGTTACATCGAGTGTTACTGCTAGAGCCTCATCACACATGTGGATGACAAGGTGTTGATGAAGAGATGTTGGTCTTTGGCACTGTGACATTCATTTCAATAGTCACCTGGACACAGGTCTGGAAACAAAGAGGTAAACATTAGCTTGATGTGTATTCATAACCACAGGCTTCTGTAAATGAAGATGTAGACATGTTAGAACTATGATTCTACAAGAAGTCTCCTTCCTGCTGTTCTGATGTTCCTGTTCTGATCCTATTGCCCCTTCAGCTCATGTCTTGTTTCCTATTCTTCACAGGGGTTGTTTCGTCATGGCTGCCAGTTACAGCAACTTTACCCAGTCAGGCCTGTTTTCCCAGCAGTACCCTCCTGCCCTGCTCCCCAAGCCTGGGAAGGATAACGCTCGGCTTCAGAAACTACTTAAGAAATCCGCCAAGAAGAAGGCAGCACCTCAGACCACACAGACACCAGCTCCCTTCCGCTCCAGCCTGTCTCCTGTGAACGAAGCGAGCGCCGACCTAGAGCGCAGCGAACACTCCACTCCTCCCAAAACGCCAGAGTCTCCTCTGTTTGCTTCGCAGCCGCCCAGGTTCAATGTCAGACCGCTCTATCAGCACGTGGCGTCTCCCTATCCTCAGCATCGGGGAATCCCCCACGGCAAAACCTCATTGTTCTCTCCACAGCCTTTCTCTGCTCCAGCCAATGTACACCCGCCATACTTTTACACCGCGCCAATCCAGCACCCTCAGTACGTCTACAGCCCTCCAGCCCAGCTTGGGGCCCTAATGGTGCCAGGGTCAGTCACTCAGGCAGTGACAACACTGACACCTGGGTCAACTTCCTCTGTGCCTAAAATAACAATGCCAGCTGCTGAAACGAGAACAGCAGCTCCCATTCCGGTTGTTGAGACTGTCTCACACACGATCCTAAAAAGTACAACAGTGATAAGTCCGCTGATAAAGTCAAGGAGTCCGCGTCCCACGTTTAAAGCGACGATCTCTAGATCACCCAAACCCATGTTTGAGGTTCCTCAGATTCAGATGTATACAGCAAACACATACGAGGGCATAAAAACTCCTCTGCATGATTCTACTGGATTATCTGCAATTGGAGGCACAACAACGCAACGACGAACTCCTACGTCAGAAATAAGAAGTGGTCTGACGCCTACATCTGAAGTTAAAAGAGTTTTAACTCCTACATCAGAAGTTAAAAGAGTTTTAACTCCTACATCAGAAATTAAACGAGTTTTAACTCCTACATCAGAAGTTAAACAAGTTTTGACTCCAACATCAGAAGTTAAAAGAAGTGTGACACCAACCTCAGATGTGAAGAGAGTCCTAACTCCTACATCAGAAATCTTAAGGCCTAAGACTCCAACTTATGACTCTCCACCATCACGAACATTTTTAGGCCGTCCAAAAACTCCATCCTATCATGTCACCCGTTCCAATACGCCTGTTTTTGAAATATCACGACCCAATCCACTACTATTTGCTGTCTCACCAATTACTACAGAGACACAGAGATCCAAACCTCCCACCCCAGTCTCTCCAACTACAGAGACACAGAGATCCAAACCTCCCACCCCAGTCTCTCCAACTACAGAGACACAGAGATCCAAACCTCCCACCCCAGTCTCTCCAACTACAGAGACACAGAGATCCAAACCTCCCACCCCAGTCTCTCCAACTACAGAGACAGAACAGTCAAAAGAGCTTGTGAATGCTAAAAGTGCAGCTACACCGAATGGAGTGATTAGTTTACATGAAAATGTTTCTAAACCAGACGCTCCCAGACCAGAGGCTATAGACATAGTCAAGTCTGCAAGACCAAAGTCCCCTACAGCTCCACTGGGCTATCAGAGACCGAAGACTCCTTCATACGAGTCTCCTGTGGCACCAACCTATGGATATCAGAGGCCTAAAACGCCCTCGTACGAAGGGCCAAAACCTCCTAGCCCTGCCACTCAGATGTCTAAAACACCCAGTTATGAGCCTGCCAGGCCTGCAGGTCAGTCACTTAGAAATCAGAGACCAAAGACTCCTATTTATGGAACGTCACCACAAGTCTCACATCTAGCATTTCAAAGGCCCAAAACACCCACCTATGTAACCCCCCAATCCAAGTCAACATATTACGGACTGACTCCTGCTGAATATGCCGCGCATGGAGGAATTAAAAGTCACACACCCTCATTTGGGTTGTCTAGGTCTAAAACCCCAACACAGGATGAATCTAAATCCACTGCACATGCATTAGAAGCCTCTGACAGCGCTCAGCTGGAGACTTTAGGGAAAACTCAACCACTAGCTGGAGAAACACACAAAGAGAATGGAACCATTTTGAAACAGGAAGTGACATCCACTCCGGTTATGATGGTTCCAACTATAGTTGTTTCACAAGCATCAGATGTCCCAAGCGTGTCGTCACATGAACCCCTGCCTGTGGAGACACCAAGAGTCCAACCTGTTTCACAGGAAACACCGAAGGTCAGTGTTCCAGAGACAGAAACACCAGAGATTAAAACCCCAGCAAAGCAGACAGAGGTAAGTCAGGTGCCGGATGCCCCAAAGACAACTGTCACTGGGGTCAAACCATCTGGACTTCCTCCTGCAAACACGTCTGACAGCAAAAAAACACCTCTTGCTAAAGATGCAAAGAAAACTGTAGAAAAAGTAACTGGAACTGTCGCAAAAATTGTAGAATCCACATCGACCACTTCAACTACCATTGAGAAGGACTCTTCAAAGGCTGTTACTGAGGGTCCTGAGAAAATCAAAAAGGTGGACACAGATCACGACAAGGTCAAACCTGAGCCAATCAAAAAGATAGACACAGACCAGGACAAAGTAAAACATGAGCCAATCAAAAAGGTGGACACAGACCAGGACAAGGTAAAACATGAGCCAATTAAAAAGATGGACACAGACCAGGACAAGGTAAAATCTGAGCCAATCAAAAAGATGGACACAGACCAGGACAAGGTAAAACCTGAGCCAATCAAAAAGATGGACACAGACCAGGATAAGGTCGAACCAGATCCTGCCCTTGTTCCCTCCGCAACTCCTTCATCGGTCTCAGAGACGAAAGACACCGGCAATGACTTGCCAGCAGCAGAACCTCTTCTTAAAGTAATTCAAAAACCAAAGGGCATGAAATCGAAGCTCAGTGGTTGGTCACGCCTCAAGAAGCATATGGTGGTGGAGGTGGAGGAGCCCAAGTTTCCAGAGATGGAGTCTAAGAGTGAAGCTAAGAAGGAAGATGAACCGAAGATAAGTGAAACTAGAGAGAACGATGAAACGGCTGTGAAGGCAACTGAGAGGTCGGGAAGCGAGGATGGAGACAAGAGTGAACCACCAAAACCCAAAACTCTTCAGATGTGGGACGCTGTCCTCTTCCAGATGTTTTCCACCAAAGAGAACATCATGCAGCAGATCGAAGCTAGCAGACGCGAGGATGAGAAAGAGGATTCAACGGATGTGGTTAAGGAAGTCCCAGCGTTTGCTCATCGTCTGCCTGTGCTGCTGTTCAGCCCGAGGTTCGACGCCAAGCGGCTGAGGGAGGCTGCATCTAGACCACTAACTAAGATTTCAACCGTGTTTGAGATGGGTTTGATAGGCCGCAAAAACAAAGACGAAGAACCAAAAGACTTTAACAGAACAGCAAGAGGGTTCGCCGCTTCTTAAGATACATTTGACTTCAACCTAGGAGACTGAGATGTTTCAGTGTGTGCTATTGTGTACAGGTGTAGAAATGTTAGTGATTATGTACAGGTTCTGTGTCTCTGCTTGAATCTGAATGACATTGGGGGCAGTTTCTAGAAGAATTGGTCTGACCTTTATACTTGACAATGATTTGCATTTGGGGTGCGCCAGCTGAGTGACTGACTGTTTCAACCGTTAGTTTTGTGTCTTTGTGTCCCTTTTATTTTCTGGTTATATGAAACAATTCCCTTCGTAAAAAGGAGAAGAAATTATCTTTGTCTTAAAAGATTTTAGACTTCTTCTGTAAGAGAATTAAAGTGTACGTGATTTAAGTAATTTTTTTAGCACTTCTCTTTTGTTCTGTGTTCTGTGAATCACCATTTATGTCTCCAGTCCATCGCTATAGATGCTAGTTAACATGATGCTATGCAGTCCATCGCTAGATGCTAGTTAACATGATGCTATGCAGTCCATCGCTATAGATGCTAGTTAACATGATGCTATGCAGTCCATCGCTATAGATGCTAGTTAACATGATGCTATGCAGTCCATCGCTATAGATGCTAGTTAACATGATGCTATGCAGTCCATCGCTATAGATGCTAGTTAACATGATGCTATGCAGTCCATCGCTAGATGCTAGTTAACATGATGCTATGCAGTCCATCGCTATAGATGCTAGTTAACATGATGCTATGCAGTCCATCGCTATAGATGCTAGTTAACATGATGCTATGCAGTCCATCGCTAGATGCTAGTTAACATGATGCTATGCAGTCCATCGCTATAGATGCTAGTTAACATGATGCTATGCAATCCATCGTGTTTATCAACTGCAGTATCCAAGTATCATTTGACATCTATGATAACTATAACACTGAAGGGGCTTAGTATTTAACCAACAAATCTTTAATCTGTTTTTTTTCTTTTCTGATAATAGTGTAGCTCTCCTAAGGGTCCTATCGCCTGAAAACATGATTCTCATTGTTGTTTTGGGTAGAGGAATCTCCAGAACCTGAGATGTGTTGATAGGCTTCTGTGGGGCCTATGGGGTGCGTGGGGGAGGGCAGTGACAGGAACATGTACAAGCACAATATGTAGGTAAGGCCTGTAAGGTGACAGGCAGCCGGAGCTTAATTTAGAAAGCTAACTTTGACGTGTGGTAAGGCAGCTATAATGGTGAGGGACAGGTGTGTAGAGACTGGGTCACAGCAGGGGCCCTTCTAAGCATTTTTGATTGCAAAAATGTCTTAAAAATGTAAAAGGCAAGACTAGTCATCTTCAGTAATGAAGTGATGAATGGTAGTTGGAGTGAAGATGATGGAAGGCATGAGAAACTTGGTGCTTTTGGTTTTTGCTGAAGATTTTTTTTTTTATTGTTTGGTTGCCATTTTGTCAATATATAAAGATTTCATTGGTTGGATATAATTTAATATACAGGACCAGCCAAATAAATGCTTTGGCATTATCCTCAAGACAAAACGTGTGCGAATTTATTGGACTACAAAGTGGTTACAGAAAAACAAGTTGCTATGCCAAATGTTGCTGATTGGAATGATTTGTGAAATTGTGTGTTTTATTTTCTTAACACTACTTTAACTCATAACCCGTAAAGTAAAAGCAAGAGAGCAAGATTTCTCACCTGATTTTCCATTGGCATTGGTGTACTCATCACTGTTGTCATCGACAGGAATCTTCTCATATTTTCCATGACCAGTCACAACAAACTTGTACCTCTTACCAGAGGGTGTACCCTGAAAAGAAAGGGCCTGGTTCAACGCTACAGCTTAGAATATATAGAAACAATGGCCAGTCAGAGAACAGGTGAGAATATCTTTATGCAACACATTCATATTTCTATTCTAGTGTTCTGGGTCATGTTTGCCCAGCAACTTGTGCTGAAAACTTCACTAAATGTTGTTCCCTATTTAAAGCTGATTGGTTTAATTTGAGCCAAGGAAGGACAATCGTTGCTGAAACAAAGTTCTGAAACATTTTCAAGACCTCCATGAGGTTTTAAAAGGTAACCTTCAGTCAGTGTACAGCTCATAGCGAGGAAGAGGAAGGTCACCTTGACTCCAGGTCTTCCAGGGGGAGAATCTCCAATGATCTCCCATATGTTCTTCATCTGCATCACATCACCAGGTCTGACGTCCTGAAACAGCAAACAGGACACAACCCTTCAAGGTTTGAATCTCACCTACAGAAACACTTCCTCCCACCAGGGGGCAGTCTTAGACTGCACGTGACTTAGGGTTGAGTCCTTTCATCTTCAGCATGATAAATGCAACTTTATTTTACAACCATTATGCTTCCTATGAGCATCTGTACAGACTGGTCAATATGTCTGTCACACAGGTACAGACTGGTCCATCTGTCACACAGGTACAGACTGGTCTGTCTGTCACACAGGTACAGACTGGTCTGTCTGTCACACAGGTACAGACTGGTCCGTCTGTCACACAGGTACAGACTGGTCCGTCTGTCACACAAGTACAGACTGGTCCATCTGTCACACAGGTACAGAATGGTCTGTCTGTCACACAGGTACAGACTGGTCTGTCTGTCACACAGGTACAGACTGGTCTGTCTGTCACACAGGTACAGACTGGTCTGTCTGTCACACAGGTACAGACTGGTCTGTCTGTCACACAGGTACAGACTGGTCTGTCTGTCCCACAGGTACAGACTGGTCTGTCTGTCACACAGGTAAGGATTCTTCCAGGTGACTGACCGACGGTCTGGAGGGAGACTGCTTGCCGCTGTCATCAGGGTTTCCCTTCACCCATTGGGTAATCAGGTTGGCCACGCCCACCTTCAGACCCTCAGCATCCTGTCACACACATTACAACATGGTGAGTCAAGAGCCAGTCAAACTGTTGCAGACACTGACATCACTGCTACTGTAGAGGGGTGTGTTGGGGGGGTGTTCCTGGTGAGGAGTGTGTGTTCCTGGTGAGGAGTGTGTGTTGCTGGTGAGGGGTGTGTGAAGGCATCTCCTTGCCTTGCAGGGAGCTCCCTTGGTTGGACTCTGGCTCCAGGCCTCTCCTGCCTCAAACAGGTTCTTCTTGGAAGCGACAGCCTCAGGGGTGGTGGGAATATCCACCAAGGCCTGCTTCACTGCTTTAGTCTCCTGGGAAAACAGCCAGAAAATAACCTTCTGGTTCTGTTTTACACGCCTCTGTAACTAAGGGTTAACAGCTCCACGCTATTACAGTGTTTCTGTGAAGAGCTTCAGTGAAGGAGGAAGATGAAAATGGTTCATCTGGTTAGGGTGTCAGGCTAGAAATCAGAAGGTCCCTGGTTCGAACCCTGACTGTGCCAACATGATGTTGCGTCCTTGGGAAAGGCACTTCACCCTACTTGCCTTGGGGAGAATGTCCCTATAATTGCTGTAAGTCACTCTGGATAAGAGCGTCTGGCGATATAACTACATGTAACTAGCTCAGTAAAGTGGGACTGCTACGTTGCCAGGGAAACGTCCCTGTCAGTCAATCAGGGCCTTGTGAACTGATCCTGACTTGCACGCAGGTATGACTAAGCCAGGTGAGGGAGACAACAGAGTCATGCTTGAGGTAACATCCATCCTCAGTAACAGTAACATCCAATCAGTAACATCCATCCTCTGAGCCTTTGTAGTGTCAGCAGCTCAGATGTTTACTGTCATCATCTGTCAGACACCAGACAGACACACTGTCTCTCACCCAGAGAGGCGGAGAAGCAGACCAGGCTGCTGAAAGAGTAACGTGATGAAGGTATTCATCACCCTCCTTCAGGCTACCTGAGAGAGGGGCGGAGCTGGGGAGAGGAGAAGGGGAGGGGAGGAGGAGGAGGGGGAGGATGAGAGGGAGGAGGACAAAGAAATGGAGGGGAAGAGGAGGGGGAAGGAGAGATGGTGGGAGAAGGTGAAGTTGAGACTGAGCATACCTCAATAGCGTGGGTGTACTGCTCCAGTTTGTCATCCATCTTGGACAGAACAACAGGCGGCAGGGTCTTCTTGAAGCTGTTACTGTATCCAAAAACAAAGAGATTCACTGAGGCCTCGTGAAACATAAGACCAGAGAACCAGACAGACGAAACCCTTCAGCATCTTGGCATCAGTTCCTGTGAGAGAGCCAGCCTCATCATTTCTCCCTTTCCCACACCCTGAGCCTGGTCCAGAGTTTCACTGCCGTCCTCAAACCCCGCCTTTGATTCCTCCACTGGCGCCCTGAGTTTGGACGGGATCGTTGGCATGGTTACCAAGTCCTCTGTCATCACTGACCCAGAGAGTCTCTGAGCCAGACCAGTTCCCTCCAGCTGGTGCCTGCCCAGACACATCAGCAGTATCTCCATGTCTCCACAGAACACAAGCCAAAGTATTAGGGGGAAAATGACCCTTCACTTCATGCATGTCACCATCACCTCTGTGTGTTTGTGTTGGTGTTGGGCGGGAATGTTAGTTAAAAGCACGTGAAGGTCTTTAAGGACAGGACTGGACGTTTACACAGCTTGCTTAGGCATCAGACAGTGTTGTTTTAATGTGATAAATGTCGTCCACGTGACTTTATTTGGGACTCTCCTTATACTCCTGTTGACATGCTGGTCTGGTTGAATGATGTCATTCCAGGCAGCAGAACCGGTAGGAGACATGACGGCTGATAACTTGTTTAACTTCTGGCTCTTCCCTTTGGTACTTGTTTGGTTTCTCACAATGTCTGCTTCATAATCTGGCTACCCGCAATGTTTGGGGCTATCTTGATGTTATGACCAGTGTTCTTTTGTAAAGATCTCTCTTGGAAGCCAGTGTTCTTTTGTAAAGATCTCTCTTGGAAGCCAGTGTTCTTTTGTAAAGATCTCTCTTGGAAGCCAGTGTTCTTTTGTAAAGATCTCTCTTGGAAGCCAGTGTTCTTTTGTAAAGATCTCTCTTGGAAGCCAGTGTTCTTTTGTAAAGATCTCTCTTGGAAGCCAGTGTTCTTTTGTAAAGATCTCTCTTGGAAGCCAGTGTTCTTTTGTAAAGATCTCTCTTGGAAGCCAGTGTTCTTTTGTAAAGATCTCTCTTGGAAGCCAGTGTTCTTTTGTAAAGATCTCTCTTGGAAGCCAGTGTTCTTTTGTAAAGATCTCTCTTGGAAGCCAGTGTTCTTTTGTAAAGATCTCTCTTGGAAGCCAGTGTTCTTTTGTAAAGATCTCTCTTGGAAGCCAGTGTTCTTTTGTAAAGATCTCTCTTGGAAGCCAGTGTTCTTTTGTAAAGATCTCTCTTGGAAGCCAGTGTTCTTTTGTAAAGATCTCTCTTGGAAGCCAGTGTTCTTTTGTAAAGATCTCTCTTGGAAGCCAGTGTTCTTTTGTAAAGATCTCTCTTGGAAGCCAGTGTTCTTTTGTAAAGATCTCTCTTGGAAGCCAGTGTTCTTTTGTAAAGATCTCTCTTGGAAGCCAGTGTTCTTTTGTAAAGATCTCTCTTGGAAGTGACCTTGGATAAAAGCCTCTCCTAAATGAACACATGTTCTGATGATGGCTGATGCCTGCCTGCCTCCTCCGGAGCTGGAGGACGTTTTGATTCACTCAGACACTCCTCTACACACGTGACTTCCAGAGCGCAGGGATCATCACACCTGCTGATGTCATTACTGAAGAGAGGTGGGGGGGGGAAACGACCCTGAGGATGACATCATGCTGGTCTGCAGCAGATCTCACAACAGTAGGGGGGGGGGGGGGGGGGGGGGTTCTGCACCCAGAGCAGGAGAGCCTCAGTTCTGATACCTCCTCACCCCAGACAGCATGGAGCCAGACTGCAGGACACACTAGATATACTTGAACAGCCTCACATCTGGAGCCTGTTAACCCCGTCTGAACCCCCCCCCCCCCCCCCCCCCCCCCCCCCCCGGTCGAGGTGATGCACTGAGAGGAGGAGAGGTCACCTCTGTGACCTGCTCTGTGTTTACCTTCACACAGCAGCCATAGCAGCTGTGGATCACTGCCTTTACTGAGACCCTGCAGACAATATCAAGCCTTCGAAAGGTACACAACATGGACCAAGCCCAGTACACAACATGGACCAAGCCTAGTACACAACATGGACCAAGCCTAGTACACAACATGGACCAAGCCTAGTACACAACATGGACTAGGGCCAGTTCTATGGGCCTATGTGAGTTCACCCTCTTTGAGAAACAGAACCAGAATGCAGAATTCACTTAAATGGTACGATGAGCTGTGAGACAGCTTACCTTTTCTTGAGCGATCGGTTCAGGGATTCTGTTCTCTCTGTGATCTAGAACAGAAGAGGAGAGCAGGGTGACTTCCAGGAAACAGTGTGGATGTTTAACCTCATCACAGGCCTGCTCACACTGGCACTGCTGCTGATGGTGCACATCACAGACCTGCTCACACTGGCACTGCTGCTGATGGTGCACATCACAGACCTGCTCACACTGGCACTGCTGCTGATGGTGCACATCACAGACCTGCTCACACTGGCACTGCTGCTGATGGTGCACATCACAGACCTGCTCACACTGGCACTGCTGCTGATGGTGCTCATCACAGACCTGCTCACACTGGCACTGCTGCTGATGGTGCACATCACAGACCTGCTCACACTGGCACTGCTGCTGATGGTGCACATCACAGACCTGCTCACACTGGCACTGCTGCTGATGGTGCTCATCACAGACCTGCTCACACTGGCACTGCTGCTGATGGTGCACATCACAGACCTGCTCACACTGGCACTGCTGCTGATGGTGCTCATCACAGATCTCAGCGCAACACAAACAGAACCATGTCTACTGGGCTTCATCAGACATCTTCAAGCTATATCGCTCAACCCAAAGGTTTGCCGTTGAATTATCGTTGAATATAGTACATCAACTTTTGGCTATTTCAGCTGCATACTACAACCTAAAGCTGTATATTAACAGCTTTCTGACTGGCGTTTTAGATGACTACATTGATATAACTTTATTATCTGCTGGGAAAGTTTTACTGCTTGTGTCTGATGAATGGGAAACAGTCCGTCCCTTCCGAAGGAGAGTCTTAGTTAAAGGCTTCACTAGGATCCAATTATCTGGCGGTTATCAAAATAACTCTAAATCATGATGTGTGTAGAGGCATGTGGTGGGGAGGGAGAGCAGACTGCAGTCTGCCCCTGGTAACCAGAGGAGTCACACTTCAAAGGGAGCCATGGCCAGGCATGCTCGCATGCTCTGGCTCCGCCCACACAAAAGAATCCTTTATGTTGCATCTGAAGGCCACAGCTCAGCCTTCACACCTTCACTCACCAAGCCAGCTGGTGTCAAACCCTCTTCACTACTCTCTCTCCTCTGAAACCCTCAGTCAGAGCACAGCCCCTCAGCCTAGTGTCTCTTTAGGGAGGTTTACAGGTCTGCTTGTTACTGATGTTCAGCAGCAGGTTTCTGTCCTTCAGACAGATCAGGAGCACGTAGTGAAGCTGGGCGAGCGAATGAAGAGGTCCTCAGAAGTGTGTGCAGTTTAGAAGAGGTACTGACAAACATGGTGTAAGACACATGTCCCTGTCTCATGGTGTAAGACACATGTCCCTGTCTCATGGTGTAAGACACATGTCCCTGTCTCATGGTGTAAGACACATGTCCCTGTCTCATGGTGTAAGACACATGTCCCTGTCTCATGGTGTAAGACACATGTCCCTGTCTCATGGTGTAAGACACATGTCCCTGTCTCATGGTGTAAGACACATGTCCCTGTCTCATGGTGTAAGACACATGTCCCTGTCTCATGGTGTAAGACACATGTCCCTGTCTCATGGTGTAAGACACATGTCCCTGTCTCATGGTGTAAGACACATGTCCCTGTCTCATGGTGTAAGACACATGTCCCTGTCCCTGAGCTGCTCTGTCCTCAACACAGACACATCTTCAACACACACATGGTGGAGAACAGAACATTCTGCCTCCTCATACAAGACTTGATGGAGGGAAAACTAACAGTGAGGAAGTGAGACCTACTGGCTTTCCAAACTCAGCTTTTGTCTCTGTTGTACACACTGAACACACACACACACACTGAACACACACACACACCCACACCAGTCCACATGCACGTGTGAAACACTACATGCACCACAAACATTAAAGTGACAACAGTGTGAATCTTGACATTTGGATCACAGACGGTACATAAACACACACACATGCAACTTACTGCCTCCACACTCAACACGGTGGCTGCAAAAATTAAAGTAACATTTCATAACTTTGCTTGCTGTTTAGATATATTCAGTATACTGTTTACATACATACACAGTTCATGATAGTTATTATATTTAAGGAATCATCATTGTTCTGAGAAATACGCTATCAGAATCAGAATGGGTTTCATGCCAATTCCATTTATAGCCATGATATGTTTAACAGGAAGTGACAGCCCTCTGAGTACACAGGAAGTGACAGCCCTCTGGGTAAACAGGAAGTGACAGCCCTCTGGGTAAACAGGAAGTGACAGCCCTCTGAGTACACAGGAAGTGACAGCCCTCTGGGTACACAGGAAGTGACAGCCCTCTGGGTAAACAGGAAGTGACAGCCCTCTGGGTACACAGGAAGTGACAGCCCTCTGGGTAAACAGGAAGTGACAGCCCTCTGAGTACACAGGAAGTGACAGCCCTCTGGGTACACAGGAAGTGACAGCCCTCTGGGTAAACAGGAAGTGACAGCCCTCTGGGTACACAGGAAGTGACAGCCCTCTGGGTACACAGGAAGTGACAGCCCTCTGAGTACACAGGAGGTGACAGCCCTCTGGGTACACAGGAAGTGACAGCCCTCTGGGTACACAGGAAGTGACAGCCCTCTGAGTACACAGGAGGTGACAGCCCTCTGGGTACACAGGAAGTGACAGCCCTCAGCATTACCTTGTGTGTGTGGCTGACAGGGCTGAAGATCTCTCCTCCATCCTCCCCAGAGGAACTTAACGCCTTCATCTTCTCTGCTGCCTCCATCCTCCTCCTCTCTATGTTCTCCTTCATCCTCCGCCGCTCCGCCTGAGACATTTACATTACATTTACATTTACATGTATTCATTTAGCAGACGCTTTTATCCAAAGCGACTTACAAGACAGAGCTTTACAAAAGAGCTTCAGTTACTGAGCATAGCATCTTGATAGACCCCAACATAGCAGGTTTATAGATTACAAAACATACATCATGAGAACCAATAAGTGCCAAGGGAGGAACTATAAGAGCATTCAGCTGAACATTATACAAGTTTTAAGGTGAGACACAGACGACACAGACACACCAAACAGAACAGACACCACAGACCACATCCTTTTAATGTTGTATCAATACATCAATGATGAAATATTTTGTTCTGATATATGAAACCAAACCGTATGTCTTCATCTCGTGTTCTCTCACCTCTTCCTGAGCCAGGCGGAGCTGCTCCTCCTCCTCCCTCCTCCGCTCCTCTCCCTCCCTGGCCTGCCTCCTCTCCTCCCTCCTCCTCTTCAGCTCCTCCAGCTCCTGCTCTGCCTCAGTCTGCCTGATACGGAGCAGCTCCAGTTCCTGGTTCTCCTTCTCCTGGTGAAGCCTCCTGAATCTCTCCAGCCTCTGCTCGGTCTCCAGGAGCATCTCCCTCTCCTCAGCCTCCCCCGGCTCTGTGGCCGGGGCCGTGTGGCGACTGGAGCTACTGGAGGAAACATGGAGGCTGGGTTGAGGGAGAAATCACAGATCTTTTGTTGCCGTGCCAACACTTTCACCACGCCCATCACCC
The DNA here is from genome assembly GCA_030340685.1 of Protosalanx chinensis. Lineage (NCBI taxonomy): Eukaryota > Metazoa > Chordata > Actinopteri > Osmeriformes > Salangidae > Protosalanx > Protosalanx chinensis. The sequence goes on along the minus strand of CM059318.1, from coordinate 715,990 downwards.
TACTAAACAAACACTAAACAAAACTGTTATACATGAACAGTTTTTATAAATATGTAAATGTGTATCAAGTCTTCTCATTACACACATCGATACGAGGGTTTTTTGTTTTCTTTGCTAACTCACCTGGAAGTCCTTTTGGTTTTCACCAGGTGTGATGTCACTTCCTGTCTGGGTGCATTTCCATTGGTGTTGTGCTTGGCTTCCTGAGTAACAAACACTTTGGATGAGTGTGACATCTTCACTTCTTGTCTTCTCTCCTTCACCTGGAGGTAGACAGACAGGCAGACAGGCAGACAGACAGACAGACAGACAGGCAGACAGACAGACAGGCAGACAGACAGACAGGCAGACAGACAGGCAGACAGACAGGCAGACAGACAGACAGGCAGACAGACAGGCAGACAGACAGGCAGGCAGGCAGACGGAGTCAGAGTCACTTCTCAATAGATTTGAGATCGGGTCGTTTGCCAGAAAAGATTTCTTCTGATCCCATAATTTCTTCTAACTGTTTTTTCTTACCTCTTCCTCTGGTCTCTGGTTCTCCTTCTTGAGGACTCTGCTGTGCTCCACTCGCACCTCCTCCTTCTGCTCTCTCTCCTTCGTTCCCCCTCGGCCCCTCTCCTCTTTCTCCTCTTCATCTTCCTTCCTCCTGTTCTCTCCCTCCTTCCATGTCAACGTCTTCACCTCTTCCTCTCTGTCCTTGGGTTTCGGTTGCAGGCGCGTAGCGGGCATTTCAGCTGCTTTGCTCGCCACTTCCTGCCCCTGCTCCTGCCCCTGCCCTTGCTCCTGCCCCCTCTCCTGCCCCCGCTCCTGCCCCTGCTCCTCCATGCGCTGCTGCCTGCGTCTCTCCAGGCGCTGGGTCCAGTCGCTGAAGCCTTCGTCCTCCTCCAGAGAGCTGCTGGTCTTCAGCTCTCCATCAAACCTGAGGCAGGTGTACCAGAGATACCAGACAGTTAGATATCAGGTGCAGCAGAGATACCAGACAGTTAGATATCAGGTGCAGCAGAGATACCAGACAGTTAGATATCAGGTGCAGCAGAGATACCAGACAGTTAGATATCAGGTGCAGCAGAGATACCAGACAGTTAGATATCAGGTGCAGCAGAGATACCAGACAGTTAGATATCAGGTGCAGCAGAGATACCAGACAGTTAGATATCAGGTGCAGCAGAGATACCAGACAGTTAGATATCAGGTGCAGCAGAGATACCAGACAGTTAGATATCAGGTGCAGCAGAGATACCAGACAGTTAGATATCAGGTGCAGCAGAGATACCAGACAGTTAGATATCAGGTGTACCTACAGTAGCTTGGTGTGGAGACAGACTGTGATTCTGGTGAACTGATGATGCCTAAATCTTTGGTTTCCTTGTTTCAGCACTTGGACTGAACTTGTGGCTGTTTGGTTCATCAACAAAATACGTTTGAGAAGCTAATAACCAAGCGCTACGAACTATACCTAAATAAAGTTGATGTATTAGCAGTGACCACACACACACACACACACACTAACACACACACAGCTCATGCCCTGCAGGGGTGAGGAACAGGATGGACTCTTAACATCAAACAGGAAACAGCTGCAGACAAACAGGAAGCTGCCTGTGGATTCATGTTGTTGTTGCTGCTTGTCCTCTGCTGCCAGGATGGGCAGGATGACACAGCTGGAACCACAGAGGTCTGAGGTGGCTGCTGATTAACACCTGACTTCACCACATGGAGGTGTGTGGCCTGTGGCTGTGAGGTGTGTGTGTGGGTTTTAGATTAGCTTGTGTAAATGTGGTGCAATTTAGGCTGTGTTCCAGGTGTATTGCCAGGTGTATTTCCAGGTGTATTTCCAGGTGTATTGCCAGGTGTATTGCCAGGTGTATTTCCAGGTGTATTGCCAGGTGTATTTCCAGGTGTATTTCCAGGTGTATTTCCAGGTGTATTTTCAATGCCCCAACGACTATTTATAACGTATTACTAGTCTAAAGATAAATACAACCAGACTAGCATTTATTGAAAAGTGCAATTAACTAATTGTGTAACAGGAAGTTCACGTTCTTATCAAAGGACGTTCTCACATGGACCCGAACATCTCTCCATGTTAAGATCAGGGTCACTGAGTCATGGAAGGTTAGGGTGAGTCTGAAGTGTGAACTACACAGACACAGGACTCTGTAACAAGGCACTGACTACAGGAGCAGGTGGCCCTACTGACTACAGGAGCAGGTGGCCCTACTGACTACAGGAGCAGGTGGCCCTACTGACTACAGGAGCAGGTGGCCCTACTGACTACAGGAGCAGGTGGCCCTACTGACTACAGGAGCAGGTGGCCCTACTGACTACAGGAGCAGGTGGCCCTACTGACTACAGGAGCAGGTGGCCCTACTGACTACAGGAGCAGGTGGCCCTACTGACTACAGGAGCAGGTGGTCCTACTGACTACAGGAGCAGGTGGCCCTGCTGACTACAGTAGCAGGTGGCCCTACTGACTACAGGAGCAGGTGGCCCTACTGACTACAGGAGCAGGTGGCCCTACTGACTACAGGAGCAGGTGGCCCTACTGACTACAGGAGCAGGTGGCCCTACTGACTACAGGAGCAGGTGGCCCTACTGACTACAGGAGCAGGTGGTCCTACTGACTACAGGAGCAGGTGGTCCTACTGACTACAGGAGCAGGTGGTCCTACTGACTACAGGAGCAGGTGGCCCTGCTGACTACAGGAGCAGGTGGCCCTACTGACTACAGGAGCAGGTGGTCCTACTGACTACAGGAGCAGGTGGCCCTACTGACTACAGGAGCAGGTGGCCCTGCTGACTACAGGAGCAGGTGGCCCTACTGACTACAGGAGCAGGTGGCCCTACTGACTACAGGAGCAGGTGGCCCTACTGACTACAGGAGCAGGTGGCCCTACTGACTACAGGAGCAGGTGGCCCTACTGACTACAGGAGCAGGTGGCCCTGCTGACTACAGGTGATTGAAGACTGGAGGTGATGCTGTAGTTTCCTGTCATCTCTTCTCCCAGATGGAGTTCTGAGAGTCAGGGAGGTCAGGGTGACCTCAACCCTCAATGGGACAGTTTCATAATGCGACACCCCCCCCCCCCCTCCCCCCCGGTCGCTGCACGCAAACAAATATTAATACTTAATATAAATAAATAATAGAAGCCTCACTCTCTTAACAGTTCAATAGTTTCCAACCTAAAGCTGGGGTGGTGGCCAACATGCATTTTATGTGGCACTAAAGGAATGTGTTTTATAGTGGCATGTTTTCCAATTGATCCCTGGCTTTTAAATTATGTTCAGAATCTATAAACCTTTGAGAGTTTGGACCAGTGAAAGACCAAGTCATTTTACACAATGCTAACTCTGAATGTGATACATTCTGTTAGAAGTTAGTTTGTACTAATTAACAATGTGTTCATGCATCTACAAGTCTTGCATTTTCTGTACCTGTTCAGTGGAGTGTTTAAAGGTCACAGTAGGGTCACCATCCAGACCCCTCTCTTAGGTCAATATTGAAGTGTTAATGGTCAACACAGATAACGAGCAGAGCTACCTACATCAACACCTTGTTAAGTTTCATCACCTGCGGCTGATTATGAATAACGAGCAAGTTTTCACATTTTCAGCGTTTGAATGCTTTACGTGTGAAGTAATGTTCTAGATGTTGTTGATGTTGACCTGTTAGCGTGTGCAGCTGTTAAACTGCACCTGCAGGAGAGGAATGTTTGAAGTGTTACAACAAGACTGTGGTTAAGTTCAAAACAAAGAACAAAACCTAAATCTAGTTGGTTGTTGATGTGTTGAAGGAGCTTAGACCCTGACAGTCAACCTGCACCTGTAAAATCACCAAGTGATGACATTTCAATCATTTGATCTTCTAAACCAGGATGCCAGGTACCATTTATCCCCCAGGGATGCAGAGAGGAGATAACTAGCTTTCCAAACTGTTGTTGAATTTCCCCAAGTCTCTCTATGATCAAGCCACAATTCCAGCTTCCAGTGGGAGGACCTCATGCCAGGTTAGCACAGTGGAAAGCTGCTGCCTCTCACTCTGGCTCCCACTTCCTCACCACTTGGAGAAGGTGTTGGAGACATTGTCCATAATTATGTTTCAGAGATTAAAAAGTAGCAACAACTCTAAGATCTGTCTGGTATGGTCGTAGCTCACCAAGACACTCTAGTAAACATTCTTTAAAGCTTGGGTAATGAGAAGGCAGCTGTGTTCTGCACTTGGGGGGGGGGGGAGAGAAATAGAGGAGGGAGGGAGAGAGAGAGAGAGAGAGGAGAGATAGACAAAGTTAAAGAGAGGGAAAGAGAGTTAAAGAGGGAGAGAGAGGAAGGAGAGAGAGGAAGGAGAGAGCTAGAGTTAAAGAGAGACTTGAAGAGAGAGGAGGGAAGGAGAGAGAGAGTGAGAAAGAGAGGAGAGATAGACAAAGTTAAAGAGAGGGAAAGAGAGTTAAAGATGGAGAGAGAAAGAGTTAAAGAGGGAGAGAGAGATATAGTTAAAGAGAGACTTGAAGAAAGAGGGGGGAAAGAGAGAGGGGAGGGAGAGAGAAGGAGAGAGAGAGAGAGAGAGGAGGGAGAGAGAGAGAGAGAGAGAGGAGGGAGAGAGAGAGAGAGAGGAGGGAGAGAGAGAGAGAGAGAGAGAGAGGGGAGGAGGGAGAGAGAAGGAGAGAGATAGAGAGAGAGAGAGAGAGAGAGGAGGAGGGAGAGAGAAGGAGAGAGATAGAGAGAGAGAGAGAGAGAGAGAGAGGAGGAGGGAGAGAGAAGGAGAGAGATAGAGAGAGAGAGAGAGAGAGAGAGGAGGAGGGAATGTAAATCAAAGAATGAGGAGATGAAAGCAGATCAGAGTTCCAGAGTTCCAGTGTTCCGTTCACCCAATGGAAATACAGGGAAAAAAAATCATAGAACAGAATCCTAAACTTTCCTGGATATCTGTCCAGCAAGAGAAAACAATCTTAGTAGCACCCTGGTGACAAGCTAGGTTGATGTTAGCACAGCTTGGAACGATCCTGTGGACCAACACCCCTGAAGCTACGACCTGTGATCATTCCTCATTGTCTCACCAACTAGACTAGAACAGGAGTTGCTTGCTGTTCCCATATTGAGTGATTTATGTGTGATGTTGATACATGATACGCAGCGTTTGCCATTTTAACAACAAGTCTGGCAACTTCTACTCAAATCTGGGAGTCTCTGTTTTCGCTGCCGAGCAGCAACAAATTAACCTTTTACTTATTTGTGAAAAATGTTGTGTTAACTTTGCTTAATGTTCCCAATGTTTATACAGGGTGGCTATGTTAGACGTGTGATTGTACTTCCATGTTAAGTACACCTACAGATCTAAAGTTTGACTCTATACTGAACATGACGTCATCAGGCCATCTTGTCAGAGAGCCCTCTGGTGTGGTTTCATGTCATGTGATGTTTACTGACAGGCCGTCCTCAGCAGGGGCGCCGTTGTCCTGGGAGACGCCTCCGGAGGTGCTGCTTCCCCTGCGGAAGGATTCCCTCGCCCTCCTCCTGCGCTCCCTCTCCACCTCCTCAGCGTCCTCCACACTCCGCTGGGCCGTCACTCTGGAGAGAGCAGAACAACAACACTGGTTCAGTCCTGAGAAGCAGCAGGAACCCTGAGGAACCCTGAGGAACCCTGAGGAGCCCTGAGGAACCCTGAGGAGCCCTGAGGAACCATGAGGAGCCCTGAGGAACCCTGAGCAGCCCTGAGGAACCATGAGGAACCCTGAGGAACCCTGAGCAGCCCTGAGGAACCATGAGGAACCCTGAGCAGCCCTGAGGAACCATGAGGAACCCTGAGGAACCATGAGGAGCCCTGAGGAACCCTGAGCAGCCCTGAGGAACCATGAGGAACCCTGAGGAACCATGAGGAGCCCTGAGGAACCCTGAGCAGCCCTGAGGAACCCTGAGGAACCATGAGGAGCCCTGAGGAACCATGAGGAGCCCTGAGGAACCATGAGGAGCCCTGAGGAACCCTGAGCAGCCCTGAGGAACCCTGAGCAGCCCTGAGGAACCATGAGGAACCCTGAGCAGCCCTGAGGAACCATGAGGAACCCTTAGCAGCCCTGAGGAACCATGAGGAACCCTGAGCAGCCCTGAGGAACCATGAGGAGCCCTGAGGAACCATGAGGAGCCCTGAGGAACCATGAGGAGCCCTGAGGAACCCTGAGCAGCCCTGAGGAACCCTGAGCAGCCCTGAGGGAACCATGAGGAACCCTGAGCAGCCCTGAGGAACCATGAGGAACACTTAGCAGCCCTGAGGAACCATGAGGAACCCTGAGCAGCCCTGAGGAACCATGAGGAGCCCTGAGCAGCCCTGAGGAACCATGAGGAACCCTGATGAATCATGAGGAACCCTTCATCAAAGCCCTTCCTTCAGTCCTCAGAGTCCCTGAGTCATCCTCCTCCAGCGCCCTCGGCAAACTGCCCAGGAACGTCTCTAAACAAAGAGGCTGTTAAGTGTGGGAGATGAGGGAGAGCTTGGAGGGAGAGCTTGGAGGGAGAGCTTGGAGGGAGAGCTTGGAGGGAGAGCTTGGAGGGAGAGCTTGGAGGGAGAGCTTGGAGGGAGGCTGTCAGGAGGAACATCTGTTACAGGAACATCTGTGCTGCTTGCTGAGGGTGAGTGAAGTCCCAGCAGAGCATCAGTATCACTGAAGATCCCCTCTGTGTTTATCTGACACACATGGGCCTCACCCACAGCCAGCAGGGTGCAATAACACTCATTCATCAATACAAATATGTAAACCACATCTTAGCAATAACTTTGGGTGTGTGCGTGTGCGTGTCTGTGTCTCTCTGTGTGTCTGTTTGTGTGTGTTTCTGTGTCTGTATGTGTGTGTGAGTATTTATGTGTGTCTGTGTGTGTGTGTCTATGTCTGTTTGTGTGTGTTTCTGTGTGTGTCTGTTTGTCTGTTTGTGTGTGTGTGTCTGTTTGTGTGTGTGTGTGTGTGTTTGTGGTGAGGGCCAGCCTGATTGCCTGCAGCAGAGTAACAGCAGGACTAGCTGCTCTGCTGTCGTCGTATTACAACACTCACATTCATTTGACTCGGGCCAATTAACTGCAGTTCAGGTCACTAATAGGACGCTAATGGGTCCCAGGTTCTGTGTTCCCACCTGATCACCCCATCTGTTTCTGGAGCTTCTCTGATTTACCACAGCCTCTAAAAGGCTATCTCAGAGGCAGGGGCACGACCCTGGAGACCTCAGAGAGCCACACATGCTGTCTCTTATCTCAGGGGTCATCTTCACATCCATTAGCTCTTTCTTTTATTTACAGCTTTTAACTTTTCCAGTTGCTACATGAGCTGTGCACCTCCCTCTGCTGAGGCCCTGCGCTCCCTCTGCTGAGGCCCTGCGCTCCCTCTGCTGAGGCCCTGCGCTCCCTCTGCTGAGGCCCTGCGCTCCCTCTGCTGAGGCCCTGCGCTCCTGAGGCCCTGCGCTCCCTCTGCTGAGGCCCTGCGCTCCTGAGGCCCTGCGCTCCCTCTGCTGAGGCCCTGCGCTCCCTCTGCTGAGGCCCTGCGCTCCCTCTGCTGAGGCCCTGCGCTCCCTCTGCTGAGGCCCTGCGCTCCCTCTGCTGAGGCCCTGCGCTCCCTCTGCTGAGGCCCTGCGCTCCCTCTGCTGAGGCCCTGCGCTCCTGAGGCCCTGCGCTCCCTCTGCTGAGGCCCTGCGCTCCTGAGGCCCTGCGCTCCCTCTGCTGAGGCCCTGCGCTCCCTCTGCTTCCTGTGATGTCATCCCAGCGGGGGCAGCCTGGTGTTGGGGAGAGGAAGCCAGGCAGAGGGTCACAATGCAGCTGGTCCTGGGTCATTGGTTCATGAGCCTGACTCAGACTCTGTGGCACAGACTGTGTTACTGTCCAAGTCAGCTGGAAACATTCACATTTCGGGATCAATGTGCAACTTCACTTTCTATATCCTGTATGAATGTAGGCAGAGCCAGCAGGATTCACAAACAGGGTTTCCATGCAGGGGTTTGGGCTGAGGACTGAGGCAGGCCCGAATACTGGCCAACAACACTTCACTTTCTGAACCAAATCTGTTCTCTTTCATCGATATTCTAGGATGATGTCATCCTCAACACAGAGCAGACATCTGACTCAGACAAGGTCATTAATCTTGCACTGACTGGTTTGAAATCATCAGGATTACTAATGTCTCCTCATCCAAACCGGTTTCCATTCTAACTGACCTATTTTTCTAACTCCTTGTCTTTGTACTGTGCACTAAAGTTGGGTGTCACTGTTTTCAAATCCCAAGCAGTGACTGTAGTGGGATAATATGGACTGAAGGAGAACAATGCTTCTGTCTTTCTGCTCGCTGCTGAATATCTGCTGCTTTTACATCTAGATAAAGATGGGGGGGGAGGGGAGCGGGGGGAGGAGGAGCGGGAGATTAGGAGGGGGAGAGAAGGGGGGGTTTAGGAGGAGGAGGGGAGAAGAGGGGAAGATGAGGGGGAAGGGGGAGGGCAGGAAGGCAAGCCTGGTCTCGTTCCTACAGAGCTAAAGACAGAGGGAGGCAGCTGATACAGGTGTGATTAACAGGAAGTGCCCTGGGTGAAACGACTCACTCTTACAGGACACACAGCTGGGAAACACCCCTGAGTTCATTATAGTACCAGTTTAATCTTTCTCTACACTTTTACTCACCTTATTTATTGTCGTGCAACAATCTACCATAGCACATTTCTCAAAATGTGTATATACTTGGCAATAAATCTGATTCTTATTCCGTAAAGGGAAAGAGTTTCAGTGTAAGGTTATATATCAGGCTGTATATAACTGGAAACCCCAGCTAGGGTCTGGTCCAGTCTGGCTGAACATCTCCATCAATCTTCATGAATAAAAGTCCCTCATGCTGTGTTCTACTTCAGGCTCTGTAACTCACTGATCTGCAGGCGGTGATGAATGTTCATCCAACAAATGGGATCATGGGAGCTCTTTGGGTAGTTTATTTCCCCACTGTAACCCTCATGTTAATTCTGACACCTGGCTGCTAAAGACTTTAAAAGCAGGTCGTCATTGGAAGACGAGGAGACTGGAGACCTTTGACCCTGTGATGGATCAGAGGGGGAACACCTCACAGCTTCCCGCCACTCGGGAAGTGTGTCAGACCGTCTGAGTCACAGGCCCCTTGTCTGGCTGGGAGTCTCTTTCACAAACACACAATGTGAACACCCTTTCAGTGTGAGTGCAGTGAGTGTGTTTGTGTTGTTTGTATAGAGTGTGCACTCAAAGAGCCTTTCTTCAGAGTAGGTGTTGTCACTGTCTTGTCGAACAATGACATAATCCCAAATGATTTTTATCTCCCCAGCTCTCCCAGGATGTCTTCCACAGACGCTGAAGGCGGGAGTGACGGGAACGTCTCTGGAATTGTGTCTTCCTTGTCTTTGAAACAAGTTTCAACAGTTGTGGAGGTCAGGTAATCACCTGGAAATGTTTACACAAAGACTGCAGGTCTTAAGAAAGTCCCCACACAAGCTTAGAGCAATTTGCAATAGTTACTAGCTGACAAAGCCCTTACAAAAATGTGACAGTTTAGAAACATACCTTATGTTGACCATGACAAGATAAGAAAAGGCATTTTAATTATATGTCAACCAAGTGATCCCAGCAAGCTGAGGTGAGCTTCTGAGAATGTGCTTCGACCTAACTTGTTCAAAAAATCTTGAAGAACCTCCTGGATGTGTTAGGGTCACCTGGGCGAGTCGGTGGTGCTCAGTTCACCTCAAAGAAACACAACTACACACTGCACAGCTCCACTGCACAGCTCCACTGCACAGCTCCCACTGTACAGCTCCACTGCACAGCTCCACTGCACAGCTCCACTGCACAGCTCCACTGCACAGCTCCACTGCACAGCTCCACTGCACAGCTCCACTGCACAGCTCCACTGCACAGCTCCACTGCACAGCTCCACTGCAAAGCTCCCACTGTACAGCTCCACTGCAAAGCTCCCACTGTACAGCTTTCACTGCACAGATCCACTGCACAGCGACCACTGCGGAACTCTCACTGTACAGCTTCAACTGAACACCACACTGCACAGCCCTCGCAGCACAGCTCCTGCAGCTCATCAACACATCAACCTGACTGTGTTGCCAGGGAGCCAGGCTGTGTTGCCAGGGAGCCAGGTTGTGTTGCCAGGGAGCCAGGCTATGTTGCCAGGGAGCCAGGTTGTGTTGCCAGGGAGCCAGGCTGTGTTGCCAGGGAGCCAGGCTGTGTTGCCAGGGAGCCAGGCTGTGTTGCCAGGGAGCCAGGCTGTGTTGCCAGGAATCTGGAGTGACCAACAGAGCAGTTGTGGTCTCTTGTGAGAAGGCAGTTATCACTTTGTTATGGCTGGGTGTCACACCCCCTGTGCAGAGCCCAAGCGGATCACTGCTTGTGTCCTCAGCACTGGCAAGCTGGAAGCCCAGAACACCCAGAGCTGCTTTGCCAGTGGGGTCGATGTGCAGTCTAGTTAAAGGTCCTTGTTTTTTTTTTTACTCTAAAGCTGGTGTGTTCAGCCTGGTCAGGGTCCTGAAAGTGTTCAATGTTTTCCTGCTCCAGCACACCTGATTCTACTGAAGGGTCACTATCACACTCCCACAGAGCTTAATAATTCATTAGAATCAGGTGTGCTGGAGCAGAGAAACATCAAGGAACAGGAGTGGACACCCCTAATCTAAAGTTATGCTATTTGTCATCTGTGTCAATGGAAAATTCTGCTAAAACTCAGCTGTCCTTTATTCAGGTGAGACTGTGTGATCGTTGTTTCCAGGACATTAGTTTCGCCTGCTTGTCTTCTGATTTCACAGTTTCAGGATTCTTTAGGGTTTGTTTACGTTTCTCATCTTATCGCTCAGGAATCTCAACCAGGTGACAGTGATCAGTGGGTATATTGTAAAGGGTGGCATATCTAGAGCGTGATGTGTGGTGAGAGAGAAACTCCACTGTTGACTTATCCCTGAGGACAGCCCAGCACACAGGAGACAGGCTGCAGCACAGAGTTCACCAGCCCCTGCTCTCACCAGCAGGAGACCCCACATTCCTCACAGCCTTATCTCCCCTGTATCGTAAACACAGCACAGTCAGTCATCCGGGCAGGGTCAGAGGTCACAGCAGGGGCTGCAGAGAGGGTCTGTCAATACCGTTTAGCAAAGATGAGAAAAAAAACTGAACATATGTTCTCATACCAGGACAGAACCTGAAGGAGAACATCACTACTGCAGTAGAGAGGCTTCATGGAGGGGCTTCATGGAGGGGCTTCATAAAGGGGCTTCATGGAGGGGCTTCATGGAGGGGCTTCATAAAGGGGCTTCATGGAGGGGCTTCATAAAGGGGCTTCATGGAGGGGCTTCATGGAGGGGCTTCATGGAGGGGCTTCATAAAGGGGCTTCATGGAGGGGCTTCATGGATGGGCTTCATAGAGGGGCTTCATGGAGGGGCTTCATGGAGGGGCTTCATAGAGGGGCTTCATGGAGGGGCTTCATGGAGGGGCTTCATAGAGGGGCTTCATGGAGGGGCTTCATAAAGGGGCTTCATGGAGGGGCTTCATAGAGGGTCTTCATGGAGGGGCTTCATGGAGGGGCTTCATAAAGGGGCTTCATGGAGGGGCTTCATAAAGGGGCTTCATGGAGGGGCTTCATGGAGGGGCTTTATGAAAGGGCTTCATAAAGGGGCTTCATGGAGGGGCTTCATGGAGGGGCTTCATGAAAGGGCTTCATAGAGGGGCTTCATAGAGGGGCTTCATGGAGGGGCTTCATGGAGGGGCTTCATGGAGGGGCTTCATAGAGGGGCTTCATGGAGGGGCTTCATGGAGGGGCTTCATGGAGGGGCTTCATAGAGGGGCTTCATAGAGGGGCTTCATGGAGGGGCTTCATAGAGGGGCTTCATAGAGGGGTTTCATGGAGGGGCTTCATGGATGGGCTTCATGGAGGGGCTTCATAGAGGGGCTTCATGGAGGGGCTTCATGGAGGGGCTTCATGGAGGGGCTTCATAGAGGGGCTTCATAGAGGGGCTTCATGGAGGGGCTTCATGGAGGGGCTTCATGGAGGGGCTTCATAGAGGGGCTTCATAGAGGGGCTTCATGGAGGGGCTTCATAGAGGGGCTTCATAAAGGGGCTCCATAGAGGGGCTTCATGGAGGGGCTTCATAGAGGGGCTCCATAGAGGGGCTTCATGGAGGGGCTTCATGGAGGGGCTTCATGGAGGGGCTTCATGGAGGGGCTTCATGGAGGGGCTTCATAGAGGGGCTTCATAGAGGGGCTGCATGTCTTTCTCTTGCTGGCTTGGCTGATTCGAAACAGACCAGCTCCATGTTGACCTGTTTGACCTTCTGACTTACAGAATGTGGGAAAACACAACTTCAAGAGTTTCAGGACACTTTTGAAATATAAACTATCGTGGTTCTGTGACTCTGTTTTGATAGAAAAACCTGTCTGTGTTTTCCAAACTGTGAGAAGAAGCTCTATAGAGAAAGGGAACTGGGCCACTGAGTCCTCAGGATACTTCAATCTTTCCAGCAGCTGAGCTTAGCCTCGTCACACCTGAGGGAAGGTTTCTGCTCAGTGTCATAGGATTTCCTGGGAGGTTTTTCGGAGCAGTCAGCCTGTTCTGCGCTGGTAGAAGATGATGTCATCTTTCTCTCTCTGACAGGAGCTCCCGTCTCCTCACAGCTCAACATCAGACCTGAAGAATCGCAGAATTCTTGCTTTTCTAAATGCACTTCCAGTAAATGAAATGTACGTTGTGCCAACACACTCCTAAACACACTCAGCCTAAAGTAATGCTAGTCAGAAGTAGTTAGTCTGTTTACACACACCTTTCCATGGGTTTTCTGTGAATGCTGATCTCTGAGTTTAACTGGTAATATCTCTCTCTGTCTCCTGGCTGTGTCAGCGATGTGCCTGCTTCATCTCTGTGTCTCCTGGCTGTTCCAGCGATGCGCCTGCTTCATCTCTGTGTCTCCTGGCTGTTCCAGCGATGCGCCTGCTTCATCTCTGGCAGTTCCAGTGTTTTCCTTCAGCTTTGTGTTGACTGATCCCTGAATCTGAAGCTTTCAGTGGAAGGTGTCACTTTACAGAGCACCTCTGATGCTGGTTCTCTCCCACAGAAAACATGCTTGACGGGAGGGTTAAGGCAGGGCCTGTCACCACCAGGGAGGACCCCGTAACAAAAGGGTCCAGCCTGGTCACCTCTGACCTCTGACCCTGCTCCCTTGCCCAGTTCCCCTCAGCTGTAATTATCAGGAGAGCTACAGGCTCAGGTTCTGTCCACCTCCCTCTCTCTCTCTCTCTCTTGTTTTTCTTTTCCTCGTAATACACACATACACACACACACACACACACAAACACACAAACACACAATAATACAACAACACAGCACTAAACACTAATAAGGTTCAGTCCCAGGAGATTAACACTGAATGTTGGTCACTGAATTCCTTTCTGTAATCAGAGCTGAGGTTCACACACACACACACACACACACACATACACACACACACACACACACACATACACACACACACACACACACACATACACACACACACACACACACACACACAAACCAAATCTCACAATGTGACCCAGAACACATTGAGTAATCCTGCTGGTGTGTTATCAGGCAAACATGTTTACCTAAAAGATCAACTCAAGCTGATCACCCAGAGCCATGCCTCAGTAGGAGAGTCGATCATGCCCAACACACATGCTCATGCCCCCAGAGGAGGCTGCACTCTGGGAAATATTCCTTTGAGGGGGAATGTCAAGAGTGCCTTTCAGTTTCAGCAAGACCCACCGAGTCAACATGATTTATCCAGAAATTCTGGAAGCTGAGTGATGACATGGTC
>CM059318.1:629660-697160 GCA_030340685.1 Protosalanx chinensis | reverse complement strand
AGGTTAAACTTGTGCTTGTTGGCTGGAAGAGATGGAGCTGTGGTTGAGGCACAGCCTGGTGGGACAGCTGCCCCCCCCCCCACATGGTGTGGCCAGGTCCAGGTGATGCTAAGGTGATGCTCAGGTGATGCTCAGGTGATGCTCAGGTGATGCTCAGGTGATGCCCAGGTGATGCCCAGGTGATGCTCAGGTGATGCTCAGGTGATGCTCAGGTGATGCTCAGGTGATGCTCTGGTGATGCTCAGGTGATGCTCAGGTGATGCTCAGGTGATGCCCAGGTGATGCTCAGGTGATGCTCAGGTGATGCTCAGGTGATGCTCAGGTGATGCCCAGGTGATGCTCAGGTGATGCTCAGGTTATGCTCAGGTGATGCTCAGGTGAAGATCTGGTGATGCTCAGGTGATGCTCAGGTGATGCCCAGGTGATGCTCAGGTGATGCTCTGGTGATGCTCAGGTGATGCTCAGGTGAAGCCCAGGTGATGCTCAGGTGATGCTCTGGTGATGCTCAGGTGATGCTCAGGTGATGCTCAGGTGATGCTCAGGTGAAGATCTGGTGATGCTCAGGTGATGCTCAGGTGATGCTCAGGTGATGCTCTGGTGATGCTCAGGTGAAGCCCAGGTGATGCTCAGGTGATGCCCAGGTGATGCTCAGGTGATGCTCAGGTGATGCCCAGGTGATGCTCAGGTGATGCTCAGGTGATGCTCAGGTGATGCTCAGGTGATGCTCAGGTGATGCTCAGGTGATGCCCAGGTGATGCTCAGGTGATGCTCAGGTGATGCTCAGGTGATGCTCAGGTGATGCTCAGGTGATGCTCAGGTGATGCCCAGGTGATGCTCAGGTGATGCTCAGGTGATGCTCAGGTGATGCTCAGGTGATGCCCAGGTGATGCTCAGGTGATGCTCAGGTGATGCTCAGGTGATGCTCAGGTGAAGATCTGGTGATGCTCAGGTGATGCTCAGGTGATGCCCAGGTGATGCTCAGGTGATGCTCTGGTGATGCTCAGGTGATGCTCAGGTGAAGCCCAGGTGATGCTCAGGTGATGCTCTGGTGATGCTCAGGTGATGCTCAGGTGATGCTCAGGTGATGCTCAGGTGAAGATCTGGTGATGCTCAGGTGATGCTCAGGTGATGCTCAGGTGATGCTCAGGTGATGCTCTGGTGATGCTCAGGTGAAGCCCAGGTGATGCTCAGGTGATGCCCAGGTGATGCTCAGGTGATGCTCAGGTGATGCCCAGGTGATGCTCAGGTGATGCTCAGGTGATGCTCAGGTGATGCTCAGGTGATGCTCAGGTGATGCCCAGGTGATGCTCAGGTGATGCTCAGGTGATGCTCAGGTGATGCTCAGGTGATGCTCAGGTGATGCTCAGGTGATGCTCAGCCTCTGGCTCTCAGGAACAAAGGACACAAAGAAATAGGAATCCAAAACAAATCACATAATTAAAGTGAAAGAACCATCACTTCAGATCTAGTGGCTGTAAAGATAAAATAAAAATGATACCTTATTAGTCCCCTAGGGGGTGAATTCTGCAGGCGCATTGGCCAGGAATCGAACCTTGGCCCCGAACATGGTGGGCAAGAATCCTACCAAGAGGTGCAGAGACCTCAGGACAGACAGAGAGATACACAAACAAATTAGGTTTTTTTCCTTCTCCGTGGAGACCAGCGATGAGGGCCAGTGAGGCCTGGCCTGCACATACATGTGGAAAGTGTTAGGAGAATGAGAACAGCGATCCTTCACCCTGGCCTGTCACTGCTCTGCTGCACTCACTGCCTCGCTGCAGAGAGACCCAGAAGAACTACAGGGAGACCCAGAAGAACTACAGGGAGACCCAGAAGAACTACAGGGAGACCCAGAAGAACTACAGAGAGACCCAGAAGAACTGCAGGGAGACCCAGAAGAACTGCAGGGAGACCCAGAAGAACTGCAGGGAGACCCAGAAGAACTACAGAGAGACCCAGAAGAACTGCAGGGAGACCCAGAAGAACTACAGGGAGACCCAGAAGAACTACAGAGAGACCCAGAAGAACTGCAGGGAGACCCAGAAGAACTACAGGGAGACCCAGAAGAACTGCAGGGAGACCCAGAAGAACTACAGAGAGACCCAGAAGAACTGCAGGGAGACCCAGAAGAACTGCAGGGAGACCCAGAAGAACTGCAGGGAGACCCAGAAGAACTACAGAGAGACCCAGAAGAACTGCAGGGAGACCCAGAAGAACTACAGGGAGACCCAGAAGAACTGCAGGGAGACCCAGAAGAACTACAGAGAGACCCAGAAGAACTGCAGGGAGACCCAGAAGAACTACAGGGAGACCCAGAAGAACTACAGGGAGACCCAGAAGAACTACAGGGAGACCCAGAAGAACTACAGGGAGCAGGAGAGGACAAGGGAGGGGAGGAGAGGAGAGGGGAGGGTGGGGAGGGGAGAGGGGAGGAGAGGAGAGGAGAGGGGAGGAGAGGGAAGGATTGGGGAGGAGAGAGGCGGGGAGTTGAAGATTGGGGAGGGGAGGACAGGGGAGGGGAGGTGAGGGAAGGAGATGGGGATGAGAGGAGAAGACAGGACACACAACAGGACACACTGGCAGATAGTCCTTGTCCTTCTACTCCACCAGATGGTGCTAACACAGTACATGCCTCAGCCTTCTACACAGCAATGTTCTCAGTGTACTGTAACATCACAGATTCATCATTTAAGTGGTTTACACTTCATATAACCATGTGCATTGATAGGAGAATAAACGTTAAACATTTCTTTGACATGTTATGTCGTTTTAAACGTACACACTACCATACAGAGACAACCCCCACACACAGACTGCTGTCTGAGTTCCCTTCTTGGGTCTCCTCACCAGGAGATGATCAATGAAGCATTCCAACATTTATTAGCCTTTTGTAACCCTGCAGAAAACTGGAGGTCAAGTATTTAAAGATGGGAGTGAGTGTTTGGTGTTGCCGGGGTCGATTTTAATCTCGATTTATTGACCCTTCTGTGGGGAAACATTTTGACAATGCTGAGAGCGCTGCCGTTGAAATAACTTTGTTCAAAGGGAACGAGATTGTTTTGAAGTTGACTCAGATGTTTACTCTGCATGACAGAAGTCAAGAGTCTTCCAGATGTTTCTGTCTGAGATACAGAAGATTCTGGATCAATGATCCAAAACCTGAACATGACTGGAGAGGCATCAGTGACCGTGACAGTGTCGAAAAAAAAACGGAAAAAAAAAACGAAAAAAACGAAGACATTTCCTGTATGATCCTTACAGATTCCCCAGATATTTGCCAATCATTCTCCCTGTGAGGAAGCCAATCTGTGTTGGTTTCCCTCTTCAGTAAGTGTTAAGCAGAGCAGAGATGTTAGTGAGGTTTGGAGCCCTAAATCTTGAAGCACAGCTTGATCTGCAGCAGGACCTGTAATAACCCTGAATGACTTTCCAACATGGCCCCTTATTCCACCCTGGGTCACATTTATGAGGCCACAGCTGAGAAGAAACCAGATCCAAATACTTCATCTCGTACGTTTTTCTGGCATTATTACTGTACTATTTACACTCTGACTTTCACTACTTCTTACATTTCTAAACCAGGCTTGCTACTTATTATATTTGGTGGGGTGACTGTGATTACCTGGCCCCAGTCCAGGGTGTACCCTGCCTAAGGCCCCAGTCCAGGGTGTACCCTGCCTAAGGCCCCAGTCCAGGGTGTACCCTGCCTAAGGCCCCAGTCCAGGGTGTACCCTGCCTAAGGCCCCAGTCCAGGGTGTACCCTGCCTAAGGCTCCAGTCCAGGGTGTACCCTGCCTAAGGCAATTAACTAAATTAACTGGGATAGGCTCCAGTCACCTGTGACCCCTAACAGGAATAAGGGGCACCGCTAATAAGCAGTAGATAATGGATGAATGAATATTTGGTGGGATGATCTATATTTTGTCTTGTCATTAAGACATAATTTCCTGATAAGGACCAAATATTAAAACCCCCCCAAAAACACAGTGAGACTCTCTAGTCTCTGGATTCATAATGAACATATTGTGTAATGAACACTGAGTAATGAACATGATCATAGCTTAGTGATCCCTGTGTCTGGTGAATCTGACCAGAGAGAGAGCTCAGCTGTTTTGTAAACAGGACAAACAGGCCCTCTGGTGGCCATCTGGAGAGAAGCAGAAAACAATCGTCCATCCAGAGGGTGACTTACTGACTCATCTGACGCTGCTGATATGTCTGTTTACAGGCAGCAGTTCAGGTCCGGCCACAGATGGGCCATGTTCATGTTTATCTCTAAAGTATTTACCTCTCAACAGACACGGTTACACTGAAAACTATGTAGGTCTAACCTAAGGCCTCAGGAAAGGAAACATCGTTGTTCTTGTTAGCAGGCTTGTCCATGAGAACAGACACTGTCTTGTCCATGAGAACAGACACCGTCTTGTCCATGAGAACAGACACTGTCTTGTCCATGAGAACAGACACTGTCTTGTCCATGAGAACAGACACTGTCTTGCCCATGAGAACAGACACTGTCTTGTCCATGAGAACAGACACCGTCTTGTCCATGAGAACAGACACCGTCTTGTCCATGAGAACAGACACCGTCTTGTCCATGAGAACAGACACGGTCTTGTCCATGAGAACAGACACGGTCTTGTCCATGAGAACAGACACTGTCTTGTCCATGAGAACAGACACTGTCTTGTCCATGAGAACAGACACTGTCTTGTCCATGAGAACAGACACTGTCTTGTCCATGAGAACAGACACTGTCTTGTCCATGAGAACAGACACTGTCTTGTCCATGAGAACAGACACTGTCTTGTCCATGAGAACAGACACTGTCTTGCCCATGAGAACAGACACTGTCTTGTCCATGAGAACAGACACTGTCTTGTCCATGAGAACAGACACTGTCTTGTCCATGAGAACAGACACTGTCTTGCCCATGAGAACAGACACTGTCTTGTCCATGAGAACAGACACTGTCTTGTCCATGAGAACAGACACTGTCTTGCCCATGAGAACAGACACTGTCTTGCCCATGAGAACAGACACTGTGTCTGTGCTGGGAAAACTTCCTGAAACCAGGAAGAACCTCAGTGTTGTCAGAACCTAGACTGTTCTACTGACCGCAGAGGTCACGACCAGGGTTCAACCGCTCAACACGATGAGCTCACTCCACCAGTGTGGACCTCAGGGGGATTTGAACCCGAGCCACGAGGAGGCGATCATCATCCTGAGCTGCTTCTGAAAGCTCACCACAGACAGGTGGTCTGGATTCTGGAAGGTTCACTCAAGGAGATAAGAAGAAATGCCTCCACATGTTGAACTAGGATTAAATGTCAGGTCAGATCTCAGGTCCTCTAATTGAACAGGAAATTGAACTACATGGATATTAAAGTCCAGATTCAGCCCTCTGACACCAGCCTGTTTGACCTGACCTCATTCAAAGTCACCTGCTGGATGTTTCTTAGGGGTTGACGACCAAAACAACGTGAAAATGATTGAGAGAAACGATGTTGTCAACAGTGTTTTATTGAAGGGTGTGTTAGTTTATTCATAGAGCTCTTATACATTAAAATTTAATGATTAAAGTTTCCATACGGTGTTTATTTCTAATGGCTCTTGTTGGATACATTACGTGTGATCTTGTGAGTGTTAGAGCTGGTTCATCTCACCACCAGATGGGTCAAGACCCTCTCTCCATCCAGCTCTTACAAGCCTGTGCTGTTGACATACAGAACGTTCACATTTAGTCATTTCAGAAGACTCAGACAGAGCAAACAACCCAATCAGCTGGTCTTCCCAACATCGATCATCTGTGAATCCGAACCTGGTTCAAATCAAGCTACAGCCACACTTCTACCCCTCCAGGTGGGTGAAATCCCAGCTGATTGCAGGCTGAGATTCTGTCCTCTGCATGTTCTCTGGGTGTCGTGTCTTTTATACATGCAGCTTGTTGGAGCAGTTTAATGTTCCTGATATAGCACGGTGGGATCTCCTTCCATTCCCCAGCTGGGTCAGGAGGTAAAGTTAGCCCATGTATCGTCTGGGCATGCTAGCTCCTCAGAGGTAACCTAAGAGGAAGAGGACCTTCTGCTGGAGGAGGAGGAGCTGGGATGGGAGGTTAAATATAGGCTGTCCGCACCCTAGAAGGAAGGCCTGGGTGTGGATGGCTGGAGGGATGAGGGATGGAGAGGCATGAACACCAAGTCTCAGGACTCATTAGCTGTCAGAATAGAGTTGGTTAAGGTTTCAAGACATGTGTGGTATGTGTGTGTGCGTCAGTGTGTGGATGACATGTGGTTGACAATTCTTTGACAACTTGTAACATTAAGATAAATGACGGATTCAGCGTTAATAAGGTTTGAAACCTGGGCCACTGTGACATCGTCCATCATTAAATGTCCGATCTCAGAGTTTTTTGTGGGTAAAATATATTTAAACCCTTTACATTGATTTTTTTGTTGCTTTGTGTTATATCAATATTTTTGTAATTGCATGAGAATTAAGTCTGACATTAAGACAAAATACTGCAAAAAATGTAAAGCTACAGTTAGTCTGAATCATCCTGATCAGCATGACCTCTTGACCTCTTGACCTCTTTAATGTCAAATAAAACTCAATTTTAGGAAAGAAGCAATCACCAAAAATAATAATGTAATGCTTCATTTAGCAGATGCTTTTATCCAAAGCGTGAAAAATTTGGTAAATAATTTGTATTTAAGAAAAATACAACTGATACTAATTTAAACCTCAATTTGAATAATAATTTAGTCAAGTCTTCCATCTGTGTCTGAATCTGGTTAGTTGATGGGTGATGTGTTTTGTCCCTCACTCCATCTAAAAACAGGCATGAATCCCCAGACGGTTGAATACTTCTATATTTTATTGAATGTTTATGAGAGACGTTCCCTAATGAACTAAAGCTGTAAAGCTGAACAACATGCAGAAGGTCTTAAAGAAGGTTAAAGAAACAGAGCTGAGCATCTAACAACCAACTAAGATGGTGCAACTTCCTGCTGCCAGACCAGTCACATGATCTGCCAGACCAGTCACATGATCTGCCAGACCAGTCACATGATCTGCCAGACCAGTCACATGATCTGCCAGACCAGTCACATGATCTGCCAGACCAGTCACATGATCTGCCAGACCAGTCACATGATCTGCCAGACCAGTCACATGATCTGCCAGTCACATGATCACCCTGTTTGACCCGACAAAAGACAACAACTCTGGTGGGAAAACTGTCATGATTTATTTACACAGAAAGGTGGTTGGGGTGTAGAGAGCTGTGCTGCAGGATTTAAGAAGTCTCGAACATCTTCTTTCTGTCAGCCTTGTCCTCAATGTTCTTACGCCAGTCACCAACTTGTTCTGTGGCCTGTGGGGAAAAGAACCATGTCACGCCAAGAACCGTATCATGCCAGGAAATGATACAGAATTCACTGGAACTTTCTGAGGTGTTCTGCTCCAGGTGTGCCCAGACACTCACCTCCTCCTTGACCTCCTTCTTCACTTGTTTGAGGTTGGACCTCAGATCCATGGTCACCTTGTGCTTGGAGCCCAGCAGAGCCTGGAGCATGGCGTCAGCGGACAAACGGACCTTCTTCAGGGCTGGTTTCTTAACTGGCTGCAGTTCCATCACCTTGAACTTCAGATCCTCAATCTGGGAACAGGGAAATGGGGTCAACATCAAAGCGTGACCTCCAGTGAACCCTCAGATGTATTTCTGTGTTGCTCCTGTTGATGTTCAGGATGTGATGGACTCTACCTCTTTCTGTGCCTTTGTTACTTTGGCCTCTGCATCGTACCTCTCCTCATCGCTCTTCTCACTCAACTGGCCCAGTTTTTTGACGTATTCCTATTGGTACACAAATGTGTGAGATGATTGGTATAACAATCACAGAACAAATCCCTCCCACCCCCACCCCCACCCCCACCCCACCTCCCTGCCCACACACACACATATCCAGTGCCCTCCCTGATACAGTACGTCTGCATTATCACTGTTCAGGGAGGATCTACCATGATCTCTGCTTGGCCGCTTGCAGGGCATTCCAGTGGTGGGACGGCCTGAGCCATGTAGGTAGCTTTATCCTGGGCGATCTGTTTGGCTTCAGCCTCCAGCAGCCCTGCAGCCACTGACAGCACCAAGCTCTGCAACACAAGAGCAGCAGGTCCATGAGGCTTCACACTGGCAGGTCACCCCCCTGGACCAGACCTCCACCAGCTGGGCTCCAGGTTACCTTCAGATGGTGCTTGCGGCTGGATGTCATCTTTTTACTGAAACAGAACAAACATTTCTGTTAGACTGGGGGGGGACTTTCATTTTAGGATTTCTTCTGTTGGATAAGGATGTGTACTTACTCAGACATCTTGGCGTTTGTTTTGGTTCACAACCTACATGAGCAAAAGGAGAATCATTTAGTAATGAATATAAGACTATTTGGAATAGTATTCATAGGTTGTTGGTGCAGTTCAAGGGATCCAATCCTCAGAGTCAATAAACTTGTTAAAAATCTGGATCCTTCAGGGATATATGATCCCACTCTCTGCCGCAGCCAGACGCTCTCATTGAGCTAAATTTGGGAGAACAAGTGTCGTATGTCCCCTTAGGGTTCATAAGACGTTCCCTTTTAAAGCTTGCCAACATGTGGAAAATTGATCAGACCACATAATGGCACATTATCAAATATTTCTTCAGAGAACATTCTCAACATGAAAACTGTTTCTAGAGGGAAGAAAGCTTTCATGATGATCATTTTATGTTGAGAAAAAAAAGTTTTTTGTGTTTTACATTTGACATCATTTAAAAATGGTTTTGTACAGTTTCATGGTTTGAAGTACAGTTCATTTGTCTGAACTTAAATGAATTAAAAAATCTCAATCAAATTGATTATTAAAAACTTAAACTTGGGGAAATACGTGCACAATTAAAAACAACTAACAAAGTACAGTAGGCATGACTGAATTACGTCTTTGAGCCACTAACCACCACTATTAACTTATCAATCAGGCTTCATCAACATATCATCAGACATCACATTTTCTAAAGAAACATAAAGATTTCTATTAAAGAATTCAGGAATATTCACATCAATTCACATCATCAATTCAGTCTTGTTCTTTAAAAGCCTGAGCCAGATATTCTATGAAGCTGTTAAAGTTCTAAGGTTCCAGATTTCTAGTAACTCGCTGACAGTAAATCCTCCGCATGCTTAACGGGGCCATGCAGGATCACAATCCCAGAAGACAGCCTAGGTCACATCGCTCTCAAGCTGTCACACAAAGGTCACAAGTCAACATTCACCAGATCCTTCTGCTCAGTGTTGTCAGGTAGAGACAAAAGATGGGAAGATTTGAACAGAGCTTGTAAACCAAAGTGTGTTTAAATCTGGGAGGAGAGACGCTCTAGATGTTGCCTCTCTACCTGTGTGCCACAGCTGAGGACTTAATCCCAACGATAACAGACTTCAGCAGAGCAAGAGAGCAGCTGGAAAGCAGGAAAAGATCGATTCTCACCTATAAGAAGAAGGAGGAAAGGGCAGCACACGCTGGCGGAAGAAAGAGAGACACTTCTTCAAGCAACAGTGAAAAATGAATTAGGGTATATATGGTGTGGAGTGATGCCTCAGCATGTTAAGCAGGACCTGTTTATGGAAGTGGATTCCAGGTCAGACCAATAGGCCAGCGAGATCCTGAAATACACCCAGCCCAGCCCTGCTCAACTCATAAATATTCCATAAGACGTCTTGCAATTATTACAACTGTCGAGAGACCTCCTACTAATTTCCTCTGAACTTCAGTCGAGTTCAAGAAAGTTAAATAAAGGCATGCAGGGACATTATAAGCCTGGGACAACATTTACTTAACTTTATATCTAAAGTTTATACTTGAAGGGCATGAATAAAGTAATAAGATACTTTCTGTTAGAACACAAAAACAGCTGTAGATTGAAACCTGTCAAATTTGCAGTTAAAATAAACAAATGTGTTCAAATAAAAAATATCTATATGAAAAAAATGCTTCTAAAGAACAAATGTCCCTTTAAAAAACAAAACAATGGGAAATAAATGTCCACTGTTTCAATCAGAGGAAACAGAATAAAACAATACTGAGGTGTGCTGGACACACAGAGAACACACAGGATAACCTAGACTGTCAGGAGAACCTATAGGATCAGGAGAACCTAGACCGTCAGGAGAACCTAGACCGCCAGGAGAACCTAGACCACCAGGAGAACCTAGACCATCAGGAGAACCTAGACCATCAGGAGAACCTAGACCACCAGGAGAACCTAGACCATCAGGAGAACCTAGACCGTCAGGAGAACCTAGACTGTCAGAAGAACCTAGACCGTCAGGAGAACCTAGACCACCAGGAGAACCTAGACCATCAGGAGAACCTAGATGAACATGATAGACTGAGGGATAACATTAAGATTCAGTTTGTTACATTTGCATTAAAACAAGAAAAGTAGCAAGCTGGAGCTCTGCTGACATCTTGTGGTTTACAAGTTTGTGTGTTAAATCGTTCAATTGTTTCTCCTTAACAGGCAGAATAAGAAGTATTAAACAAACAGTTAATGGAGAAAGGATTAAGTCATCAACAAACATGTGTATTTTATTACTTAAAACTTGATTCTACAGTAGATATTAGTATTCGTAGGATAAAAAACAAACTTTGACTGTTCATATTGTACAATAAACGAGGATTTGGAAGATTTGGAAACAAAACAAGGGAAAAATTAAGATGGTTTGGACTCACCATTTGACATGCAGTAGCTGCAGTAGATCTAATACTGAGAGGTCACTGGGGAAAAAGCATATATGATGTATTAATCTGTCCAGAGAGAAGGAGAAAGATGAGGAAAACAAGAGGGGAGGTTAGAAAGCATTTAGACATTTAAACATTGAGTTATTTTACCAACCTTGCAAAGGGTTTACAAAAGCTCAAACATTAAAGTTTGTTCCGAGTGCTATTAGCTTAGATTGACTTCTTACCTAAAGATTGACAGTGTTATTAATAATGTTC
The DNA here is from genome assembly GCA_030340685.1 of Protosalanx chinensis. NCBI lineage: Eukaryota > Metazoa > Chordata > Actinopteri > Osmeriformes > Salangidae > Protosalanx > Protosalanx chinensis. The sequence goes on along the minus strand of CM059318.1, from coordinate 686,133 downwards.
TTAGTGTCAGAGTACTAAAAAGTCAACTTGACATGCAATGAAATGACCCTTGATGGATGCAGAGACTCTAAGAAGGAAACTTAACACTGGGGGCATATTAGTTCAAAGCATTTATTAAATTACTGCAGTGTGGACAATTTTTTACAAGATGCCCGTTTTGACAAGCTTTACAACCGATCCACAAATAAGCTCCTGTTTGCAACAGTAAACATGAGATAAACATTTGATGGAACTTGAATATAAAAACCTATTAGTCCTTTAAATCAAGTTGCACACTGAAACATTGTCTTTAAGGATTTCCGTGCCAGTCAAGCCCTCCTTCTTCTTAGCCACCAAGTGCCACCAAGTCTGCAGTAGGATAATACAAAATAAATGTGCATTAAAATCTGAAGCTTTTTAGTTAAACAGGTCATTAAAATTCAGTAAAAAAAATCTATTCTTCCAAAAATGCTACGAACCGACGAATGAAGTGTTTAGGATGTCTCAAACATCTTCTTTCTGTCAGCCTTATCTTCAATGTTCTTACGCCAGTCACCAGCTTCTGTGGTCTGTACATCAAGACAGGACAATACAAAGGTTCAGGAACTCCACAATGAGAGCTACAATCATTACAGATTGAAAACTGTTTACTTATGATGTCATCGCAGAAACTTACATCTTCCTTGACCTCCTTCTTCACTTGTTTGAGGTTGGACCTCAGATCCATGGTCACCTTGTGCTTGGAGCCCAGCAGAGCCTGGAGCATGGCGTCAGCGGACAAACGGACCTTCTTCAGGGCTGGTTTCTTAACTGGCTGCAGTTCTGTTACTTTGAACTTCAGATCCTCAATCTGGGAACAGAGAAATGGGGTCAACATGAAAGCGTGACCTCCAGTGAACCCTCAGATGTATTTCTGTGTTGCTCCTGTTGATGTTCAGGATGTGATGGACTCTACCTCTTTCTGTGCCTTTGTTACTTTGGCCTCTGCATCGTACCTCTCCTCATCGCTCTTCTCACTCAACTGGCCCAGTTTTTTGACGTATTCCTATTGGGACAAAGATGCGTCATTCTACAACTCATTACTGGACACCAGCCTTTAAAAAAAACTAACATCTTTATACATAATTTGTTAAGGTGTAGTGTGGTAGCACATGTGGACAGTGATGTAGGCTCAGATTAGAGGTGGTGGAGGCTGGGTCTGGGGGCTCAGGTTAGGGGTGGTGGAGGCTGGTTGAGGGGGCTCAGGTTAGGGGTGGTGGAGGCTGGTTCAGGGGGCTCAGGATAGGGGTGGTGGAGGCTGGGTCTGGGGGCTCAGGTTAGGGGTGGTGGAGGCTGGGTCTGGGGGCTCAGGTTAGGGGTGGTGGAGGCTGGTTGAGGGGGCTCAGGTTAGGGGTGGTGGAGGCTGGTTGAGGGGGCTCAGGTTAGGGGTGGTGGAGGCTGGTTCAGGGGGCTCAGGTTAGGGGTGGTGGAGGCTGGTTGAGGGGGCTCAGGTTAGGGGTGGTGGAGGCTGGTTGAGGGGGCTCAGGTTAGGGGTGGTGGAGGCTGGGTCTGGGGGCTCAGGTTAGGGGTTGTGGAGGCTGGTTCAGGGGGCTCAGGTTAGGGGTGGTGGAGGCTGGTTCAGGGGGCTCAGGTTAGGGGTGGTGGAGGCTGGTTCAGGGGGCTCAGGTTAGGGGTGGTGGAGGCTGGTTCAGGGGGCTCAGGTTAGGGGTGGTGGAGGCTGGTTCAGGGGGCTCAGGTTAGGGGTGGTGGAGGCTGGGTCTGGGGGCTCAGGTTAGGGGTGGTGGAGGCTGGGTCTGGGGGCTCAGGTTAGGGGTGGTGGAGGCTGGTTGAGGGGGCTCAGGTTAGGGGTGGTGGAGGCTGGTTGAGGGGGCTCAGGTTAGGGGTGGTGGAGGCTGGTTCAGGGGGCTCAGGTTAGGGGTGGTGGAGGCTGGTTGAGGGGGCTCAGGTTAGGGGTGGTGGAGGCTGGTTCAGGGGGCTCAGGTTAGGGGTAGTGGAGGCTGGGTCTGGGGGCTCAGGTTAGGGGTTGTGGAGGCTGGTTCAGGGGGCTCAGGTTAGGGGTGGTGGAGGCTGGTTCAGGGGGCTCAGGTTAGGGGTGGTGGAGGCTGGTTCAGGGGGCTCAGGTTAGGGGTGGTGGAGGCTGGTTCAGGGGGCTCAGGTTAGGGGTGGTGGAGGCTGGTTCAGGGGGCTCAGGTTAGGGGTGGTGGAGGCTGGTTCAGGGGGCTCAGGTTAGGGGTGGTGGAGGCTGGTTCAGGGGGCTCAGGTTAGGGGTGGTGGAGGCTGGTTCAGGGGGCTCAGGTTAGGGGTGGTGGAGGCTGGTTCAGGGGGCTCAGGTTAGGGGTGGTGGAGGCTGGTTCAGGGGGCTCAGGTTAGGGGTGGTGGAGGCTGGTTCAGGGGGCTCAGGTTAGGGGTGGTGGAGGCTGGTTCAGGGGGCTCAGGTTAGGGGTGGTGGAGGCTGGTTCAGGGGGCTCAGGTTAGGGGTGGTGGAGGCTGGTTCAGGGGGCTCAGGTTAGGGGTGGTGGAGGCTGGTTCAGGGGGCTCAGGTTAGGGGTGGTGGAGGCTGGTTCAGGGGGCTCAGGTTAGGGGTGGTGGAGGCTGGTTCAGGGGGCTCAGGTTAGGGGTGGTGGAGGCTGGTTCAGGGGGCTCAGGTTAGGGGTTGTGGAGGCTGGTTCAGGGGGCTCAGGTTAGGGGTTGTGGAGGCTGGTTCAGGGGGCTCAGGTTAGGGGTGGTGGAGGCTGGTTCAGGGGGCTCAGGTTAGGGGTGGTGGAGGCTGGTTCAGGGGGCTCAGGTTAGGGGTGGTGGAGGCTGGTTCAGGGGGCTCAGGTTAGGGGTGGTGGAGGCTGGTTCAGGGGGCTCAGGTTAGGGGTGGTGGAGGCTGGTTCAGGGGGCTCAGGTTAGGGGTGGTGGAGGCTGGTTCAGGGGGCTCAGGTTAGGGGTGGTGGAGGCTGGTTCAGGGGGCTCAGTACCATCAGTTCAGGGCCTGATGGGATTTCCAGAGCAGGGCAGTTCTCTGCCATGTGTTTCTCTTTCTCTGCTGCGATTTCCTTGGCTTCCTGCTCCAGCAGACCAGCAGCCACTGCCAGCACCAAGCTCTGCACAGCACAGGGATGGAGCCATTAGGAAACCACATAATACAGACTAATACAAATCCTGTTCCGTCAAGTACTGACGTATGGGTTTAGTGGAGGAAGGACACTAATAATATAATAAGGAGGAGAAATGGGTTTTGTTTTTTTCAAGAGAAAATACTCGTAAATTTACCATGAACAAGTCGTGGTTCTGTGGTGAAACTAAGGATCAATTCTATAGTGAGTTATTATGTGCCAGTGGAAAAGCACGTGTGTTTTCTTTTAATCATCAGCTTCTAGTCAAGATGTTCCCACTGTAGCTGTGCATCTGAGGAGGCTATATTTAACCTTCCCTGCTCAATACTGGAATAGAACATGAAGCAAAGAGGATAATAACTTATCAGCTGTTGTAGACTGAGCAGTTCATGTACCCTCAATGATTCATGTCTCTGTTTTGTTTTTGTTTCTCTATTCAATAATTAACTATCACTGACATTGACTTAGTAACACGCGTGATGCTGCGAAAGGTCGTTTACCTTCAGATGGTGCTTGCGGCTTGAGGTCATCTTTTTCCTGTGATGACAAATTTAAGTTTAAACACACTGACGTCACATGATTAAGCAGATTATCCACGTCAATATGTGTCATTCAATGTGTATTTCATGTTTCCCCTCATACTTCACAGTGTATTTTGTTGATTTTCAGGACAGATGAAGGTGTACTTACTCAGACATGATGGCAGTTTTAGTTTTTCAAGCCCTGTTAAAGATACGGGATGGGATGAGAGATAAGGGAGAGCTGGAGGGACACAGGAAGGACAGTTTGACTGCTCAACTCTACAGAGATGCACATCTCACACTCCATCACTGCTCAACAACAACAAACATTTGGGAAGCATCATTTACATTCGGAATTAACTACTGAATTCAGTTTACAATCTTCAAATCTGTCCAATTTAGACATGGTTTCTCTTTACAAAATAAGGAAGGATGTTTGTTCAAAAGAATTCTGTTCTATATTTAGAAATGTCTTGGTCATGTTCCAGGTTTTGTCTGTACTGGAAACAGGAGCCACTGCTCAGCTAACTGGGAACAGGCGGATCGGATTGAGCTAATTTTGGTTGGTTAAATTTAAAGGTCAAGTGACATTTTACAGTTGTTTTGTACGCTTTCCAAAGCTACGCATACTGAACTTTCATAGCTCAAATTCATCAATTAATCCATCAATTGATGAATACTATCAGTACATTACTAGCATTCATTCAAAGCATCACTATTTTCAGACACATCCCAAGAAGTAAACTATTCACAAGCATGCATTTTTAATCACACCTGTTAGTAATGAACGTGACTCCTAAACAAAAGCATCTTTCCTCATAAAACCGGACACACAAAATACTGTGTGTGTGACTTCATCATAGCTCAGACTATCTCAGAACATATCTGTGTCCTTTTCGAGGTCATCATATTCTGAAGGCCTGGTGAAAAAGACTTGTCTCATTTGAACGACTTCAATAGTCATTCATCCTTTTTAACAACAATATTATAATGTTAGCCAGAAACGTAGATTCCCAGAAGAGTGAGAATTCCTGACCCAAGCCAGCAAAGCCACCAAATCCAGGCTTGGATCAGATGACTTGCCAGCTGGCTGAGGAGCAGAGCGGCACCCTCTAGCTTCCAGGATCAAAGGCCTCACAAAATGACCATGGACACATTCACAAACTGGAGCTGAATCTTTACTGTAGATGATAATCTGTACTCTAACGAGTGTACAGGTGAAATCAAATCACCTGTGATGTGTGTAATCACCCAATAAAGACTTCCCTAGTAGTCAGTGAAGACAGAACAAGTTCAACACAGATTCTCACCTAAGAGAGGAGATGAAGGCGAGGAGGCACTTGGTGGAGGAAAGGGGCACACTGGCAAATCACAGACAGGAGAGAAATCCTCAGGGTTTTTATGTGGGTACGTTTTGGCTCAGCAGAAATGCAAAGTACTGTTTATGGGTGTGAACAGATTTTAGACCAATAGGCCCACGAGCTCCTTAAATACCATAGGCCGTTTACCCCTGGCCTCGTAAAATAGTTCGTCCAATGAGTTGTCGGACAAGTCTTGAGGAGCGGTGTGGTCCTGACACGATACAGTAAGACGCAGGACATTCCTGCGCATTCCCTCTGAAAGACAGGATCAAGTTTCATGTCACAGAGGATTCAAGTTAGACACGGCAGAACAGGACAAACTGGGGAAAGACTTTCTGAAATAAAACTCAGGGAACACACATGTTCCTTCCAATGACTTGATACGGATTAACTGACTTTAATTGATGTCAATGTGGCGAACAGGTCTGCTGTTCTGAGGGTGGTGGGGGGGTGGGGGGGGGGCTGGGGGGTGGGGGAGGGAGGGGGGGGTGGGGAGCTCTCTCCTTTTAGTGTGTGTCAAGTGCACCATGTCCTCAACAGTCTGAACACACTGACAGGCTGACTATGGAGAGAAAAGCAGTTGGCAAGAGGGAAATGTGTGTTGGCAGCTGAGAATGAAGGTCAAAGGCAAGACGCTCAGGAAGTGAATCAGGCGGAGAAGTTCCGACTCTGCCATCTTAGGGGGGGTTCTAGAACGACTCTGCCATCTTAGGGGGGGTTCTAGAACGACTCTGCCATCTTAGGGGGGGTTCTAGAACGACTCTGCCATCTTAGGGGGGGTTCTAGAACGACTCTGCCATCTTAGGGGGGGTTCTAGAACGACTCTGCCATCTTAGGGGGGGTTCTAGAACGTCTCTGCCATCTTAGGGGGGGTTCTAGAACGACTCTGCCATCTTAGGGGGGGTTCTAGAACGTCTCTGCCATCTTAGGGGGGGTTCTAGAACGTCTCTGCCATCTTAGGGGGGGTTCTAGAACGTCTCTGCCATCTTAGGGGGGGTTCTAGAACGTCTCTGACATCTTAGGGGGGGTTCTAGAACGTCTCTGCCATCTTAGGGGGGGTTCTAGAACGTCTCTGACATCTTAGGGGGGGTTCTAGAACGTCTCTGACATCTTAGGGGGGGTTCTAGAACGTCTCTGACATCTTGTGGTTCTTCTGGGTGGTTGGACAGAACGTTCAGATCCAGTTCAGGGTTCAGTGTCACCTTGTCTAGAATTACATGAACTCCCTGCACTCAAAACTTGAACAGTTTGAACAACAAGGAGAGGGGGGGGCGGGGGGAGAGGGGGGGCGGGGGGAGAGGGGGGGCGGGGGGAGAGGATCGTCTTGTGCTGTACCACAATGTGGCTTGTGGTTGATAACTGACCCTGATCCTGCATCACTTCATGAAAGCACCAAAACTAATATTTAGGATCTCCTACTCACCACTATCCAACAGAAAGACATTCTTTGTCTAATTCTGGCCCACAGGAAGTAAATCACTTCAGTGATCCAAGTCACAAGTGTAAACAAACATGCAAAACAGACATTTTCCTTCTCAAAACCCAAATCATCACTTGTACCAACTTCCATGTACGTGCGTTACTCTATGTTGGGTTGTTTACCTTATTAAGCTGTCAGTTTCAAGTGTTTTTGTACATCCTTTTTTACAAGCAAGATCACAGAAGGCTTCACTTACACCCATAAAATTGCCCCTCAGCAAACCTAAAACCCACAAGGACAATTTTGAAAAACTCCCTGAGAAAACTCACTAGAGCAGAAAACATGGACGAGGAGGCTCGGCTCACTGGATGACCTCAGGTCAGTGACAGAGGGTCACTGTGCAGAACACAAGCTGAACACAGTCAGACATCAATAAAGTGACTAGACAGTAACAGATACCACCACAGAGTAAACATTAGTCATGGAGGATCCCCATCTGAATGCTGGAAGTGGGACACTGCCAAAGGCAACACTCACCTGCAGTTCATCTGACCACCAGCAGGGGGCAGCATCCTCACACCTCCTCCACTGCACTGATGTTGACACACAGCAGGACGGTGGTTGTTGTCCAAGCCTGTAAAGAATCAAACAAAAAAAACATATGAAAGCATCCCTTATTATTAATAAACTATCATAAATAAACGATCATCCTTATCTGAGTTAGTGAAGCTGTCTGTCTGTGTGTTTTACTGACATCGAGATGTGAAAGATCAGTAGATCATGGACTCATCATGTGTTCATGATAACTAAAGGATAACTGTCTTTAAACGTTAACCTGCTGTGGATTTCATTAGTTGCCGTTACTTTCTGTTACCCAGACCTTGACATCAAGTCTACAGCACAGATCCAGAAACATCAGGATCTACTTAACTGGACATGAAACCGTGTCAGGAAGTCATGCAAGTAAAATAACTATTGGAAAACAACAACATGTTTAATGTTTTATTCCTGTTCACACTTGTTTCCAGTGAGGTGTTGTGTGAAGTGTGTCAGTTATTTAAAGAACACGAGTGTGCAGAAAGAGGGCAAGACTGAAGTCTGGGAACAAGCTGATGTGACCCCCACCTGCCTGTCACCAGGGGGGCGGGGTCAGATGAACCCCACCTGACTCTTACCAGGGAGGGGGGTCACATGACCCCCAGCTGATTCTAACCAGGGGGCGTGGTCACATGACCCCCACATGAGTCTAACCGGGGGTGGGGGGGGGTGTCAGCCTCATCTTCAGTGTTCTCACACCAGTCACCCAGGGCCTCCAGTCCTGCACAGGTGAGAGCGTGTCCAGAAAAGACCAGTGATCGTGCTGCTGTTGGGAAGGTCAGTCCAAGGTCAGTCCAGGGGATGACAACTGAAATGAAGGTTTTCAAACGAGGCTTCTTACCTCCTCCTTGACCTCCTTCTTCACTTGTTTGAGGTTGGACCTCAGATCCATGGTCACCTTGTGCTTGGAGCCCAGCAGAGCCTGGAGCATGGCGTCAGCGGACAAACGGACCTTCTTCCGGTCTGGTTTCTTCTGGTCTGGTTTCTTCTGGTCTGGTTTCTTCTGGTCTGGTTTCTTCTGGTCTGGTTTCTTCAGGTCTGGTTTCTTCTGGTCTGGTTTCTTCAGGTCTGGTTTCTTCTGGTCTGGTTTCTTCAGGTCTGGTTTCTTCAGGTCTGGTTTCTTCTGGTCTGGTTTCTTCTGGTCTGGTTTCTTCTGGTCTGGTTTCTTCTGGTCTGGTTTCTTCAGGTCTGGTTTCTTCAGGTCTGGTTTCTTCAGGTCTGGTTTCTTCTGGTCTGGTTTCTTCTGGTCTGGTTTCTTCTGGTCTGGTTTCTTCTGCCCCCCCAGCCCCCACAGCCCCCCACAGCCCCCTCAGCCCCCCCTGCCCCCCCAGCCCCCTCAGCCCCCCTGCCCCCCCAGCCCCCAAAGCCCCCCCTGCCCCCCCGCCCCCTCAGCCCCCCACACAGAACAGGATCCTGGTATGTACTCACACTCTTTCTCACACTTGCCAGCTCGTCTCTCTCCTCGTCAATCTTATCTACAGTTCACAGTTCCTACAGTCAATCAACAAGGAGAATAAAGAACATCTTTAACAAATATGACAGTTTAGTAACGTTGCAAAATGTCATCAAACCTCAACAGATCCAAATAAAGATGTGTATGAATCATGGTTCCAGTCCTGGCTGTGTGTTTCATTCTCCTATCTGAAACTCCTGATGAGTTGAAGGAAGGCAGAGTCCTTCTAAATGTGGGCAGAGTGACAGTATGAAGGCAGCTGTCTTAAGGACTGCTTATCATCAGGGAGTCATTTACAACCCAACACTGACATGTGATGCTAATCCTTAAGGTGAAAGATGTCAGCACAGCACAGACTGCTACAAACAGCTCACAAACAAAAGATATTTCAGGAAACACAAAGGGTGTATTGATATATATGGTAAAGACTGGAGTACATGTACTTTAAATATGTATTTATACATATACTAAATCAGATATAGATATTATATATATATATATATACATAATATCTATATCTGATTTAGTATATGTAAATAAAAATACCAAAAGTCAACACTATTGACAGCAATATGCATTATCATGCAACTCAATAAGGATTATAAAACATCACAGTAAAACCAAACATGTAAATTGACGTCACAAAGAAAAGCAAGATTGATTTATTGTTGAAATTGTCTACTGGTAAGATCAGGCGACTTTCATATTGGTACTGTAGAAGGTTGGTGCAGTGATGTTCAGAAGATCATGTTCAGATTGTGACGTGATTTAACTATGATGGCTTACACAGATACAGTGTACACCACACATGCTATTTCCTGTCAGATTTGAGTGATGAAGGTGACTGGTGTTAGTATTGTGTCAAGCATCTTGTTGTGCACAAACACAAAATGTTTAAATGAAAACACTCACCTGATGTCAAAAGGTAAGTCAGACTCCTCTGTGTCTGTTGAATGGGGATATGTAGTCACAAACAGATTATGAGCAAGAATTAACTGGTTAATAAAGTTCTGAAAAGTCTATATTCACGTTTCTGCAGAGAGGAGTTGTGTTACACACTAAATACTTCTTGATATTGTGTCAATAAGTGAACATAATGAAACTCACCTGACGGTTCTGCTGCTTCATAAGCAGGTTCTGCTGCTTCATAAGCAGGTTCTGCTGCTTCATAAGCAGGTTCTGCTGCTTCATAAGCAGGTTCTGCTGCTTCACTGTCACTGTAAAGCATTAAGCAGCACTGGGAATAAGCAGAGCCATCCATCCATCCTCAAGATTAAAACCATCATCAGGGTCTCAAGAGTGGAACTACAAACAGCCACTGAAGGGATTTCACAGACGTGTTCTTTAACAACGTCCCAAAAGATCAGTAAACGGTTCCTCCAGTAAACTTTAATATAACATCTCAAATATTCGACCGATTAAGTTCTGTTTCAGAGGCAGCTGGATTGTAAACACATTAGCCTGTCGGTAATCTGCCTGATACAAGACACATTCCAATCAATTAACATGATTGAAATGATTAATTCATGAACTGAACATCTAACAGGGGGTCTGTGTCTGTCCTGCAGGAGGGCTGTGCATGTCAGTCTGACAGACAGACAGGAGGCTGTGTCATCCTCAGGCTTGGCCTCACAGAGATGACCTACATGAGATGAGGACGAGGACAAACAAACCTTGAAATCAACTGATTTTCACAGGACGATTTATTAGAAATCATGGCATAATAGTGAACATGTAACCAATTTACAGAGTTTGTTCATAAAGAACTTGAGTGTGTGTGAAACTTCAGACTAATATTCAGAAGGTCAGATACCTCTGTCAGGCAGTGACACAGAGTAGCAGGTGAAGCATGCGGTCTAAATCCAAGACAAATGACAAAAGTTTACTCAAACGAAGATATCAGTAACTTCAATCTATTTTGGTCTCACAGTCTTCTAATCTAGGCATCAGACTCAAACATTTTCTTCCTGCCTCCCATATCGGACTTGTCCTCGATGTTCTTACGCCAGTCGCCAACATCACGCAGCTGTTTGTCCTGAGGAGGGAGAGAGGGAAGAGGGAGAGAGAGAAGAGGGAGAGAGGAGAGAGGGAGAGAGGGAAGAGGGAGAGAGAGAAGAGGGAGAGAGGAGAGAGGGAGAGAGGGAAGAGGGAGAGAGAGAAGAGGGAGAGAGGAGAGAGGGAGAGAGGGAAGAGGGAGAGAGGGAGAGGGAGAGAGGGAAGAGGGAGAGAGGAGAGAGGGAGAGAGGGAAGAGGGAGAGAGGGAAGAGGGAGAGAGGAGAGAGGAGAGAGGGAGAGAGGGAAGAGGGAGAGAGGGAAGAGGGAGAGAGGAGAGAGGAGAGAGGGAGAGAGAGAAGAGGGAGAGAGGGAAGAGGGAGAGAGAAGAGGGAGAGAGGGAAGAGGGAGAGAGAGAAGAGGGAGAGAGAGAAGAGGGCGAGAGGGAAGAGGGAGAGAGGAGAGAGGGAGAGAGGGAAGAGGGAGAGAGGGAAGAGGGAGAGAGGAGAGAGGGAGAGAGGGAAGAGGGAGAGAGGGAAGAGGGAGAGAGAGAAGAGGGAGAGAGGGAAGAGGGAGAGAGGGAAGAGGGAGAGAGGGAAGAGGGAGAGAGAGAAGAGGGAGAGAGGGAAGAGGGAGAGAGGGAAGAGGGAGAGAGAGAAGAGGGAGAGAGGAGAGGGAGAGAGGGAAGAGGGAGAGAGGGAGAGAGGGAAGAGGGAGAGAGGGAAGAGGGAGAGAGGGAAGAGGGAGAGAGGGAAGAGGGAGAGAGGAGAGAGGGAGAGAGGGAAGAGGGAGAGAGGGAGAGAGGGAAGAGGGAGAGAGGGAAGAGGGAGAGAGGGGTGCAGGAAAACAAGAGTGGAGGTCAAAAACATCGACCCTAATAAGTCTGTTTATGGAGGATTTCATTAGGTTTGGCTCTCTGACCCTCTGAGGGTCTATGAGCCGTCTTTTGTGACGCTGTTCATAACAAGAGCTTTGAAAGTACAACTGGACCTGTTATTGACTTCATGTTTGATTATCATTTATGTAGCCACACCTCCATCAGGTCAGGCCACACCTGTCAGGTTGGACCACACTTCCATCAGGTTAAGCCACACCTCCATCAGGTCAAGCCACACCTCCATCCGGTTAAAGACTGTCCCAGTGTTAATGTCTCACCTCCTCCTTGACCTCCTTCTTGACTTGTTTGAGGTTGGACCTCAGATCCATGTTCACAGTGTGTTTGGATCCCAGCAGAGCTTTGAGCATCGCATCAGCTGACATCCTGACCTTCTTCAGAGCTGGTTTCTTGAACTTCCCCTTCAGGTCAATTATTTTGATATTCAGGTCCTTAACCTGCAGCAGAAAGGTCAATAATGTAGGGTGACCATCACAGACACACAAACTGAATGACTGATAGTACCAAGCTGGACAGCCCTTACCTCCTCCACCACCATGTTTGCTTTGAACTCTAAGATGTACCTCTCTTCATCAATGACATCAATCTTTTGGTGCAAATTTCTGCAGTATTCCTATAGTAGAATAATGCATGTTAGGTTTTTTCAGTACTTCAGTTCTAAGCTAGACAGTAGCAGCAGCCCAGTGTATCTGAAGGTGATGAGGTCATATCGTACCATGAGCTCCTCCCTGCTGTGAGGCATATCCAGAGGAGGACAGTTCTCCTCCATGTATTTCTTCCTTTCTTCCACCTTTTCTTTCGCTTCCGCCTCAAGTAAGTCCTTAGCAACCCCTAACATGCAGCTCTGGGGACCACAAAACCTGGTTTAGATTCACTTCCTGACTCAAACTGTCGCTGCAAAGCTACAAAGACCAAATCAAAACCCCTTCAAGAGCTCTCTCTCTCACCTTGATGTTGTGCTTACGGCTCATGGACATTCGTTTGCTGTGAAGGGACGATTGGGGAACGTTAGTGAACATGTTTTGATTCAGTCATTTTTGCTCAGAAACATGAAGTAACATTGAGTTCTTACTCTGTCATCTTGGCGCTGGGCGTGTTCACTCACTGCAGGTGGAAATCAGGACTAAGAGACTGAATGACCTGCATTAGACAAACGTTTTTTTTCTCTCTCATCACAATGGCATCTTTCTGATCTGTTTTTACACACAGCTGTTAGGGTTAGGGGTTTATATTTAAGTTTCTAACAGCGAGACTTTTACTTTCAAATAAATGTAGCAACATGCAGGAGTTACATGGCTGGTCTTTAACTCGTGAACTAAACACTCTGTCAGTCTCCCAGTCAAGAACCACCCCTGAGTCTCTCTAATCTGATGTGATGTCTCCTTGGAGACGGTTGTCATATCATTGATAGTGGTCAGAGATCTAAATCGGTGGCAGATCCTCTCATAAGTGGCTGTGTTACGGAGGGGCTGCTTTCCTGGAGGTCATGGTAACCCAACACCACAGCTGCTGGAGGGACACTAGTCTTCTGGAACATCCCTGAGATGAGCAAGACCTTAGAACATGTCTCCAAAATAACTGCTGAGGGCAGCCCTTGCTGGCTCAGAGAGGCAGCTCTTTGTCAGGGGAGTTCAACAGAGCTGTCAAGGTAGAGAGTGATTACACAGCTCTTTAATCACTCTGCATCCTCGGTGTTTAACTTGGTTCAACTGAACAGTCAAACTGGTTTTCAGTCACCCTGCTGTTTCCAGCAGCTGCCGTCTTTAAGCTCTCACTGAGGACAGCATCTCTGCCTCACTAGGAGTCATCTTGTCATGACAATTATCACTTCTGAACCTTCTATACCACAAACAGGATATTTCCAAATGTGCAGTATTGAGGAGAATAGGTCCGGCAGAATGAGCTGAGATCTGTCTAGATATATAAAATTTGATAGAATTGATGTCCCAGATTTGGTGTTGACAGATATGCGAACCTTTGAGGATCCCCTTGTGATTTTATGACTTGTAGTGGTGTTTCCTTACAACATGCCTCGACATCTCACAGCTGCTAGATCATGGATTCACTGTCTGGGACACACCTGATGCCTCCACACTATCAGAGAGGAACTCCATAAAACACTACGCTGTTATTTTAACCTCCTGATCTTATATCACAGCAATCCACAAGTCATTGTTCAACATTTAGCTAAAATCGCATCTGTATGTTCAAGATGTTATCAGAAAATACAATCCAATTTTAACGACCGTTAGTAAGAAGGCAAGATTCAAAATTCATGGACCTACAGAGGATCACGAAAATATCAAAAAATCCAAACAGCAAATAGAGATGAGTAAACATGCTTTCATCTACTCAAGTAGCTCGACAGGAATAACCCTTTTACAATACAGATATCTTCCTTTTTACTCACAGACTAAAAAGACAGATCTCAAAATAATTCCTGCCAAAGAAATAACCATACGCACTGGTTCAGCTGTAGCATAAAAAGTCGTGCACACCCACTGAGCCAAAATATATCCACGAACAGTATAAAGTATTCCTTCTCCTCAGAAACTGTCCTAAAGACACGAGCAGCTCAGAGATGGAGAGAAGGATGGATCCTCACCGTGACGCTGAGGAGAGCCAGGCAGGCTTGTTAGGGAATGGGACAGACCACAGGCAGTTCAAGTGTTAAGAAGGTATATATTGCATTCTGTGATATCTCTCTAAATCCCTGTCTTTCTCTTTATGGAAGGGGGATTATAACCCAAACCAATGAGCTGGCAAGGTCATGAAATACAGTCCAGACACCCCCCTCACAACCCCCAAACACACAATCCCCTCACCACCCCCACACACAACCCCCTCACCACCCCCTCACACCCCCCTCACCACCCTCACACACAATCCCCTCATCACCCCCACACGTAAACCCCCCTTCCATGGGAGCCTCCATTATAAATAACCTGTCCTTCAAGATTGTTGTTCTTTTTTTACTATCTTTTATATAGCAGAAGGCATCATCTCTAATTAAAATAGAGATTCCTCCGACAGACCTAACGAAGTCACCTGGCAGAAAGCATCGTTATCATAAAGCATCGTTATTAGAAGGCATCGTTATCAGAAGGCATCGTTATCAGAAGGCATCGTTATCATAAAGCATCGTTATCAGAAGGCATCGTTATCAGGAACTGGCAGAGTGTTTAAGATCTGTCAAATGACTTCATCACAGTATTTACAAGCTCCAGACTTGGTGTTACCTTCCAGACATCAGACGTCTGTGTTGACGGGTCTGTTTGTTACCTTCCAGACATCAGACGTCTGTGTTGACGGGTCTGTTTGTTACCTTCCAGACATCAGACGTCTGTGTTGACGGGTCTGTTTGTTACCTTCCAGACATCAGACGTCTGTGTTGACGGGTCTGTTTGTTACCTTCCAGACATCAGACGTCTGTGTTGACGGGTCTGTTTGTTACCTTCCAGACATCAGACGTCTGTGTTGACGGGTCTGTTTGTTACCTTCCAGACATCAGACGTCTGTGTTGACGGCTCAGGATCTTCCTTTCATCCCACAGATTAAGTTTTGTTGTTGTTGTACGACATAAAAAGAAAAGAACATTTGTTGCATTGCCAGTTTACACAGTCTAACTTTGGACTCAACAATACAATATATATGTTATCCTTATAGCCCATGATAAACCAAACTAATATGACCATAATTTAGTCAAACCTAACCAACCAAATATGACCACACCTTACTAACCCCCAACCAAATATGACCGCACCTTACTAACCCCCAACCAAATATGACCACACCTTACTAACCCCCAACCAAATATGACCGCACCTTACTAACCCCCAACCAAATATGACCACACCTTACTAACCCCCAACCAAATATGACCACACCTTACTAACCCCCAACCAAATATGACCACACCTTACTAACCCCCAACCAAATATGACCACACCTTACTAACCCCCAACCAAATATGACCACACCTTACTAACCCCCAACCAAATATGACCGCACCTTACTAACCCCCAACCAAATATGACCACACCTTACTAAGCCCTAACCAAATATGACCGCACCTTACTAACCCCCAACCAAATATGACCACACCTTACTAACCCCCAACCAAATATGGACCCTTAGAGATCATTCTTCTGATAACACAGAACATCGCGGGTGTGTTTTCAATGAAAGCAGCATATGCATCACAGTCATGCAGAAACAGTTTCCTTCTAGAACTCACCCTCATCCTTGACCTCTCTGGGATTGATTGATTGAGTTTCACCTTTGTTGCAGCTGCTGTGAACGGAAGCTTCATTCCACCTGGTGATTTACTGATTTAGAAACCATCCAGCTCTACAGCGTGTCATGTAGTAATGTTAGACACACAACCATGAATCGAATCTTTGTTACCTGGAGTCAAGTTCATTTGAACCCAGATTTTCCCATGGGAAAACAAGAAGTCAATGAACAAAGTACCGATAATCGTCAAGCAATTTATTACTGTAAAACAAGTTCTTGTTGCTAATGAGATTACACCCAAGAAAATCTACCTTTGTTGTTTTACAGAAACATACAGTTGTTGATAACAGTTGTTCAGTGGTCAGTCATTAAAGGATTGGATAAACATATTCAATGGGGAAATGCAGTAGGCTTCAATAAGCATCTTCTTTCTGTAATCCATGACTGAGTTGTCCTTGTGTTTACGCCAGCAGACAACATCCCTTCTGCATCCTGTAACAGGGTAAATGAATGATCAGCAAAGATTTCCACCCAGTCACCATCCCTTTGGGGCCCCCTGCTGAGCGGCTCTGTGAACTCATGTAGATATATTCATGACAGGAGAGGCTGAGGGGACGAGGTGGCGTCCGGTGCTTGTTTCCTCTCACCTCTTTCTTGATCTGCAGCTTCTAAGACGTCTCAAACATCTTCTTCCGGTCAGCTTTGTCCTCGATGTTCTTACGCCAGTCACCAACTGCTTCCTTGTCCTTTGAAAGTGGAGGGAAAGAGGAAGTGGATCAGTACCACTCATACTCATGAACAGTAAAAAAACAACTTTAAGAGTAAGTTTGATAAACACAAAATATGGTTAAATCACCTTAACCAGTAACATCAGAAACACCTTAACCAGAAACACCTTCACCCGGAACATCAGAAACACCTTGACTAGTACAACCAGAAATACCTTAACTAGAACACCTTAACCAATACAATTAAGTACCTTAACCAGAAACATCTTCTCCTGGAACACCTTAACCAGTACAACAAATACCTTAACTAGAGACACCTTCATTAAAAAGACCTTAATCAGAAAACACAATGACCAGTACACTCAGAAACACCTCAGAAACACCATGACCAGTACGACTGGAAACTCTTCATGAAACAGAATCAACATGTGTTCATCTCTTTTCATACTACTGCTTTAGATAACGTTTGTAAAGACTGTCCCAGTGTTAATGTTTCACCTCCTCCTTGACCTCCTTCTTCACTTGCTTCAGATTAGCCCTCAGATCCATGTTCACAGTGTGTTTGGATCCCAGCAGAGCTTTGAGCATCGCATCAGCTGACATCCTGACCTTCCTCAGAGCTGGTTTCTTGAACTTCCCCTTCAGGTCCTGCACCTTGATGTGCATGTCTTCAATCTGAACACAAACAGGAAGTTGCTTCTAGTTAGTTTTTGTTCTAAACTTTAGTGTACTGCAGTTGCACTTGATCACTGTCCACACAAGCTTCTGCCTAGAAAAGTCGCCACCTCCTTCGCATTCTTGTTGACTTTACTCTCCAGATCATATCTCTCCTCGTCTATCTTGTCAATCTTATGATGAATCTCTCTGCAGAGCTCCTGCAACACAAGTTCACAAGTACAGGATTATCAGTGTCAACTCATTACACATACACAGAAATAAAATCCAACCCACAGGTAACTGAGTGTGTTTGGATGTGTCTGATGGTACCTGCAGCTCCTGCATGCTCCTGGGCAGGACCAGAGGAGGACACGTCTCCTCCATGTACCTCTTCCTCCATTCCTCCTGCTCCTGGGCTTCTTCCTCCAGTAAACCCTTGGCGATGGCCAGCATCAAACTCTGCACAACAACGTCTTCATCAGTCACATGACTCTCACTCTGCTGTCTGTATTTTCTTCCGGTGTAATATACTGTATACTGATGTGAATATACCTTCAGATGATGCTTGCGACTTGAGGACATCTTTTTTCTGAAACGTTAGTTTATAGAACATGAGATTAATGTGAGTAAAATCAAATAAAGAATGAATCAGTATTATTTAAGTTGTTTATTTGATGATTCTTACTCACTCTGACATGATGGCGTTTGTTTGTTTTTTCACACCCTGAGGAAAAACAACAGATAATCTACTTGACCAGATTTTCTTTAACATCTCAATGTCTTACTACCATTTTAAGATTGTTAATTAACTGTATTTTTTTTTCATTGCAAGTGGAAAAAATGATTAGATGTGAATGTCAGTCAGAAACAGACTGAGAAGTGTGTCTTAACAAAGGCCCCAGGAGAAACTCAATCAGCCATCCTCCTGTGCATTAGCATGGAATGTCCCTATCCAATACAGTCAGCCATGATTGTTCCTCTGAGGAGAAACTCGATCTTCACACAAGCGTTTTAGCTGTGGAAAAGCATCAGCTAAATAAAGATGGAGATATTTGGGTCAGCTGTTCTTCTTGACTGGCTGTCATGAAAGGATTGTCTGGAAGATGATCAAAAACCTGATAGCTCCTCTATTCAGAGCCTTAGTGGCCCAGTGGCAGAACTGAGGCAGATATCATCTCTCCTCTGAAATACAGGCTGGGCAGATCACAGTGGTCTGTGGCTGCAGTGGTCTGGGTCTGCAGTAGTCTGTGGCTGCAGGGCTTTAAGGCTGCAGTAGTTAACACCTCCTCCTCACACTGTGGGTTCAGCTCAGGATGTCATTCTCAGTATGAATAGAGGCTCTTTAGTGGGTTGGTAAGAACATCCTGTAATGATCAGTTTAAGTACAGTGATGATCATTTACCTTTCTGTGGGCTGAGACAAGCCTATACTGACAGACTGTCTAAATAAAGACAGAGAACTATTGAAATAGTCAGTTTCAACAATATGACTCATTATACATGCAAGACTGATCATTCCTGTTTAAATGGTTTTCTCGTAATCGTAAAGAATCCCAGAGATCAATTTTCAAGGCATACTGATATCTGTACAGTGTCACACAAGATTATTCTGGCAGGTTAAAAGCGATAACATCTCGCCTCTGTGATAAGATTTCCTGTCTTATCAAAGCAGGTTCATTAACATCCAGGTGGTGTTTGGCTACATGCCTCCAGACACAGGTCACTGCAGCAGTCTAGCTGAGCTGTCCACTGTGATGTATCAGCAGTCTAGCTGAGCTGTCCACTGTGATGTATCAGCAGTCTAGCTGAGCTGTCCACTGTGATGTATCAGCAGTCTAGCTGAGCTGTCCACTGTGATGTATCAGCAGTCTAGCTGAGCTGTCCACTGTGATGTATCAGTTACATCTAAGTAATTAACGATGACACCAAGTTTCAACACATCCTTTCATCACACAACAGAGGAATATCCCAGCTTACATTCTGATCCGACCAAACTTATCCTTGTAACAAGATATCTCTCCAATTCAATGGACTAAAGTTCATGCAAGTTGGCTGAGGAATCTTTTCTATCAAGTTAAGACAGAGATTTGTACAAAGACTCTTATAACACAGTCAATATGACCACAAAAGATCATTGTATCCATCACAGATCAATATCACCACCACAGATCAATATCACCACCACAATCATTGTAACCACCACAGATCAATATAACCACCACAGACTCTGACTCAGACCCAAATCATAGAGCTACAAACCAGCAGCACTTTAGAAAGGGATCAAGTCATCAGGTATCAACTTCATCCACAAACCAAAGTAACAAAGTGTCAAAGAAAAACAAGCAGTTCAACACTTCAGCCTGTAAATCCACCAAGTCTTTAACAGAAGCAGCAAGTTAGCAGGCAATGAAACAGGACAGCTTCTCACCTACAGACCAGGCAATGAAACAGGACAGCTTCTCACCTACAGACCAGGCAATGAAACAGGACAGCTTCTCACCTACAGACCAGGCAATGAAACAGGACAGCTTCTCACCTACAGACCAGGCAATGAAACAGGACAGCTTCTCACCTACAGACCAGGCAATGAAACAGGACAGCTTCTCACCTACAGACCAGGCAATAAAACAGGACAGCTTCTCACCTACAGACCAGGCAATGATACAGGACAGCTTCTCACCTACAGACCAGGCAATGAAACAGGACAGCTTCTCACCTACAGACCAGGCAATGAAACAGGACAGCTTCTCACCTACAGACCAGGCAATGGAACAGGACAGCTTCTCACCTACAGACCAGGCAATGAAACAGGACAGCTTCTCACCTAGAGACCAGGCAATGAAACAGGACAGCTTCTCACCTACAGACCAGGCAAGTTCAGGGAGACGAAGAGTTTGACAGGAGTCTGGACCAAACTGGCCAAAGGTTTGATGATGGCGTTACAACAAGGTTTATATTGCATTCTCTGATGACCAAGGAAAACCCATATTTCTCTTTATGGAAACAGATTCACCCACAGACCAATAGGGTAGCAAGCACCTGAAATACTATATCTGACCCCTAACTCCCCCCATCTTCCTCTATTATAAATAACCCTCCCTTTCACTCTCTTCTTTTCCTGATTAGTCAAGGTCTTTAGCTGGGCTTCCTCTGGGCAGGAGGAGCTAGAGCTAGTGAGATGCTGCCCCAGTCTAAACGCCTCACAGCAGAAGAGGAGTGAATCAAGCTGGTCAGTTACTGCTGTGTTTGAGCAGTGCTGTGTTGGGTTCTGCTCGGTGGTTAAGGGTGAGGATGTTAGCGTGAGTGAGCGCAGGTGTGTGAGCAGACCTGGACAGCTGCAGGACCAGCAGGTGGACCTTCTGCTGGGGGACACAGATGGAGGTGAGGGATGTCTGAGGAGACGCCACAGGAAGTACGGAGGTTCTGGGGTGTGTTAGTGTGCCGCTGTGGTAAAACAGCAAGACAGTATTATTCATATGGAATTCATGTGGCGACACAGAAGGTGCCCTGGTTCAAACCCCGGCTGTGTCAACATGACGTCTGCTAAATGACTAAATGTAGTATGGATTTTATTTATATATACTGTATATGCTAATATATGTTTATAGAATTGGTGCTTCTTAAGCAAACAGTTGATGTTGGCAGTAGTTTGAATCCTGAACAGCCGATCCTAACTTAACCACTGATACATCTGGGGCGACAAACAAATTCATTATTGGTAAGTAAATTTGAGGATTAGGATACACACACCTACTTAGAACACGGCTGTTTGAACCCTCTCTGTTACAACACAGACAGCTCTCTCAGCTGAGGGACTGGAAGAGGCACAGGTGGGATTAAGCTATTAAATGACCTGTGGCACGTCCACTTACCCTACGCAGATAATCACTAATGCTTTTGACATCTGGAACATTCTGCTGCTCAGTCTTTCTGAGGGTGGGCGCACATACAAGACAATCTCAGAATGATTCATTACAATTCACTCTTTGAACTCTCTAAAATCGAGTCTTTACATTATGTGAGATTATATATTACAATTTATATCAGTAAAAAAAAAAAATATATATATATATATATATACAGTATATTAACTTACATTTTCTGGGGGGGGAAACCTTGATAAGAACGACTTCATATTCAGAGCGTTCATATTTGGCTGTTTTTAGATCTTAGGTTGCACTTCCTGGAAGTTTGATCCCCTCTCAACACTTTGTCACTGGCCACTTCACACAGACCCTGGGTCAGCAATGTTCAACTGATTATACCTCAACTTATCTTTGGGATGGTTTGGATTTACAAGGTCAGGTTATAGGTTATTATGTGTATTAATGGTTTAGTATACTCTATTGTTTATTATTTAGTAGGTTTATTACATTTGATCTTATCATGGATTCTCTTCTGTGTTGTTATGGCAGGTTTCTTTGTGCTGTCTGCCCAGTCTGACCCTGTGTTATTCTGTGCTTCTGACAATAAAAGACTTGGAACTTGAACTACTTAACATGAACGTTATTTTATTGAATCTTAATGAACCAAAGCTGAACAGCAGGAGACACACAGCTCTCTGTGCTGTTAGGAGCAGCTGCCTTAACGAGACACCATTAACTCAAACTGATGTCTGCATCTAATGAGGTGGACAGGAATTCAGGAAAGACAACTGTGAATTCAGGAATTCCCTCCCATGTCGCTGTTGATAGAGTGAAACTTGGCAGAGGATAACTAGGAGGTGACTAGTGTTACCAAACAGAGGATAACTAGGAGGTGACTAGTGTTACCAAACAGAGGATAACTAGGAGGTGACTAGTGTTACCAAACAGAGGATAACTAGGAGGTGACTAGTGTTACCAAACAGAGGATAACTAGGAGGTGACTAGTGTTACCAAACAGAGGATAACTAGGAGGTGACTAGTGTTACCAAACAGAGGATAACTAGGAGGTGACTAGTGTTACCAAACAGAGGATAACTAGGAGGTGACTAGTGTTACCAAACAGAGGATAACTAGGAGGTGACTAGTGTTACCAAACAGAGGATAACTAGGAGGTGACTAGTGTTACCAAACAGAGGATAACTAGGAGGTGACTAGTGTTACCAAACAAAGGATAACTAGGAGGTGACTAGTGTTACCAAACAGAGGATAACTAGGAGGTGACTAGTGTTACCAAACAGAGGATAACTAGGAGGTGACTAGTGTTACCAAACAGAGGATAACTAGGAGGTGACTAGTGTTACCAAACAGACGACCAGATGACTGGACATGTCCACGACCAGGACTGTCGCTGTGACTGCCTCTTTCTTTTTCTGAAGCATGGATGATGTCTGTTTGGTGCACGAAGGTCTTTTATTTGAGTATCTGCCAGTTAGTTTGATTTCCATGGTAACAGTCCCTCCTTCCTCTGATGTAAGAGGACAGCATCACTGAGGAAACATCCTGTTGAAGATAAAATATGACAGCAGATATAACGCTCTCAAACACTGACCCCCGCGCACACACACACACACACACACACTCTTTAGAGTTAGGGAGATCATGTTTAGAATAATATGACTTTCCCTTCCATATATACATGGAAAAAAGGCATCAGACAAAAATAAAACACAGTAAATACATAGCTTCACATATTCTAATTTCATTTCAATTTTCCAGAACATTCCGGACCATTAAGAATTCACCTGAGTACAAGTTGTAACATGTTGAAACATCTAGAACACTTCTGTCAAGGGCCCAAATCATTTTTACTACAACATAAACTCAGTTGTAAATAGTAAAACGCTATAGTGGTTGCCTTGAGGAAAACAAGTCTTTTTCGGTCAAGGGAAATGATGGCCACAGCAGTTAATTACAGAACAAAGCCTCAGGATCCCCAAGAACTACTGCTCACCACCAATAAAAATACAATCACTATACAGCAACTTATCACTAACAGAAGTTACAGCATTAAACCAATTCACAGAAGATTATTTCATAGTATAATGACATCATGTGTCCTGTTAAAACAGTAATATTATCAAGAGGAAACTGAAGCAAAACGTTGTCAATGCCCAACAACTGTATACAAAGTGTGTACGTGTCACTGCATCACCACAGGAGACCAAACCACAACACAACCCTCTAGAAACCTTTCATACTGAATCACCACACCTTTACACAAATGTACCACAACTTCTCGTAAGAAATATCCACACAGATGTTATTGAGAAGCGAAATAATTCCTCCTCTGTGACAGTGCAAACACTTTGGAGGCTACTGAAACACTAGACTAGATCACTATGGAATCAACTAGACTAGATCACTATGGAATCAAATAGACTAGATCACTATGGAATCAAATAGACTAGATCACTATGGAATCAACTAGACTAGATCACTATGGAATCAACTAGACTAGATCACTATGGAATCAACTAGACTAGATCACAATGGAATCAAATAGACTAGATCACTATGGAATCAACTAGACTAGATCACTATGGAATCAACTAGACTAGATCACTATGAAATCAACTAGACTAGATCACTATGGAATCAACTAGACTAGATCACTGGATATGTAATGACCATATTTTAATGTAACACAATGTCATTACATTAATTGAAATGCAGAGGTCTTTGAGAAGTCATGTAAACTGAAAAAGTGATCACACTGGCAAACACACTGCCCCCCCCCCTACAAGCTAGTCAACAGAACATTCTGGAAACTCTTGTGAATAGTGCAAATAGATCAGCTGCAGTAGAACCCAATGAATGGTTCTCCAGGCTGATTCTAATACTGACTGTATAAAAAGGTTGTGACCTCCAGTTTCACTGCATACATCAAAGCTGACATCACAGAGCCACAGTTTCAAAGCACCACTATATCAACAACAACAAAAAGGTCCAACGAATGTCCCTTTAAGACAGTGACCCTCACAGAGGGCAGCTGTGATCTTCCACCTGGCTTCATGACCATGGGACTGATGTCCAACGTCTTGATGACACCTTATTGTCCGTGTCTAAGATGCTGAGCTGAGCGTCCTAATGTGCAGGTATCCATGTGCAAAGTGTCCCAGCATGTGGCCCCTCCCAGCATGTGGCCCCTCCCTGCATGTGGCTCCTCCCAGCATGTAGCCCCTCCCAGCATGTGGCCCCTCCCACCATGTGGCCCCTCCCAGTCCAGTATGTGGCTCCTCCCAGCATGTGGCCCCTCCCAGCATGTGGCCCCTCCCACCATGTGGCCCCTCCCTGCATGTGGCTCCTCCCAGCATGTGGCCCCTCCCTGCATGTGGCTCCTCCCAGCATGTGGCCCCTCCCAGCATGTGGCCCCTCCCAGCATGGGGCCCCTCCACAGTCCTACACACACCAAGAGCCCCAGCAGATGATCCAACAGGTCAGTCAGGTCTGCTGGATCAGAGAAGCTTATTGGAGTGACATTGATTGTCTGAGTTCTCTTCCAAGAATCTTCATGTTCCTTTGAAACCAAACCACCAGACAAGCAGCCACAGGCCGTGTTATCAGCCTCCATCTTGGATTCCAGAACCTGATTGTTTTATTCCGTTAGCAGCTGTGCACAGGACATCTTTCCTGTCTCCTCATAATGAATTGGGAGAGGAAAAACCACAAGAAAATCACATATCACATTCACAGGCTGTTCAATAGCAACACCAGCAGTTATTCCATGGTCACAACTTTAGTGATGCAGGTGTGACGATGACACCAGACTGGCTAGTCTAACCACAACATGGATCCACTGCCTGTGGATCAATCTTTAAAAATAAAAATAAAAAAAACAATCTAACCAAACTCCTTTACCCTGACAAACCCAGCTGGTCCAGAGAGTGAGAGTGTGTCAGGACCAGGCGATCCTGCGGGAGATGGCCTGCTTGAAGTCCTCTGTGTCCTCGCTACCCCCCGGCCTCAGAGCTCTCTCCAGGTTCACCAGCACGTCCTGGTGACAGCCCCGGATGTTCAGGGGGTACTTGGCTCTCAGCAGCTCGTAGGCTGTCAGGAGCCTCATGTTGTGCTTCACCATCAGGTACTGGATGATGCAGGCGGGGGCCAGAGAGTATCCGTCACGACAGTGGACCAACACCCGCTTCCTCTTCCCTGTCGACGCGTCGATGCACACGTTGATGTCGTCGAAGCAGCGCTGCTTGAGGGCGGGGCTTCCGCCCGGCGCGTCAGGAACCTGCGCTATGTCCACCTTGAGACGAGACCAGCTGTGACGGGCGCCGCGAGAGCAGGTGCAGGGGATGAGGCTGAGGCTTGGGCCAGGGCTGAGGCCGGGGCTGAGGCCGGGGCTGAGGCCGGGGCTGGGCTCTCCGGGCAAGCCGCTCATATCGATGATGATGTCAATGTTGTTGCGGCACAGCGTGCGCCCGCTGTAGGCTGCGTTCAAGTTGCCCACGTAGATGTAGTCTGTCACCTTGGAGATGACGGGCTCCGAGTACTGGAAGTGCTCTGGGCCGCTGGGTTTGGGCTCCGGGGTGTCGGGGGCCCGGCCCCCCACGCCCGCTGGCCCAGTGGCTGCTCGCCGACTGTAATTGCGTAGCTTCTTGGAGCCGGAGCGGGAGGGGGGGTTGGAGTCGGACTCGGAGCTGCTGTTCCAGGGAGGGGAGAACAGGGAGAAGCGACTGGAGGACTTGCTCTTGGTGAGAGGCTCCACCGGGCTGGACAGGCCGGAGCTGGAGGCACAGAACAGGGAGGCTCTCTCCAGGGAGCCTGTGCTGCTAGCTGCTCCAGCACTGTGAGCCTGCTCCATCTGAAACACAGTTGTGACAGTTGTGACTGACAGCTGTGTCAGTACCTGTGCAGTGTCAGTACCTGTGCTGTGTCAGTACCTGTGCAGTGTCAGTACCTGTGCAGTGTCAGTACCTGTGCTGTGTCAGTACCTGTGCTGTGTCAGTACCTGTGCTGTGTCAGTACCTGTGTCAGTACCTGTGCTGTGTCAGTACCTGTGCTGTGTCAGTACCTGTGCTGTGTCGGTACCTGTGCTGTGTCAGTACCTGTGCTGTGTCAGTACCTGTGTCAGTACCTGTGCTGTGTCAGTACCTGTGCTGTGTCAGTACCTGTGCTGTGTCAGTACCTGTGTCAGTACCTGTGCTGTGTCAGTACCTGTGCTGTGTCAGTACCTGTGCTGTGTCAGTACCTGTGTCAGTACCTGTGCTGTGTCAGTACCTGTGCTGTGTCAGTACCTGTGTCGGTACCTGTGCTGTGTCAGTACCTGTGCTGTGTCAGTACCTGTGTCAGTACCTGTGCTGTGTCAGTACCTGTGCTGTGTCAGTACCTGTGCTGTGTCAGTACCTGTGTCAGTACCTGTGCTGTGTCAGTACCTGTGCTGTGTCAGTACCTGTGCTGTGTCAGTACCTGTGTCAGTACCTGTGCTGTGTCAGTACCTGTGTCAGTACCTGTGTCAGTACCTGTGCTGTGTCAGTACCTGTGTCATTACCTGTGCTGTGTCAGTACCTGTGCTGTGTCAGTACCTGTGCTGTGTCAGTACCTGTGTCAGTACCTGTGCTGTGTCAGTACCTGTGCTGTGTCAGTACCTGTGTCAGTACCTGTGTCAGTACCTGTGTCAGTACCTGTGCTGTGTCAGTACCCGTGCTGTGTCAGTACCTGTGTCAGTACCTGTGCTGTGTCAGTACCTGTGTCAGTACCTGTGCTGTGTCAGTACCTGTGCTGTGTCAGTACCTGTGCTGTGTCAGTACCTGTGCTTTGAGGTTGTTTTTCCACTCCTGAGTCTCCAGCGTCTTGAAGCGGCCGCTGCTGTCTGAGGACACGGAGAAGCAGAGGGGCCGGTGGATCCGGGGGGGCAGCTGGGGGGTGAGGGCCGAGGGGGCCGGGGGGGCCGAGGGGGCCGGGGGGGCCGAAGGGGCCGAGCGGACATCATGATGTTCGTTCCTACTCATCATCAGATTGGGACATGAGCCTGGAGAGAAGAACCAGATGGACAGACACACACCTGGATCAGCTCCACAGTACTGACATCACAGAACATCAAGTCCAGTACAGTCAAGTTAGTTCAATTTGATCAGGGGTGTCCAACCCTGGTCCTCAGGGGCCACACTGTCCTGAAGGTTCTAGAGGTTTCCCTGCTCCAGCACACCTGAGTCTAATGAACTGGTCATTATCAAGCTCTGTGGAAGCCTCATAATGACCCATTCTTTAGATTCAGGTGTGCTGGAGCAGGGAAACATCTCAAACTGTCAGGACAGCAGCTCTGGAGGACCAGGGTTGGACACATTACTTAGATGATCAGCAGCACAGGAAATACTCTGGGATCAAATGTTACAGTATGCCTTGTAATCTATATGGTCTGTAATAGTATGTACAGACAGAGGTGACTAACCAGTGGCACATTCTGAGCGCTTTAGGGAGTAGATCTGCAAAGTGTGTGTTTTGAACGTGCTGTAAAGATGCTTGGCAATACCTGCAATTCAAACGACAAGAGTTACTAATCTGACAGGTTAAAGATATTTCTAAATGAAACTTCAGTTCACTTTGAACACAGGTGACTGGAGTTAGGAAGGATCATTTGCACAACAGTTCATCTTACCTGTCCTGCCATTGTGTTTGGAAAGCACCGTTTTATCCAACAGTTGATGTGAACCTTGGTGTGTGTTGAGTTTCTCCAGCTGGGTGTCCATGTTGTGACTCCTGCTGACAGAGGCTCAGGTGAGGCTGCCCGTCATCTGCAGTACAGGTGCCAGTCTTCCAGATGGCCATCATAACTAGGTAGCTTATTAATGTCCACGACCTGCTGTGTCTAAGACTAATATCGGATGACCAGGGGACAGAGAGCTGGTGCATGATCAGGACCTCTTACAGGATGACCAGAGGACAGAGAGCTGGTGCATGATCAGGACCTCTCACAGGATGACCAGAGAGCTGGTGCATGATCAGGATCTCTTACAGGGATGACCAGAGAGCTGGTGCATGATCAGGACCTCTTACAGGATGACCAGAGAGCTGGTGCATGATCAGGACCTCTTACAGGATGACCAGAGAGCTGGTGCATGATCAGGACCTCTCACAGGATGACCAGAGAGCTGGTGCATGATCAGGACCTCTTACAGGATGACCAGAGAGCTGGTGCATGATCAGGACCTCTCACAGGATGACCAGAGAGCTGGTGCATGATCAGGACCTCTCACAGGATGACCAGAGAGCTGGTGCATGATCAGGACCTCTTACAGGATGACCAGAGAGCTGGTGCATGATCAGGACCTGGAATGACTCATGATGTGCAGTTAGAAAGCTCGTTAGCCGGGTCTGTTCATGCTACCATGCTAGGCTAGCTCTCTTGCAAGATGGACAGCTAAGCTACACAGTCCTAGTTAGTGGATTGAGTCATTAGACACGTACTAACTTTGCATTATGTCAGCCTACATTAGTTATGAACAACGTTTAGACAACGTTACCAAAACAATGCAGCATTTTCTCGGCATGTTGCTGAAATCTCGTACTGATCCTTGCTGCCTCCCGAGCTAGTTAGCTGCTAGGTTCTGCTCCTCCAGATAACAGCTGCTTTTCTTTAGTGCCTCACTAACTCGCTGCTTATCTGTTATCTAGTTTAATGCCGCTGCTGATGATATTATCCAGTAACAGAGCCGGGTCAGTCCTGGGTCAGTCTGTCCTGAACGCAGCAGCAGCGAGCCAAGCACGAGCGTGTTGCAGCAGCACGAGCCCGGGCCATCCGCTGCGCTCGCGCTGCAAAACTGGGAAGCGCACGTGCACGCAGCCCCCCCTCCACAGTGCTCAGGGTGCCGGGGGGCGGGTTACAGGCAAAGCATTTGATGATGTTTGACTTTTTAGAAAGGTTACAGTACAATATTAAACACACAACATGTATAAAGGCAAAACAACAACATTATGAAACAAGGAGAACTGCAGCTGAAAGCACAGCTCATTATCCCATCCTGGTGTTCATGTCAACACAGTAAATTCAGCTATAATCACACCGAGAAAACCGTCAAGTTATCTAAGTTGACCGTCTCATCCAAAATGGTTCAGTTGAAAGTAGTAAAGCCTAAAATAACCCCCATAAAGAGATACAAGACTCTGTCACTTAGTTAAGAAGCGCATAAAACTCACCTGTGCTGACGGTGCTAAACTATTGCACATACAGGTAGGTATTTAGTACCTTCTCATTTCTCTGGATCAGTGATCAGGGATCAGGGATCAGGGATCAGCTCTCGTTGTGAGGTTCAGTATAAGCTACCTTACACCAGATGCAGCTCAACCTGGAGAGAAACCAGTTCTGATGAGGAGACCAGGAGACAGGAGCCTGATGACGTCACAGTGCTCCTCCAACACCACCTGGTCTGGTGTCTGTGAGGGAGACACACACACGCACACACGCACACACACACTGTCATGTGTCTTAACACAGGAAACCTTTTGGGATGCTTATGAATATTTAACAACAGCATTTAAGATATTTCAATACTTAATGATGGCAGGTGCCCATGTGATTTTACATAATGCTTCTTGATCATTTGGCTAGAAAATGAAGCTTTCTTCATAATGATCTTATTTCTTACCTCTCTGCTACACCCAGCAGCCAACCTAGCAAGAGAAAACCAGCCAAGATATGAAAGCAAATATCTGGATGTAATATTGTCTAGTGGACATTCATGCTAGGAGATAAACACACAGCACACTGGCTAAGTGGCATCATTTACATCTCAAAGCCTCCAAGCTGCTTAACTATTCATGTTCAGGTACATGAAGTGTATCAGTAAGTCTGTCCAGCAGCTGAAGATGCCCTGAGCTGCATGTTGCCAAGACAGTGGAGCCACATTCTGTCCCCTCCCCTCTCCCCACTCCCCTCTCCCCTGCCCTCCCTCCCTCCTCCCCCCTGTCCTCCCTCCCTCCTCCCCCCTGTCCTCCCTCCTCCCTCCTCTCCCATCACTGTGGACCCTGTCCTCCCTGTCTCCCCCCTCCTCCCTGTCTCCCCCCTCCTCCCTGCTCTCCCATCACTGTGGACCCTGTCCTCCCTGTCTCCCCCCTCCTCCCTCCTCTCCCCCCTCCTCCCTCCTCTCCCATCACTGTGGACCCTGTCCTCTCTGTCTCTCCTCCCTCCTCCCTCCTCCCCCCCTCCTCCCTCCTCTCCCATCACTGTGGACCCTGTCCTCTCTGTCTCCCCCCTCCTCCCTCCTCTCCCATCACTGTGGACCCTGTCCTCCCTGTCTCCCCCCTCCTCCCTCCTCTCCCATCACTGTGGACCCTGTCCTCCCTGTCTCCCCCCTCCTCCCTCCTCTCCCATCACTGTGGACCCTGTCCTCTCTGTCTCCCCCCTCCTCCCTCCTCTCCCATCACTGTGGACCCTGTCCTCTCTGTCTCTCCTCCCTCCTCCCTCCTCTCCCCCCTCCTCCCTCCTCTCCCATCACTGTGGACCCTGTCCTCCCTGTCTCCCCCCTCCTCCCTCCTCTCCCATCACTGTGGACCCTGTCCTCTCTGTCTCTCCCCCCTCCTCCCTCCTCTCCCATCACTGTGGACCCTGTCCTCCCTGTCTCCCCCCTCCTCCCTGCTCTCCCATCACTGTGGACCCTGTCCTCTCTGTCTCTCCTCCCTCCTCTCTCAGCACCCTGCTGTGACTCATCCTAGGTCTCCCAGTGGCAGCGGTGTCACAGGTGTGTTCAGAACTGAGAGGATCAGAGCAGGTTCATGCTGTCATGACCTACAGCTCCCGGAGACCTCACTGGGTCCTAAACCCCTCCAGATCACAGAACACACCCCATCATGGAAGCAATGATCACAAACCCCAACTCTGTTCTATGTAAATATATTGTACTATAATAACTATAAATCTTTTCATAAAAAGCTTCTTGGAATGGCATCTCGTAAATCTGTCTGCTTCTTAAGCTACACAACATTAGCCTTTTGGAGAGCGTCATTTAAAATGCAGTGTAATCAAGCTGATGTAAGCAGCAGTGGTGGGAGGGATCTTTCACCATCCCAGGATCCTGTAACGAGGAGGTCTGGAAACAGACTCAATAGGTGCTGATGCGTGGAAACCTGCTGTTGTTAGTACCACAAGGACCCATGCTAATGAGCTGAGCATGCTGCAGGTGTGTGTGCGTGTGTGTGTGTGTCGCAGGGGAGGATGGCACGGCAGTCTCAGCACGCTCACCAAGAACACGTCCCCAAAGCTCAGGGAACGACAAATTGAATCAATAAAGTGCAGATTCATTTATTTCTAATCTTCAGGGGCAGAGTTATGAATGTGCAGAAAGGGGCATCTTCTTAACACCAGTTTGAAAGGGGAGGTAAAAGCATGGATTTAGATGCAGTGTGTCTTCATTCAGGAGTCTTCTGATTATAAGTAGCATTCAGTATAAAGGACTATAAAAAGGGTTGTGATGGAAAAGGTGTCCTGAATTAAATAATTTCCAATATACAAAAATAGCTTGTTAACAACTAACTTAACTAATTTTAAGTGGAATTCTGGAAGCATATACCATGTGTCATGTGCAGTACAGTACATTAGTGTTAATAGGCTACTGGTAAACATTGTCTAGTAGCTCTTATCCACGAAGGGGATCTTGATGGTGCGTTTGAGAGCCAGGGTGCTGTCCACCTGCTGGGCTGACAGCAGTGTGTGCCACTGGGCCACTGGCCTGCGAGGGTTAGACAGCATGTCTGCCCAGTGTCTCAGCTGGTTTCCAGACGCATCGCAGCCCAGGAAGATCTTGCCGATGGCGTCGTTTCGCGTCATCTTGTCGTGGTCCCACACAGCGATCACCAGATGAACTCTCTGAATAAACAGACGACAACAGGACGGTTAGTCTCATGAAGAAGCAGCCTTTTCACATGCATGTCTGTGAACCCTGTTCTTGGGTTCAATCACACTTACTGTACTCACTTGGATTTGATTAAACGACACTTCAAAGTTAAAAGACTCGTTGAAGTATGGATTCAGAGTGTTCTTTTTAACTGACGTCGTCTTCCTCTTCCATTTCTTCTTATCCAAAGTGAGCTGCACCTTAACATAAGGATCTAAACACAGACAACAAGCTTGTTTTGACAGGATACCTTAACAAGCAGGCCGCAAAGCCTATTAAAGGAGTTCTTCAGGTGAGCTGCTGATACCCAGAATAAGATAAATAAACGGATATTTGAAAGGAATGCTAATGGATCTTTCCTTTCATTGCTGATACCCAGAATAAGATAAATAAACGGATATTTGAAAGGAATGCTAATGGATCTTTCCTTTCATTATTTTTAACGAGCGATGAGCTTAGCCTCCTCTGTGACATCAGTGTCACCAAGCAACCACCTCAAAGTGATTACAGAACACCTCACCTACAGAACGCCTCACCTACAGGACACCTCACCTACAGGACACCTCACCTACAGAACCCCTCACCTACAGAGCGCCTCATCTACAGAACACCTCACCTACAGAACACCTCACCTACAGGACACCTCACCTACAGGACACCTCACCTACAGAATGCCTCACCTACAGAACGCCTCACCTACAGAACGCCTCACCTACAGAACACCTCACCTACAGAACACCTCACCTACAGGACACCTCACCTACAGGACACCTCACCTACAGAGCGCCTCACCTACAGAACGCCTCACCTACAGAACGCCTCACCTACAGAACGCCTCACCTACAGAGCGCCTCACCTACAGAACGCCTCACCTTCAGAACACCTCACCTACAGAATACCTCACCTACAGAGCGCCTCACCTACAGAACGCCTCACCTACAGAACACCTCACCTACAGAATACCTCACCTACAGAGCGCCTCACCTACAGAACACCTCACCTACAGAATACCTCACCTACAGAGCGCCTCACCTACAGAACACCTCACCTACAGAATACCTCACCTACAGAGCGCCTCACCTACAGAGCGCCTCATCTACAGAACACCTCACCTACAGAACACCTCATCTACAGAACACCTCACCTACAGAACACCTCACCTACAGAACACCTCACCTACAGAGCGCCTCACCTACAGAGCGCCTCATCTACAGAACACCTCACCTACAGAGCGCCTCACCTACAGAACACCTCACCTACAGAATACCTCACCTACAGAGCGCCTCACCCACAGAACACCTCACCTACAGAACACCTCACCTACAGAACACCTCACCTACAGAACACCTCACCTACAGAGCGCCCTTACCTACAGAACACCTCACCTACAGAACACCTCACCTACAGAACACCTCACCTACAGAACGCCTCACCTACAGAACACCTCACCTACAGAACACCTCACCTACAGAACACCTCACCTGAAGAGCCTCCTGGATCCATGGATTTGAGGCTTCTGGCCTCTAGGATGACCACCGTCAGCTTGCTGGCCGTGGGGACGTAGCGTAAGGAGAAGCAGATCTCCCCCAGGTTCTCATTCTGTAAACACAACAGCAGAAGAGGTGTCCATGAGCACATCCATAACCTATGACCAACTGTAGTTAGTGATCACAGCAGAAAATGTGTAGCCAATCTTAGATGACTCTTTAATTGGTTTATAATACAATTTCAATTGGCAGCATCGAATAAATGTGGAATTGTGTGTGTTAAAAGGCAGGTTTTTATTTTGATGAAAAGATAAAGTTTCAAACATCAAACTTGGACGCTTCCGCCAGATCTCGCCATTCCTCGATGACGTGATTCCAGTCGACGGTGCTGAGCTGTAAGCGGATCTCGCCTATGATGCTATGTTTGGTGAACTTGTTGAAGTCAAAGACCTGCATGACTGCTGTGCATTCATTCAGCTCTGCCATGGGGACCTGGGGATTAAAAACACCTGTCAAATTCGCAAGACTTACAGATGAACTGGACTTTAAACAAGGAAACCAAGCCAAACTGAAAAACAACGAATCATCTGGTTTATTAAGCAACTGGAGTAGTACTTATACATGTTATGCACAACGTATTGTAGCAGTTGTGATGAATCGAAACTCATGAACTGAACTGTACCTTAAATGTGAAGTGTTCATTGAACGTTGGGTTCAGGGTCTTCCTAAAGACCTTGGTCTCGCATGTTTTAGACCTGCCAGGGCTGATGTAGACCTTGACATAGGGGTCAGAGGTCCCACCTGAGTCCATGGCTTTCAAACCTTTAGCTTCTTTGATCCCAACAGTGAGCTGAAAGAGAACAAGATGGCTTCAGACGGAGCTGTCAGCTAGCAGACACCACTGAGAGGGCCGGTGTTCAGGAATGCAGCGTTTGATGGAAAAGCTGTGGCTTTTTGTGTGTGTGAGTAAGCCCTCCACCCCCACCCTCACCCCACCCCCATCCCACCACACACAAGGTCCCTCACCTCTGCCTGGGGTGAACTGTATTCCAGGGAGTACAGGAGCTGTCCTCTTGTTTCCTTGGTTGATCCATAGATCACCTCATCTGCCCCAGAATGGACCTGCCAGTCAACAGGAGTTACTACGGTAACCAGCCCATCCCACTCCCTCCTCTCAGATCAGACGGTGTCTGGACCCCTCTGGGGGTCCTACAGTAAGAACAGCAGAAGGTTCCTGCACACAGAGAAGGCAGCTCTCTCACCAGTGCAGATGCTGAGCTCTCCTTCAGGCTGATCTGGTTGATCTGCTTGTCTTTGGATTTCTGTTTCTTCTTGTTGTTCTTGCAGCAGCATTTGGCACAGATGCACAAGACACAGACCAGAAACAGGAAGAGGATGATGGCAGCTATCGCATAGATTGCCCATCTTGGCACTGCGACGGAGACAGAGTGAGTAAAGAATAAATAAGAGTTTCAAAAACAGACTGGTGCCTCATGATTGACCTGAGGTCCAACACAGAAGTGTCTTGCTATGGAACACATGACAAGTATGAGCCAACAGTAAAGCTGGGGGGCTTAAGCAGAGATAAACTGGTAACAAGTGAAAATTGAGAGGGAAGAAATGTGCGCTGGATGTGGAATAAGATCTGACCGGATGGAACAGGTGCTCAGACTGTGATGCATCCTGGACAAAGTACCAGGGCGGAAAGAGGCAGCTGGAGGCAGAAAGAAGGCAGATGGAGGGAGAATGAGGCAGACAAAGGCAGGTGGAGGGAGAGAGAGGCAGACAGAGGCAGTTGGAGGGAGAGAGAGAGGCAGACAGAGGCAGACTGAGGGAGAGAGAAGCATGTGGAGGCAGATAGAGGCAGACAGAGGCAGGTGGAGGCAGAGGAAGGAAGAGGGAGAGGCAGACCAAGGATAGAGGGAGATGGAGGGAGAGAAAGGCAGGTGGAGGCAGACAGAGGCAGGTGGAGGCAGATAAAGGCTGAAGGAGGCTCCAGGTCAGAGATTTGAGCGAGGTCAGTAAGATGCTGGTGTACTCACAAGGGATTCTGTCCAGGAGTTGATTAATAAAGTCAGGGATGATGGGATCAGAGGTGGTGTTAGAGTAGGAGGCTGTGGTTGTGGGGATGCTGGTGTTAGTTGGGTGGGACTGGGGAGGCATGATGAATAAGATGAGGGAGCAGAAACCTGAAGCAGTCAGAGCAGAATATCATTAACACAGAGGAGAAGCTTCTAACTCAGTCCTCAAAGATCTCAGTTCCCGTGTTGACGGATGATCCTCACAGCACTGTCAGTGTGCTGAGATGTCCTGGGCAGCAGCGCCCTCTGGTGGTGAAGAACTGCACCCAAACACTCAGCTTCTCATTACAAGCGTCAAAGCTGGTTCATGCTTCAGAGTTACATTTATATTTTACATTTAGTCATTGATCAGACGCTCTTATCCAGAGCGACTTACAGCAAGTACAGGGATATTCCCCCCTGAGGAAAGTAGGGTGAAGTTCCTTGCCCAAGGACACAAAGTCATGTTGACAAAGCCCAGACACAGCCCAGATACAGCCCTGACACAGCCCAGACACAGCCCAGATACAGCCCTGACACAGCCCAGATACAGCCCTGACACAGCCCAGACACAGCCCTAATACAGCCCTGACACAGCCCAGATACAGCCCTGACACAGCCCAGACACAGCCCTAATACAGCCCTGATACAGCCTCAGACACAGCTTCAGACACAGCCCAGACACAGCCCTGATACAGCCCAGATACAGCCTCAGACACAGCCTCAGACACAGCCCAGACACAGGCCTGATACAGCCCAGATACAGCCCAGACAAGGCCCAGACACAGCCCAGATACAGCCTCAGACACAGCCCAGATACAGCCTCAGACACAGCCCAGATAAAGCAAAATTTAAGCTTGAGAAAAACAAAGTTCTATTTTAAATTCTGAAGTCCTGGAAGTGTTTTAGCAGCTAAAGTGGATAAGAGTCAAAGCAGATCTTTAAGGTGTTATTTGAGAGGTTTAAGCCCAAATGAAATGTGCTCGTATCTCATCAATGGACTAAAAAGATGGATTATAGGAACTGTTAAAAGGACAAACAAAAGTTTGAACAAAGACTTCTAAAACTATGATACAAAGAACAGAGAGAGCAACACTCACTGTTAGGTTACAAGTGGAGTCCGGATAGTATTCTTACTTGACGACTGTGTTCAATTAGGTCTTTAGCCTTGAAATGATCTGGAAAGCAGGAGTTCTACAGAGGAACAACAAGCTGAGGAAGGAAGTTCCTCCCTGCCCAGAGTAGCTGAGTCTGTTTGATCATGAAGAGGAAACTGTGTGGTCGTCAAATATCCAGACAGCTATTAACTAACTGACAGAACATCTCACTGGATACACCTTGTTCTTAGTCTACAACTGAACCTTACCTTTTGTGGGGTTTTCAGGAAAACGGAGGCTCGTGTATCATTGTGTTCTTGTGAATTTGTGTCCTAAGGCCTGTCCGATGGAACACACAACACAGAAACACACTGTGAGGGATCTGAAAGAATTATAACATCCAGTGTAGTTTAACCACACAGTGAACTGGCTCTGTAGCAGGTAAGTGGGGGCAGAAAAAAAACACTAGAGAAATAGATTCATACCTGATAGAAGATCCTGTCTCCGAAAACCTTCTTTCTTGATTCATTTGAAGTATTTTCCAATCATTTGTTAAATTCCTAGTGCCTGTTCTTGTGTTGAATCCATGTTTAGGACCAACCGTCATCTAGAGGTTTCTGTGACTGGGTCCTTCATGAAAGGATACTGTTTAACATGTCTCGTGACCACACCTCAAGTACACACATTGACACATTGTGTCAGTATGTGACTAGGAGGTTATGAGATGTGTGTGTGTGTGTTCACCTGTGCACACTGGAATGCACAAATAAACCACTTTAGGATCTTAAACAAACAGCTGTTTGTGTGTCAGTTACTATATTTTGTGAATAACATGAAGTTGTGATCCTGGTCTGGCTGAATCTCCTGTTTCAGAAACAAACATTTAGTTTACACAGAAATGACACAGTAGAATCGGTTTAGTTACATGCATATGTAGAATGATGTTCCTCTTCAACCAATGACGTGCTGGATTCTTATGGAAATCAGTTTACTAGACATAAAACATGTTCATTAATGACCTGGTTGGATAAATAAAAAAATGTAAGTCAATATTTTGATCCTCCTCCTGTCCAGTGGGGGGCAGTATCTCTGTGTCCTGGACAGTCTACTGTATTCTGAACATTACAGTAGCACTGTCAGTGCCCAGCAGGACTGACGGGTTTGACTACTGCACCAGTCTGAAGTGCAGCTTTACTGATCAACTATTAAGATCATTATTCTCGATAAATGTTTTTTTTTTTTTTCAATTACGTTTCCTGAAGCCGCTGAAAATCCCAGACTGTGCGCGTATTGGAAATAGGCTAGTTTATACAAACTCAAATTATAGTTTAAAAAAAATCCCTTCAAGGAAGTGTAAAGAAGGAGGAAATATAAATGAAAAAGCAAAGTGGTTATGAAAAACAATGTTTTCAATTGTGCGCAATCCCGATGTAAAAGAGGTAAGATCAAAATGCAGCAGGTTAATATGAACTTGAACTTGACAGTGTTGTGATCATGGTGTTTCTGCTGCTTAACATTTTTTCATTTAGCAGACGCTTTTATCCAAAGCGACTTACAAGAGAGAGCTTTACAAAAGAGCATCAGTCACTGATCATAAGCAACGTTATAGACCCCAAAAACATCAGGTTTATAGAGTATGAAACATACATGGTGAGACCCATTACGTGCCA
Organism: Protosalanx chinensis; assembly: GCA_030340685.1. Classification (NCBI taxonomy): domain Eukaryota; kingdom Metazoa; phylum Chordata; class Actinopteri; order Osmeriformes; family Salangidae; genus Protosalanx; species Protosalanx chinensis. The sequence continues at coordinate 648,122 of CM059318.1, read as the reverse complement.
AAAGAGGAACTATTAGAGCATTCAGCTGAACAAGTTCACATATTTAAGGCTGGAACATCTGACTGCAATAGTGTACTTGTAGGAAGCAGCTATGTATGATTAGGACTGTTAAAAGGACCCCAGGTCCCCCAGTAGGAGTCATTCTGACCCTGGGGGAGAGGCTGTTATTAGAGGCTGTTATTAGAGGCTGTTATTAGAGGCTGTTATTAGGACCAGCTGATATTCCTAAGTGCCATTGAACTCTCAGAACAAGTGAGTCTTGAGCCTTTTCTTGAAGGTCAGAAGACAGTCTGTGTTTCTGATGGAGGTGGGGAGTTGATTCCACCATTGGGGAGCCAGACAGGGGAAGAGTTTGTGCTGGGCTCTGGCGCTCTTGAGAGGGGGGGACCACTAGACGGTTGTCAGAGGAGGACCGTAGGTGGCAGGCAGGGGTGTAAGGCCGGAGGAGAGAGTTGCTAATTGGTCAGGGCAGTCCCGTTCACTGCTCTGAAGGTCAGTACCAGGGTCTTGAATCTGATACGGGCCATGATGGGAAGCCAGTGTAGTTGTGGCAGAGCTCCTCCCAGACTGTAGGTGGCAGTGTGATCATGGTTGGTGTTTCTCCAGCAGATCTCCTCCCAGGCTGTAGTTGTGGCAGTGTCATCTGAAGCTGTGTTTAACACCCAGGAACCAGACCCTGCTGTACCTGAGCTTCTGGACAAGGGGCCAGCCTTCTCCTTCATCCAGGTAACTGCTAACACACTAAACATGGAGGTTTCCAGTAGAAAATGTCCTTTCTGGTTAATCTATGAACTATTACCTATGTCTGACATTTAGCTGAGTTTGCTACTGAATTGTATTATTTGTATTTCTCTCTTAGGCAGTACAGCAAGTGAACAAAAAACTGTTGGACATAAATCCAGCGGAAACATTGCTGTTTGATGTGATCTTACTATTGAATGACAACAAGGACACCAGCTCTAAGATCATCGCCTCTGTCAAGCATTATGGTACTTTTACTGTACACATATCAATATACAGGCTATGAAATGTACAATCCAAAGCTGCTGGTTCCCCCAGCTGAAATGTTTCCATGATGTAGTCTGGGACTTCAGTCTGTTACAGTCCTTAATGTCTGTATTACCTTGCTGCAGGTCTGGCTGTTAGTCGATTTTGCATCTGTAACAAGGACAGCAACATAGAGAGTTTAAAATCGAACGACGCAAACCTGTTCTTGTCAACGGACAGAAATGATGTGTTTGAAGCTTTACAACAAGGTAATGACACAGATATATCTTCCCTTTGTCATTTGACAGGATAAATCCTCCTGACTTGGTGTCACCATGTGGTTGTTGATGTCTGTGTTGCAGGTGTCCCATCAGCCCTCCTGTTTCCTCAGCAGGACTCGGAGCTGCAGGACTCAGAGGAGAAGCTCACTGTGATGTTCTCAGGCGACGCTCTGGGCTGCTCTAAGGACGACCTCTCCAGTCTGACAGAACAGGGCTTCACTGAAGCACAGCTGCAGGCCTTCACAGCTGCTAAGGTAGACACACACCTGAACACACCTGAACACACCTGAACACACCTGAACACTCCTGAACACACCTGAACACTCCTGAACACTCCTGAACACACCTGAACACTCCTGAACACACCTGAACACTCCTGAACACACCTGAACACTCCCTAACATTCCTGAACACACCTGAACACACCTGAACACACCTGAACACTCCTGAACACACCTGAACGCACCTGAACACACCTGAACACTCCTGAACACACCTGAACGCACCTGAACACACCTGAACACTCCTGAACACTCCTGAACACTCCTGAACACTCCCTAACACTCCTGAACACACCTGAACACACCTTAACACACCTGAACACTCCTGAACACACCTGAACACTCCTGAACACACCTGAACACACCTGAACACTCCTGAACACACCTGAACACTCCTGAACACACCTGAACACTCCTGAACACACCTGAACACACCTGAACACACCTGAACACACCTGAACACACCTGAACACTCCTGAACACACCTGAACACTCCTGAACACACCTGAACACACCTGAACACACCTGAACACACCTGAACACACCTGAACACAGCTGCTAAGATAGCCATATGATGTGTTACCAGAGCATGACCCCATCATGACCCCCCCCCTCACCCTGTCATCTCTCCCCAGGACACAGTGAAGCAGTTTGCAGTGCAGATGGGTGAGATGAGGAGCAGGTTTGGCCTGGCAGGATGCCCCCTGGCAGGGTGCCCCCTGCGGGCTGGCCTAGTGACAGCATGGGGCACCAGGGATGTGTGTGCTCGGGCCCTGCTCACCCTGCGAGGCTGGGGGCTGCTGGTGGACGAGGCCTTCTGCCTGGCTGGAGCTCCACCCAGCCCTTTCCTGCACCTCCTTCAGCCTCACATCCTCTGTGTGGACGGCCTGCCTCTAACACCAGGGGGCGCCACGCCGGGCGGAGAGATGGACTGATGATGTGACAGTGTGATGATGTCAGAGATGAGAGTGATGGAGTGATAGAGTGATAGTGATGGAGTGATAGCGTGATGAAGTGATAGAGTGATGGAGTGATAGAGTGATAGTGATGGAGTGATAGAGTGATGGAGTGATAGAGTGATAGTGATGGAGTGATAGAGTGATAGTGATGGAGTGATAGAGTGATAGTGATGGAGTGATAGTGATGGAGTGATAGTGAAGGCACTTCACCCTACTTGTCTCAGGGAGAATGTCCCTGTACGTACGGTAAGTCGCTTTGGATAAAAGCGTCTGCTAAATGAATAAATGTAAATGTATAGTGATGGAGTGATAGTGACAGAGTGATAGAGTGATGGAGTGATAACGTGATGCAGTGATAGAGTGATAGATTGAGTGAGTTCATACAGGACTTTCTCAAGTGATTTAAAGGAATGGAATCCAGTGCTGGATCAGGTACAAAGTTCAGGTTCTATGGCGACTAACAGGCTGTTCCAGTGTGGAGAGTGCTGCTGCAGTACACCCAACCAACCAGGAGAGGGAGGCACTGCACCATCACACTGGACTGGGCTGTTCTGTTAGCAAATATGCACTGACATTTCATGATTAAAGTCCTGTTTGAGGGATTGAAGAATTCCCAAGTGTCAAGTTATTGTCTCTAAAGTATAGTCACATATCCCATAATCATTACTAACAATTACTAACAATCACTCATCATCCATGCCCTGAAATGACTTATCAACAGGATTTTTCAGTTTCAGTTGTCTTTTTAAATACAAAACCTCATAATCTCTTAGATGGTCTTGATGTCTGTGTGACCTGGAGCTGTCATCCACGGCTGTATCTGATAGGTGGAACATATCTTGTGGTTATCAGCTTGTGTTATGGTTACGCTGTTGCTATGGGGAAATGGTGGTTTCCTCTGCAGAATCCTGTCTGCTGCTTGTAATCTGAGTCATTAAGGAGGAAACACACATTCTGCAACATTCACATTAAAATGTTAGACTTGGAAATGCTGAGGTTTTATGAAGAAAGGTGATCAACGTTAGGAAAGGTGTGGTAGATCTAGGTTTAGGCAGGCTGAACTACTTTCTCACAAAGGTTTTATTATAACTGTCGATGGATTATTTGATTAAAGTACAAAGGGCAGATGTGGTCATCGGACTATTACATTTTACAGTCTCAGTGTCGAGAACTGGATCATAAACAAGCAGGAACAATGCTTGACTTGTTGATTTCTATTACTTATTTAACCAGTAGATAATTTAACTATTCTTTAACTACTAGTCTCTTTTGAGACTGGTCAAATGAATAGAATGTTTGAAACTATTACTGTAAATGTGTATTATAAATTTGACTTAACATTCTTGTTACATATTTACAAAGATAAAACTGTAGGCATCCAATAGTATGTAATAGTAACTTATTAAACCACACCTGCATATTCATATAGCAACACAGGCCGCACATAAAAATACATCTTGAAAATTAAGCAAATAAACTTGGTTTGTTAACAATCGTAACTAACATTTCTGATAACTGCTCTGCCGAGTTTGAGACATTATATATTCTACGATTGTCCTTGGTCAAAAGCTATCTACGTCATGATGTCAGTCCTAACTGTAACTAATTAAATCGAAGCACTTAATTCATACTGGCAGAGGTCAATATCTAATCAGGCGTTGTTAAGGAAAACTTGCCCTTGATATTTGTGACGTTTCTAGTAGAGATGAACTGGATCAACTTCACCATTCAGTCCTCTGAGAGACACAGGAACCTTCCTCCTTAGAGGTCGGCTGTTTGAACCTCATCATCTTCATCATCATCATCGGGCTCCTGGTTTCTTTGACCCTCAAGTCCACTGTCCACATCAGCGTTAGTAAAGAACACTCTCTGAGTCGAGCGTGGAAAATCATCTTCGTCCTCCCCTCTACCCAGAGACCCCTCCTCTTCCTCCTCCTCATCATCCCCTTCCCTCTCTCCATTATCAGGGATGATGACCACCTCCTCCTTGGCGTTGGGGTCGATGTCCTCTTTGAACCAGACAGACTTGTATCCCTCCTCCACCTTGCGCTCCTTGGTCAGGATGGGCTTCACCTCCTTCTCGCTGTCCGCAGGTTCTGAGCCGTCCAGGCTGCTGCTGTCAGGGAGCAGGTCGTGCAGCGGGGCCGAGGCCCTCAGGACTATCTGCTCCAGGGGGAGCTGCTCTGCTCTCACCCCCGGGTCACTTCCCCGCTGGACGGTCACATCCTCTGGGCCGTGGGAGCCGGTGCTGCTGGCATCGTCATCCTTCTGGAAGCCTTCGTTGGTGTACTGCACCCCCTCTTTAGCCCCGCTGGAGCCCATTACCAGCTGCAGGCGGAGACAAACATGATGGAGCCAAGAAAAGTTAGTGTTGTGATAATGAATCATCCTTAGTCAGGGTTTACTAAACAGATGTCTGCCTTACATTTTTTAACTGTTTGGCTGAATTCTCTTATTGCTCTTCTCTTGACACTTATTGGTTCTCACGATGTATGTTTCATAATATATGAACCCGCTATGTTCGGGGTCTATCACGTTGCTATGCTCAGTGACCGATGCTCTTTTGTAAAGCTCTCTCTCTTGTAAGTCGCTTTGGATAAAAGCGTCTGCTAAATGAATACATTTAAATATGTCCAATCTAGACCTATCAGACAGTCAAGTCTACAGTGGCAAATAATGTCAATTCAAATCACAATCAACTGACAAGCTTTTTTACTAAGTCTTTTCTCTTTTCCTAAAGTTACTCACAGCATTGCGGAAGATGCTGGCTTCAGACAGTTTCCTCCAGTCAGCCTTTCCCTTCTGGAGGTGAAAGACGAGGAGTCCAATGACCACCATGCAGACGACCAGAAGAACAGCCAGACTGACCCCCAGGGCCACCATGTCCCCTGCGCTGTACCCATCTCCCCCCGGCCCCAAAACACCCTCTGTGGGGGTCAAAGGTCAGGAGAGACATTGGAGAAGACTGACTTTGAAGCAATACCTGGTTGAACAAGGAGTGGTTGATTGTGCTGTCGGATTGTCAGAGAAGTCTAAAGCAATTTGAAGGTGTAAAATAGATTTTTGACCATGATACATTGAGTTATATTTCAGTCAATCAACTCCCCACCAAAAGGCTCAAAACTCACTTATTCCGAGAACTTAATGGCACTTAATAATACCTCATTTAGCAGACACTTTTATCCAATGCGAAATATCCAAATTTAGAAATATTAAGGCACTTAGAAATATCATCTGTGGTTGTTGTTCAGAATTACTTGTTAATCCCTGTGTGGAAACTCTCTAGTGTTGTTGCTTTATTGTTCGCATCCCTTAGGTAGACTACTGTCCATGGGAGACCCTCCTTAAATCTGTAATCTGTTAAACTAAATGCTCTTATAGTTCTTCCCTTGGCACTTATTGGTCCTCAGGATGTATGTTTCATAATCTATAAACCTGCTATGTTCAGGGTCTATCACGTTGCTATGCTCAGTGATCGATTCTCTTTTGTAAAGCTCTCTCTCTTGTAAGTCACTTTGGATGAAAGCATCTGCTGAATGAGTAAATGTAATGTAAATGTTACTGAACAGAAATACCCCAGATAGATTCCTGAGTGTGTGTCTGTGTGTGTCTGTGTGTGTCTGTGTGTGTCTGTGTGTGCTTTTTATTGTATAAAATTATTGTGATCTCAGATCGTTGTCATAGGAACCGAAGGAGGAGGGTTCTACCTGTAGGTCTCTCAGTACTGGCTGACAAAGTGGAGGTGAGGCTGTCTTGAGAGGTTAAGGTGGGGTCAGAGGTGGATGGGTCGGGTGTGTGTGTGCTGACACTGGTCACATCTATGGATGTGGGAGTCATGTCTGTGGAGGATGTGGTCTCCATGGTTGTGGAGGATGTGGTCTCCATGGTTGTGGAGGATGTGGTCTCCATGGTTGTGGAGGATGTGGTTGTCGTGGTTGGAATTCCTGCAAGGAAATCTAATTTATATGCCTGCTATGTTTGGGGTCTATCACATTGCTATGCTCAGTGACCTAAGATCTTTTCTAAAGCTCTCTTTTGTAAGTCGCTTTGGATAAAAGCTTCTGCTAAATGAATACATGTAAATGTAATGTAAATGTGAAGCAGCAACACCTGCATTCAGTAAGCTGCCTTGCCCCTGCACACCCTGAGAGTGACGTTAGGCAGCACTAGAGCCCCACCTGGGGACATGCAGGCAGGCTGCATAGCAATGCTGGGCTGCAGTCATCATGGAGGTAAATATGTCAGTACATTAGCTGTCTCTCACCTGGAGTAACCTCCATCACAAACCCAGCTTCGCTTGTTTCTCCATTTGATACGTCAACAGCTCTTAACTTGAAAAAAGAAAAGAGAAAGGGGGAAAATTCAGAAAAAAGAACATGACTGACACAAACACTTCAGTCTGATGAACTGCTCAGCTCCATGTGTTTACTGCTCTGCTCCATGTGTTTACTGCTCTGCTCCATGTGTTTACTGCTCAGCTCCATGTGTTTACTGCTCAGCTCCATGTGTTTACTGCTCTGCTCCATGTGTTTACTGCTCAGCTCCATGTGTTTACTGCTCAGCTCCATGTGTTTACTGCTCAGCTCCATGTGTTTACTGCTCTGCTCCATGTGTTTACTGCTCTGCTCCATGTGTTTACTGCTCTGCTCCATGTGTTTACTGCTCAGCTCCATGTGTTTACTGCTCAGCTCCATGTGTTTACTGCTCAGCTCCATGTGTTTACTGCTCAGCTCCATGTGTTTACTGCTCTGCTCCATGTGTTTACTGCTCTGCTCCATGTGTTTACTGCTCTGCTCCATGTGTTTACTGCTCAGCTCCATGTGTTTACTGCTCAGCTCCATGTGTTTACTGCTCAGCTCCCTGTGTTTACTGCTCTGCTCCATGTGTTTACTGCTCAGCTCCATGTGTTTACTGCTCAGCTCCATGTGTTTACTGCTCAGCTCCATGTGTTTACTGCTCAGCTCCATGTGTTTACTGCTCAGCTCCATGTGTTTACTGCTCAGCTCCATGTGTTTACTGCTCAGCTCCATGTGTTTACTGCTCAGCTCCCTGTGTTTACTGCTCTGCTCCATGTGTTTACTGCTCAGCTCCATGTGTTTACTGCTCAGCTCCATGTGTTTACTGCTCAGCTCCATGTGTTTACTGCTCAGCTCCATGTGTTTACTGCTCAGCTCCATGTGTTTACTGCTCAGCTCCATGTGTTTACTGCTCTGCTCCATGTGTTTACTGCTCAGCTCCATGTGTTTACTGCTCAGCTCCATGTGTTTACTGCTCAGCTCCATGTGTTTACTGCTCTGCTCCATGTGTTTACTGCTCAGCTCCATGTGTTTACTGCTCAGCTCCATGTGTTTACTGCTCTGCTCCATGTGTTTACTGCTCAGCTCCATGTGTTTACTGCTCAGCTCCATGTGTTTACTGCTCTGCTCCATGTGTTTACTGCTCAGCTCCATGTGTTTACTTGTAAGTTCATAGTTCCAGTACTGAGCTCTCTGGCCAACAGGATGAAGCCTTGTGGAGTGGCAGAGAAGTCTGTTGTCCCGACAACGACATACGTCACATCTGGGTTTAGTCCCTGTGTGACGACAAACTGGGTTATTCAAACTGCAGCCAACCAGCCTGGGCATGTCTAATATGTTTAAAAAGAGTTGAAACCCCAGCTCACGTCTGCAAAGTCCTCGTCTGTGGCCTGGACCCTCAGCGGTGTGGTGGACTCTTTGCCTTCCAGCACCAGGCTGCCCAGACCGGCGTCCTCCGAGATGAAACCCTCATACTCTGACTTGGTGAACTTAGGTGGGTTCAAACTCTTCTTCACAACTTCCAGGGTAACTGTGGCCGTCGCAAACTTATCGCTGTCCCCTTTCTGCACAGCCTAATAAAAGAATGACAAAATGAAGATGGGTGAAAGTGTACAGTGTAAGTGGATACTAGACACAGTTGACTAGAAGCTGTTTGAACTGAGCAAATGAAACATGAGTTACCAGGACAGTTAGAACCAGAGGTCCAGGAACGTCCGTAGGCTTTCTCATCGTGATGTTCCCAGTGTTGGGATTGATTTCAAATATGCCTGCTTCATTTCCTTCAAGGACAGAACAAGACCAATAAGCAGCGTGTTATAATGCACGACATTAAAGCTAAATGCTGCTGTTACTACATGACATTAGAGCTAAATACTTCTGTTACTGTAAATTACATGGTACTTTAAACTGTACATACTTACCACTTAGAAAACTGTATGTGATCTCCTCATTTATACCAGAGTCTCCATCAATAGCATACACAGGTCCGGGTTGTAAGGACAACGCACCCACCTGCAGTAAACATTCAATCAACATCGAGAGATTCCATCCTGATGAAACACTTTAGCTTTGGTGAAACATTTCTCCAGATGTCTGGAGGTCTTGGAGTAACGAGGTGCTGTTGGATGTGTGAGAGGACACAGTTTGGTGTTCCCTTGAAAGAGGGCTGGGGTCTCCCCCATCCCTCACTGGGTAGGGTGTAGGCTACTGGCCTCATCACACACAGCAGTTTGATGCAGGCTTGGGTCACTATGGCATGTAGGTAGGCCTTCTTGGGGCTACTTCCTGTACTGTGAGCCTACCTCCTGGACTGTGAGCCAACTTCCTGTACTGTGAGCATACCTCCTGGACTGGAGCCTACCTCCTGGACTGGAGCCTACCTCCTGGACTGGAGCCTACCTCCTGGACTGGAGCCTACCTCCTGGACTGGAGCCTACCTCCTGGACTGGAGCCTACCTCCTGGACTGGAGCCTACCTCCTGGACTGGAGCCTACCTCCTGGACTGGAGCCTACCTCCTGGACTGTAGCCTACCTCCTGGACTGGAGCATACCTCCTGGACTGGAGCATACCTCCTGGACTGGAGCATACCTCCTGGACCGGAGCCTACCTCCTGGACTGGAGCCTACCTCCTGGACTGGAGCCTACCTCCTGGACTGGAAGCCTACCTCCTGGACTGGAGCCTACCTCCTGGACTGGAGCCTACCTCCTGGACTGTGAGCCTACCTCCTGGACTGGAGCATACCTCCTGGACTGGAGCCTACCTCTTGGACTGGAGCCTACCTCCTGGACTGGAGCCTACCTCCTGGACTGTGAGCCTACCTCCTGGACTGGAGCCTACTTCCTGGACTGGAGCCTACCTCCTGGACTGGAGCCTACCTCCTGGACTGGAGCCTACCTCCTGGACTGTAGCCTACCTCCTGGACTGGAGCCTACCTCCTGGACTGTGAGCCTACCTCCTGGACTGTGAGGTTGACCTGGCCTGTGTATCCCTGGCTGACACAGATCTTGGCTGTGCCCACGCTGGTGGGGGTGCAAGGCTGGAACCATGGAGGACGGTTGTCAATGTCTTGGATGGTGACCAGGATGGTTGCAGAGGCTGTGTGTGAGGGTGACCCGCCCCCTGTTGGCGTGTCCTAGAACCACAAGCAGCCGGTGTTAGGAAATACATCACTCACAGCTTGGCTGTAAACTCTGTTATCACAGCCTCATAAAACACATTAGATCTTCTCCAGAACCTGCCAGAAGTTGAACCTAACCTCGACACTAGTCAGAAGTGTGAAACTACAACATACACAGATCTAATCAATATCCTCAACATTTAAATACAATTCTAAAGCACTAACATTTACTTATAAGTATAAAGAGTATAAATCTGCAGAAACTAAACCCACCTGAGCGTATAGTGTTAGAGACACACTTTTCACTGCATCATAGTCTAGAACACTCTGAACTAAAATGTCAGGAACGTTGGGTCCTTGCAGTTTAAAGCCAGCCTGTGAAAACAAAACAATATGGGAAAAGACAAAATGAGAACGGAAAAAGATGAATCTGAAAAACACTGTAAGACACAGGAAGAGTGAGCTTGTTACTGTGTCTGGGTCCAGCCTGTAGACGAGACGATCCTCATCTCTGTCCGTGGCTGAGATCCTCCCAACAGACAAGCCAACAGGGGAGAGCTGTTTGAGGGTTTACAAAGTATTATTAAGACTGTTAGTGTGTTACGAGTGTTACTGTGTTTGAAGTGTTACTGTGTTAGGAGTGTTACTGTGTTAGGAGTGTTACTGTGTTTGAAGTGTTACTGTGTTAGGAGTGTTACTGTGTTAGGAGTGTTACTGTGTTTGAAGTGTTACTGTGTTAGGAGTGTTACTGTGTTAGGAGTGGTACTGTGTTAGGAGTGTTACAGTGTTAGGAGTGTTACAGTGTTAGGAGTGTTACTGTGTTAGGAGTGTTACTGTGTTTGAAGTGTTACTGTGTTAGGAGTGTTACTGTGTTAGGAGTGGTACTGTGTTAGGAGTGTTACAGTGTTAGGAGTGTTACAGTGTTAGGAGTGTTACTGTGTTAGGAGTGTTACTGTGTTAGGAGTGTTACTGTGTTAGGAGTGTTACAGTGTTAGGAGTGTTACTGTGTTAGGAGTGTTACTGTGTTAGGAGTGTTACTGTGTTAGGAGTGTTACTGTGTTAGGAGTGTTACTGTGTTTGAAGTGTTACTGTGTTAGGAGTGTTACTGTGTTAGGAGTGGTACTGTGTTAGGAGTGTTACAGTGTTAGGAGTGTTACAGTGTTAGGAGTGTTACTGTGTTAGGAGTGTTACTGTGTTTGAAGTGTTACTGTGTTAGGAGTGTTACTGTGTTAGGAGTGGTACTGTGTTAGGAGTGTTACAGTGTTAGGAGTGTTACAGTGTTAGGAGTGTTACTGTGTTAGGAGTGTTACTGTGTTAGGAGTGTTACTGTGTTAGGAGTGTTACAGTGTTAGGAGTGTTACTGTGTTAGGAGTGTTACTGTGTTAGGAGTGTTACTGTGTTTGAAGTGTTACTGTGTTAGGAGTGTTACAGTGTTTGGAGTGTTACTGTGTTAGGAGTGTTACTGTGTTAGGAGTGTTACAGTGTTAGGAGTGTTACAGTGTTAGGAGTGTTACTGTGTTAGGAGTGTTACTGTGTTAGGAGTGTTACTGTGTTAGGAGTGTTACAGTGTTAGGAGTGTTACTGTGTTAGGAGTGTTACAGTGTTAGGAGTGTTACTGTGTTAGGAGTGTTACTGTGTTAGGAGTGTTACAGTGTTAGGAGTGTTACTGTGTTAGGAGTGTTACTGTGTTAGGAGTGTTACTGTGTTAGGAGTGTTACTGTGTTTGAAGTGTTACTGTGTTAGGAGTGTTACTGTGTTAGGAGTGTTACTGTGTTAGGAGTGTTACAGTGTTTGGAGTGTTACTGTGTTAGGAGTGTTACAGTGTTAGGAGTGTTACAGTGTTAGGAGTGTTACTGTGTTAGGAGTGTTACTGTGTTAGGAGTGTTACTGTGTTAGGAGTGGTACTGTGTTAGGAGTGTTACTGTGTTAGGAGTGTTACTGTGTTAGGAGTGTTACTGTGTTTGAAGTGTTACTGTGTTAGGAGTGTTACTGTGTTAGGAGTGTTACTGTGTTAGGAGTGGTACTGTGTTAGGAGTGTTACTGTGTTAGGAGTGTTACTGTGTTAGGAGTGTTACAGTGTTTGGAGTGTTACTGTGTTAGGAGTGTTACAGTGTTAGGAGTGTTACTGTGTTTGAAGTGTTACTGTGTTAGGAGTGTTACTGTGTTAGGAGTGTTACTGTGTTAGGAGTGTTACAGTGTTAGGAGTGTTACTGTGTTAGGAGTGTTACTGTGTTAGGAGTGTTACTGTGTTAGGGGTGTTACTGTGTTAGGAGTGTTACTGTGTTAGGAGTGTTACTGTGTTAGGAGTGTTACTGTGTTTGAAGTGTTACTGTGTTAGGAGTGTTACTGTGTTAGGAGTGTTACTGTGTTAGGAGTGTTACTGTGTTTGAAGTGTTACAGTGTTAGGAGTGTTACTGTGTTAGGAGTGTTACTGTGTTAGGAGTGGTACTGTGTTAGGAGTGTTACTGTGTTAGGAGTGTTACTGTGTTAGGAGTGTTACAGTGTTTGGAGTGTTACTGTGTTAGGAGTGTTACAGTGTTAGGAGTGTTACTGTGTTTGAAGTGTTACTGTGTTAGGAGTGTTACTGTGTTAGGAGTGTTACTGTGTTAGGAGTGTTACAGTGTTAGGAGTGTTACTGTGTTAGGAGTGTTACTGTGTTAGGAGTGTTACTGTGTTAGGAGTGTTACAGTGTTAGGAGTGTTACTGTGTTAGGAGTGTTACTGTGTTAGGAGTGTTACTGTGTTAGGAGTGTTACAGTGTTTGGAGTGTTACTGTGTTAGGAGTGTTACTGTGTTAGGAGTGTTACTGTGTTAGGAGTGTTACAGTGTTAGGAGTGTTACAGTGTTAGGAGTGTTACTGTGTTAGGAGTGTTACTGTGTTAGGAGTGTTACTGTGTTAGGAGTGTTACTGTGTTTGAAGTGTTACAGTGTTAGGAGTGTTACAGTGTTAGGAGTGTTACTGTGTTAGGAGTGTTACTGTGTTAGGAGTGTTACAGTGTTAGGAGTGTTACTGTGTTAGGAGTGTTACTGTGTTAGGAGTGTTACTGTGTTAGGAGTGTTACAGTGTTTGGAGTGTTACTGTGTTAGGAGTGTTACTGTGTTAGGAGTGTTACTGTGTTAGGAGTGTTACAGTGTTAGGAGTGTTACAGTGTTAGGAGTGTTACTGTGTTAGGAGTGTTACTGTGTTAGGAGTGTTACTGTGTTAGGAGTGTTACTGTGTTTGAAGTGTTACAGTGTTAGGAGTGTTACAGTGTTAGGAGTGTTACTGTGTTAGGAGTGTTACTGTGTTAGGAGTGTTACTGTGTTAGGAGTGTTACTGTGTCCACAGATTCATATACAGGATGTTTTCACTCACCTCTTTAACAGTCAGAGAGTACTGGCTTTGTGCAAACACCGGCGGATTATCATTTATATTTTCAATAATTATGATCATGGATTTGGACAGCTGAAAAGTGGAGACATCATACAATACAGTGTTTATTACAGTACTGGTTCACAGCCTGGGTGTGATTGAATGTTTCTACTAGGTTATGTGACAGATGTATTCATAAATACTTACTGGTACATCAGCTTGTGTGCACAGAATTGGAACTGTTTGGGTTTTGGTTTCCTGTGAAAAGCAGTAAACACACTAAAGTGTCTGTTGTCCACTTCAACACACAATTACCAGCATTTCAACAAGCCACAGATTAAGACGACAGATGAAGGTGAAGAAGGCGTGCAGCCAGATCACCATGACAGTGTGATAATGGTGACAGTGGTCTGCACTCACCTCGTAGTCCAAAACCATGGTTGCGATCAGGTTGTTCCCATTCAGGGAGAAGTTTCTGTTGATTGGCTCAGCGAGCTGGAGGGTGACATCTGGTAAGGTGGTGATCGTCGTGACAACAGCGTCCACTGTGTTGTTCTCTTTAATGGAAGGATTCAAAGGTGTCCATGTACAAACTAGAACAGAGACAGCAAAACACAGGGAGATTTGAGAGTCATTTGAGTGAGCCGGATTTGAATCAATTGATGAAACGGATTCATTCACAATATACATGAATCATACGGAATCACTACCACCTATTTATGATTACGTCAGACACAAAGCTTTAAGCTCCATGCCAGTTCAGGAAGATAGAAGAACTCACAGTCTTGAGCCTGGGATTTGTTGAGCCAAAACAAAAACAGGAAACTCAACATGCTCCGTAAAGAAAACATCTTCTCCGGCGCTCTCAGATCAACGCTCTCAGATCAACGCTCTCAGATCAACGCTCTCAGATCAACGCTCTCAGACCAACGCTCTCAAATCAACGCTCTCAAATCGACGCTGTCAGATCGACGCTCTCAGATTGACGCTCTCAGATTGACGCTCTCAGATCGACGCTCTCAGATCAACGCTCTCAAATCAACGCTCTCAGATCAACGCTCTAAGATCAACGCTCTCAGATCAACGCTCTCAGATCAACGCTCTCAGATGGACTCTCTTGACACCCAGAAGTGACTCTCTTGTGTACAGACTGTTCTGTGACGTGTGTCTTGTGTGAAATGGAAACAGGACTGGCTTTCCCTACAACCTTTGGGACAAAAGCTTATCTAGTCATTTATGGTTCAACATAGCCATGAACATGGTGGACTTTGATCCCCATCATAAAGCATCACGCTGCTGTTGTCAAGCGCTCCCCCTGATCAGAACAGTTTTCTCTGTTTAAACAGCAGCAGCCACAGCAGCAGACAGCAGCAGCCACAGCAGCAGCCACAGCAGCAGCCACAGCAGCAGCCACAGCAGCAACCACAGCAGCAGCCACAGCAGCAGCCACAGCAGCAGACAGCAGCAGCCACAGCAGCAACCACAGCAGCAGACAGCAGCAGCCACAGCAGCAACCACAGCAGCAGCCACAGCAGCAGCCACAGCAGCAGACAGCAGCAGCCACAGCAGCAACCACAGCAGCAGACACAGCAGCAGACACAGCAGCAACCACAGCAGCAGCCACAGCAGCAGACACAGCAGCAGACACAGCAGCAACCACAGCAGCAGCCACAGCAGCAGACACAGCAGCAGACAGCAGCAGCCACAGCAGCAACCACAGCAGCAGCCACAGCAGCAGCCACAGCAGCAGACAGCAGCAGCCACAGCAGCAACCACAGCAGCAGCCACAGCAGCAGCCACAGCAGCAGACAGCAGCAGCCACAGCAGCAACCACAGCAGCAGACACAGCAGCAGACACAGCAGCAACCACAGCAGCAGCCACAGCAGCAGACACAGCAGCAGACACAGCAGCAACCACAGCAGCAGCCACAGCAGCAGACACAGCAGCAGACACAGCAGCAGACACAGCAGCAGCAGCAGCCACAGCAGCAGACACAGCAGCAGCAGCCACAGCAGCAGCCACAGCAGCCACAGCACTCACACACACACACACACACACACACACACACACAGACAGCGTCCTCTCACACACACACATACAGACAGCCTCCTCTCACACACACACACACACACAGAAGGAGGGGTATTCAGTATTGGTTGTCAGAGATGACACTTCCTACCCTGGTAAAAGTACTGACTACATGTGTTCACTCCAGTTAAACTAAAGAGGTATGGGTGGAGTACAATAAAGTACAGTAGATGATAGTAGAGTCATAATACTCATCAACAATGCAAACTTTGAAACTTTGGAAACTTTTCTTTCAGTTTTTAATTACTACCAACAAGACTTTGGGCCTTTAAACATGGAGGTCTCATAGTCCAACTTAATTTTGTTGTGTGTGAAAATAATAAAGAAATAATAATAATAAATAATATTGATCATGCCACCAATACTAAAACTAAAATACAATTATAGCTTTGCTTGACAATTGAAGAAGTAGAAACTATGCATCTTTGTGACAAATTTAAGGACTGAAAGTAAAAAGTCCAGATTGTTCAGAAAAATGAGTAATGAGTTAAAGTAGAACAATCCAGGAACATCTGCTAAAGTCCAGTCATCTTCACTTTGTTACTGAACATCACTGTTGGTTGTCATGGCAGCACATCACCGTGACACACAGTTCAGGGTGGATTTATGTTTAAACAATCTGGTAACATGTGAATTAGACTGTTTATCATCCCTGAGTGAGAGGATGACAGACCTTTGACTGGGTGGAACTGCAGGGAGGAGACTAGCTTGGTATCAGTTCTGCTCTATAGAACTACATGGTATAATGCTGCTCTATAGAACTACATGGTATGATGCTGCTCTATAGAACTACATGGTATAATGCTGCTCTATAGAACTACATGGTATAATGCTGCTCTATAGAACTACATGGTATGATGCTGCTCTATAGAACTACATGGTATGATGCTGCTCTATAGAACTACATGGTATGATGCTGCTCTATAGAACTACATGGTATGATGCTGCTCTATAGAACTACATGGTATGACGCTGCTCTATAGAACTACATGGTATGATGCTGCTCTATAGAACTACATGGTATGATGCTGCTCTATAGAACTACATGGTATGATGCTGCTCTATAGAACTACATGGTGTAATACTGCTCTATAGAACTACATGGTATAATGCTGCTCTATAGAACTACATGGTATGATGCTGCTCTATAGAACTACATGGTATGATGCTGCTCTATAGAACTACATGGTATAATGCTGCTCTATAGAACTACATGGTATGATGCTGCTCTATAGAACTACATGGTATGATGCTGCTCTATAGAACTACATGGTATGATGCTGCTCTATAGAACTACATGGTATGACGCTGCTCTATAGAACTACATGGTATGATGCTGCTCTATAGAACTACATGGTATGATGCTGCTCAATCCATAAATCCCTCAGGTATTATAGTGCAGTAAAAAACGATGAGGTTTTTTGACACTTTGTAGGCAGTGATAGTTTATGCTTCACTTGATTGTTGCTTCAAGTTGAGGAAGTCAGTCAGTCACCTGGACTGTGGACAGGACGACTGCACACCTGAAGAACAGGTAGTTATCAAGCTCTTTGGGAGTCTGATAATGTTCATTCATCAGGTGTGCTGGAGCAGAGAAACATCTAAAACCTTCAGGACAGCAGGATTACCTACCCCTGATCTACATGGTGATCACATGGTGACTAACAAAACACATTCTCTTTGAAAAACAAAAAGTATTTATTCACAACAGGTGTAACTTGCCATTCTTAACGCTCAACACATCACATCACATCACACAAGATGAGAATGTGTGTCAGTAAGTAAGTGTAATGGATATAGTTATGACCAAATGAACATAGTAATGTTACCGTGACTGGAACTGTGATTAAAGCTTAGTGTTACTCTGTTCTGTTATCCTAATGTTACACTGTTTATATCAGACACTGCAGGCTTTGATTGTCTTCAACATAAGGCAGTGAACCAGTCCAGCAGATCACCTGGTACAAGTCATCCTTACTGGATCTCAGTGATGCTACAGACCAGCGCCCCACTGGTGACCACGGGGACACATGTAGTGTTTCAGAAGCTGGTTCACATGTTCTGTGTCTCCAGTCAGCCCACTGAGGACAGGACAACATCACATGTTATCATCCATGTTACATACATGATCTTCAGTGTGTTTAGTGAATCCTGTGTGTTCGTGAGCTCCTGCTGTGTCTGATGCTGGCTCACCTCTTCTTCATGCTCTGCATGCGCTGTAAGAAGGCACAGACTGATGACTGCTTGGCCTTGGTCCTCAGGTACTCTGAGTACCTGTTGGAGAACTCAATGTCCCCCAGCTGCCTGGTGTGTGGGCCAGACCTCCTGGAAAAGACAACATGGTACAGCGTACAGACTGGGAGCCTGTGCCTGTGGTTTACAATGTGAGGGAGAGTGGGAGGGAGATGAGGGAGAGATGAGGGAGAGAGAGAGAGATGAGGGAGAGAGAGAGATGAGGGAGAGAGAGAGATGAGGGAGAGTGGGAGGGAGATGAGGGAGAGATGAGAGAGAGAGAGATGAGGGAGAGAGAGAGATGAGGGAGAGTGGGAGGGAGAGATGAGGGAGAGAGAGAGATGAGGGAGAGAGAGAGATGAGGGAGAGTGGGAGGGAGATGAGGGAGAGATGAGAGAGAGAGAGAGATGAGGGAGAGAGAGAGATGAGGGAGAGTGGGAGGGAGATGAGGGAGAGATGAGAGAGAGAGAGAGATGAGGGAGAGAGAGAGATGAGGGAGAGTGGGAGGGAGAGATGAGGGAGAGAGAGAGAGATGAGGGAGAGTGGGAGGGAGATGAGGGAGAGATGAGAGAGAGAGAGAGATGAGGGAGAGAGAGAGATGAGGGAGAGTGGGAGGGAGATGAGGGAGAGATGAGAGAGAGAGAGAGATGAGGAAGAGAGAGATGAGGGAGAGAGAAAGAGGGAGAGAGAGAGAGATGAGGGAGAGAGAGAGGGGGGGAGGGAGGGAGGAGGGAGTGAAAGAGCGAGAGAGAGAGAGGGTGGGGTTGGGGAGGGTTGGAGGAGAAGGGAGTGGGTAAAAGCGAGGGGGAGAAAGGGACAGAGAGAGGAGGGAGTGAATGAGAGAGGGGGAGGGTTGAAGGGGGAGAT